>JAOQGH010000012.1:35837790-35855705 GCA_025769975.1 Gallinago jamesoni
GGGGGAGGAAGGAGGGAGCCGCACGCACAACTCTCTCTACCTCTGACAATCACTGAGGAAAAGCAACATGAGGACCAGAATGGCATAAGTGTGGCAGGTGTGAATTGACCTGCACTGGCAAAGCTGCGAGCTGGGAAACTTGCAAATCACATGATTGTGCAATACTTGGCTCCAGTCAGTGCTATCATGTTCTTTTAAAAAAAAATATAATATATATATATAAAAAAAATTATCTTAAAGACATGTACATCAAGTTAAGGGATTAACTGTCAAGTGACATTACTGAAACAGAGACAATATATTTCTTTATTGTTAATGAAATTCAGTTAAAAGTGAAGGAAGTGATAAAGAAAGTACTGTTTTGTAATGTATTTTACATAAGAACGTAATATAGAAAGGGAAGTGCAATTAAATCTTAATGTGGACTTTTTTTATTTTTAGTTTATCATCTGGTTTACATTTTGAGCCCCTTTGCAGCAGTAAATTATGCTGGCATTTCTTAGGGAATAACTGCCATGTTAATTTAGTTTAATAAAATAACTGACAAAAAAGGGGGAAAAGAAGCAAAAAGCGACAGCACCCCCCCACACACGCTCTCCTTATCTTTAGCTAAGTATTCAAACGCTTTCTATATGAATTGTCCGTGGTCCAACTCCAGCACCATGTAATAATACAATACATTACAACACAGTACAATACAATCTTGGGTTTCTGTAGCGCCCTTCATGCAAGCATCCCAGGGTGCTTTACAATCATTATGAGTTAAAATTAAAACTGAAGCACATACAATTCCTAATAGAATCATTTTAAAAATGCTAAACAGAACAAATAACTTTTAAGTCTAGATTTAAAAGTCCCAACAGCCAGAGCTTTCCTTGCTTCAATTGGCAATGAGTTCCAAAGCTAGGGAGCAAAGCGACTAAAGGCTCTCTCATGTTATGTTAAAGGATCTCTCATGTTGTTTATACTTGTGCAGTAGTCTACAGCCAACAATTTGCCAATAAGAAGAAAAAAAAAAAAAGAAAAGACTTATTTGCAATCTTGCTTTAAAGAACACTGGAGGAGTGGCTTGTTAACCCTCTAATAAAGTTATGGAGAAAAATAAATAAATAAATCAGGATTCACACTCGGCTATGACTGCATTAAGAAGTATGCGAGAAACATAAATGAATGAATACAGGATTTTGTACCAGTGCATTACTTGACTGTCTCAACCCACTAAATGTAAAAAGAAAAAAAAAAAGCATGGTTATATACATATATATATAACAAGAACATAACCACAAATATTTAAAAATGCAAGTTATTCTATATACCATTCTCAGGATCACTGAGTGAAAACAGAAGTCAAGCAGGGCTCGGTTCTACAACACATGCACATATTAGAAGGAAAACGTATCAGAAGAAAACGTGCTGTGTTCCTTTTTTATTCTGTCACTTCCCTAAAACTTGCAGTCCTTATGATGCAGATAATCTTTCACATGACACAGTTCTCAAGATTGCTGAGATACAATCCCAGGTGGTTAGAACACGAAATAGGGAGCACAGTCCCAAAAATGTCATTCCCTTAAAAAGCATGAATTTTGTACTTTGTTCACAGGAGAGCCTAGTGGAAGACAGCTGCTTATACCTCCACACAGCTGACTTTAGGAGTGTAAACCCCCCACCCCCACCACCACAAGACAAATCAATGAAGACTAGCACCATCCCTCTATTGGACTGTTCTCCATTCTTTTAGAAGCAGAAACGCAAGACCTCATGACAGGACAGATACTAAGGGACACGCTGACACCTTACAGAGTCCTCTCCAGTCAGAAACTGCATTTAGTTGAGAAACAAGGTACGTTCCCCTCTTCCCCACAATAAATCCAGGCTCCGTAATTGCTTTGGAAAGGGACTTTCCTCATTATAGCTAATTCTAATGAAGAGGCAGAGAAAAATAGTTATATTTTTTCTCCTTGAATAAGGTGCTGCCCAGATAAAGCAACTGTAGACAGACTGATATAGCTTTAGCACTGAGAGTGTTCAGCTACATCTAAAAAACATACATCAGTGATCAAAAGATCAGGCAATTGAAAGGTTGAGCACCCCGTGAATGTCCTCACGCAGCTCTACCAACGTGTCCATTTCACCTTCCCTGTCGGCCAGCAATAGGCTCTGAATGGCCTGTTCTATCTGGATGACTAAAAATCATGGGCACAAATTTGAATACTTAATCAAAAATGCTTAAGAAAATCCAGATACCACAGCAGCTTGAAGAGACATCAGAGTGAATGCTCTTGAGCAACTGAGGGGTGGGTTGAAAGGCCCTGCCTGCCAAAACCTGAGCCCAGGCCCTCAAGGATTTACTCCCCTGAAATAATTAATGACATCTTTAAAATCTAAAGTACAGCAACTTCTAAAGTGGAAAATGGAGCTGCATTCCTTCCTGAGGTTATTAATTATTGGGGGAGGGGGAAAGAAGGAGGAAGAGAGAAGGAAAGAAGAGAATCACAAGCAACAAAGAAATCCAAGGACTTGATCTCAGGTCTAGGCAGGTAAAACTGAAGGGGGAGGGCAAAAAAACACCTTTCAGTTTTGGAAAGCATGAATTAAAAATTGCTCATAAAAAGTATGTATTTTGGCAACTCTTAATAGTTCATTCCTTGGTTATTTATAAGCCTGGAAATTTTAATTTTAGCAACTGCCACTTTTTATGGTTAGGATTTTGGAGGGGTGAGGGTGGGGGTCTAAACAGCAGCGAGGCAAGGCAAGAGATCTCTGTTATGCTGCTGCTTTGCTCTGACGGCCAGGTGCCTTCAGACCAGGTGAACCGAGAAACAGCGATGTTGCGAGCAAGCTTTCTGCCTGCTATCCCTGCACGATGCCTGCATAAAACAGCACCCAAATTCAGGGCAGGATGTCTGAACAAGAAGGGGAATATATGATCTATATTGTGCCTGTGTCAGATGCCGACAATCATTCGCTACAGCGAGGAAGTTTGATCAAAATGCAGTCAGGATAGCTATATTTATCACACGTGCAAAACTATTCGGACTTCGGTATGGTACCAGCACTTGCTCTGTGTGCGCATACGTTTTATGGAATGTGTATATCCCTCTAACTGAAAAAATGCCATTCCCTCAGCATCAAGAGCAAAATTATGTAAAAGACATTACAGACTTAGGGGGGTGGAGGGGGTGTCGCACACAACTATCTTCCAAAAAAATCAAAACAGTAACACAATGCACGTAAATTACCACGTCCAGAATATCACAGACTCTGGATATATTAGATGGGAATATTGCATGTCCCCTACAAAATATTTTAAAACATCATAAACCATGAGATTCAAGATTCTACTATACACCAGGTCTGGATTTTCTCACCTATAATGCACTGGGTATTGGTTGTCCTGAGAGTTAAACTAGCTATACCATGGGAGAAGAGAAAGAATGAATACCTCATTTCAGAAGTGCTTGCGGTGGTTTGATAAAGCGCAAAAAAAAAAAAATTTTTTTTCAAGACCCCAGCTTGTTTGCAAATACTAACAACAATCATTTAGAAAATCTTTCTGTAGTAAAAAATTCAGGTAAGATAATAGCAGTAGGAAAGTCTGATCACTGACATTTTTTCAAAACAGTGCCCAGATACTAATTAATCTCTATAATCTCTTTATTTGGTAGGTGACTTTTTATCTTCCTTTCATGCAAAAGGTTAGAGGAACTTAAGATAAGGGGTACATCTAAACATTCAAAAGCACACAGTGAGTTTGTTCCAGAATTATCAAAAGAATTTCCAGTCTTTTCTTAAGCGAACAGCCCATGTAGCTCTCCTCTCCCTCATAAAAACTAATCTATCTATCTATATGTATACACGGAGAGAGCACGAGAGAGACGATTACTCGATAAGCACAAAACAAAATAAACTCTTGTTAGTATCAGTATAACAGATCAGTTAGTATCAGTTAGTATCAGCTACAGACACAGTCTGTAGCACTTCAGTTATGTTAGCTGTGGAAGCAATAAGAGAATTCTGCATTGAAAAACAAAATAGAGCAAAACTGTGAAAAAGCAGCATGAAATTTCTAGGACTGAGGCTGAGGAGAGAGATGGAAGGACTAACATTAAATAAATAAATGCAACAGGCCTGCCTGATCACTTTAGAGCAGCTCCCAACAGACTAAGGTAGAGTCGAGCTTCTGTGCAAGGGGTTGGAAATAAGAACTGATGGTAGAACAATTTCTTTACAATCCTTTGGAGACTAAAGAGCCAAAACTGGAGGGAAATGAGATCTAGGCCACTCATGAGATGCACCGATTTAATGGAATGCACAAGATGGCCCAAAATTGAGCCCTAGATTAAATTCCAAGTTGCTTTCCCCATCAAAAGGGGTCTGGAGAGGAAGCAGAAACGGTATCACATATCAAACGTGAGGAGTCTTTCGCTCGGCATCTGCGTACGCTGCTAGTCTCTAGCAATAAAATCTGCAAACCCAAGGTAAAGCACGAAAATACACACTGCGGCACATAATTCAGAACAGGCTTGGCTTTTCCATGCTAAAACTGGCAGCTTCCATTTGCCTTTGTCTGCTTGACACCAAAAATTTGAGACTAAACCTCTGGACGGGTGCTTGCGATCCCGCAGCGTGTCAGAGCCACGCGTTTGCTCTGGTCTGTCCCGAGAATTCCAAGTCGTGTCAACAGGGATTCCCTGAGACCCGGGCTCATAAGGACAGCGACAAACCTGGCCTTCAGGGCTGGCCACAGCAGTGGCAGAGTGAGACAGAGTAGCTTCAAAAGAGACCATGTATTCAACTCTCCTAACAAGAGTGGTATCCTACTGCGGAAGGCAGGAAGAGTTCATCTATGCTGCAAGGTTTCAGTTGGTCAAGAAAGTGAAAATTAAAAGACAAAAATAAAGAAAAAAAGAAAACCCACACAGGTAGATGACGCTGTTAAGTTTTCAAGACACTATAATTAAGACAAACTGTATCTAAAAGTTTGTTTGCTCACATATTTTCAAGCCCTTAAATATACCTGCATTATAAAAATAGTTTGCCTGGTATTTTTTTTCCAGTTCATAGAATGGCAGTATTATGAATAAATATGAGCAATTTTTAATACACAAAATGCAAGCTTAATTAAGAAAATACAGTGAATTCTAAGAAAGGATGATGTTTTCAGTTTTCCATTGTTAAATGGAGCTTTGGAGAGGCCACGCATTGAGCACAGCAACTTAAATACCTTGCAACAAGTTCTTCCGGACCTACACAAAATAGAACACTGCTAATGACAGTGACAGAAAACGATAACTACTCTCGTTTCCAGTTTGAGTCATTTTTCTGTGGTTAATAAATTATATCCATAACAGTGTTAATAAGTCATCGTACAGTGTCACCGCATTAGCTTGCATTTGTGATGAAGCACTTTGTACGGCATTACCTATGCCCGTGAAAGTACATAACAGGAGAGACCACTTCCCTACTCTCAGAAGAGTCTCCCATGGTGGCATTTTGATGAACCCTCTAAAGGAACGTCGCCTCCTAACCACCACCTTGCTCTCACTTCTCACCTCTGTTGCAGCAGCACCCCACCACCGGCAATTCTCCAAATTTAATACATTTAACAAAACACAGACACTCTTAAATTAGTGTCCTTTCTATAGGAGCCATACACAATGAGTTAGTGGTTGGGCAAATGCAAGAAGCATTCGGATCAATTTTGTCATGTGAAATGGACATCATCAGATCAACGCACCCTCCCTCAAGCTCCCAGAGGGAAACGGGAAGATTTAGACTGACTGATGGGCTCTTGATCAACCACTTGTTTTTCCAAATGTTAAGAATAAATAAATGTATTTTAAGCTTAATCTGATTTGATCTTTAAAGAAAACAAGAAAAGCAGAAGCTATTTCAATTCTTAAAACTCAACTAATGCAGCGCTGGCAAAGACAGAGAAGACAAAAGTAATAAGCATCCTTTTAACAACAGAAAGAAGTTCACGGCTTTAAGTATATTCTTTTACAAATAAAGTAGTGCAAAACAGTAAACAAACAGCCCCAAATCAGAGTTCTGTAATCGAAGGTTTTGGTCATCTCAAATGCTAACTCCAAGAGCTAGATGTTTTTTGTCCATTAAAATTATAATACAAAAATTCAGTAGAGTTTAAAAAAGAGAATGAAATTATTGGATTGTTTCCGGTATCATGATACTGTCTCAAGTGAAGTATTCCTTTTAAAAACTTTTTTCTGCTTTATCATTGCATCATCTACATATATACAGAAGCTGCTATATGAAACATGATGTTCAAATAGAAATTAAATATTCCATCTCGATAGAATTTACTTGCTTTCTATCCATATCAAGTAAAAACTAGCACTATTAGATACATTAAAACGAAGAAAAATCCCAAATTATCTGCAGTGCTGGCATAAACCAGCAGTGCAAAAACTCACATGCTTTTATAGTAGGTATATACAAGGTAACTTTGCAGACACATTACTGGAATGGCTTGCAACCAGTGAAGATAATTTTGATTATTTCCACTTCAAAACTTCCTATATTGGAGACACATCACTGAAAACAACCTAACCATAGGGGAAAAAAAGTGATGGGAAAGCAGCCTGCTAATATATCGACTGGAAAGACAAACAGAGAAAGAGAGTAGTTCTCTACAGATTAACTGAAGTCTTTCGGAGACGAGGACTCCAATATTCTGAGCAAGAGAAATAAAATCCCATAAAAATACCTTGACTTCCTTTATTTCCTTTTTCCCCCTACCTACCACAACTAGCATCATTTATTTGTATACTGAATTTGTCTCCACTGCATCACAACAAAATACATTTTAAAATTTAAAAGGTAAAAATAAATATTATGTCCCCACCACAACGTCATTGGACACCGTACTGCGTAGAAGAATAAGTTGTGCCTTCACGGTAATTTGACAGAAGGACAATCAAAAGAATAGCCAAAAAAAAGAACAATACAACTGAGGCTTGAGGAAGGCATCAGCTCAAGATTTAGCTATGCATAAATTGAGGTTTCATTTTTGTTTAGGTATATTTTGATCAGAACTAATAAATGGCTGATTTTCCTTTGGTTGTTTGCAACAACAACACATCATCCAAAGAGCTTTATTCTTTATTCCCTTCTCATATAGCATGCCAAAGACTGTCTCATTTTATGAATTAGCATTTAAAACTACTGTAGGTTATCTAACAAGCATTCAGATTCAATAGTACTTTTGACAGCAGTAAGTAAAGAGCCTTTTAACATCTTGAACACATGTGCTTGAAAAAAGTAGTTACATCAAAGCAGTTCAAAGACTGAAGACAAAAACCAGTTAAAATCCAGTTTGCTGCGAGACAATTTTAGTGTGGTGTAAACAACCTTTCACGACTCCCCATGGGAAACGTTGTAAGACTACGTTCAAAATGAATCAGGCGTATTTATAAAGATCATGAAGTGGTCAAATGAATTTGCATTTTTGGCAGATTCACTCCACGGGTACTACTTGCTACAGCCTGTAGAAATCTCAAACCTCACATCAGCGCTGCCTATAGTGCTTTATTATTTATTACATGTTATGCTAAGTACCTGTGAAAGGGGACATTCCTTGGCCAATGAACTCTGGTTCATATCCTTCAGTAAGTCCTTCAGAGCATTTCTTACTGTTGTGTGAGACCATTGTTCAGGAGGCAAGTCTTCTAGTTTAGGGCAACTATTTGAAACACAGATTAGAAAAGGGATTATTACAAGATTGCATCCTGCTGCAGAACATTCCTTTAAGACAGACAGATTTCATTTTGCGCATCAAGCAGATGCATCTGGAGATTGCTCTCGGTCTCCTGATTGTTCCGATTAGTTAATTACTTTATACAACACATCTGCTGTATTGATGCATGAATTATACATCAGCTGCATGTGGCGACTATTTTTTCATGTTACTTCTACCTTCCTGCTCTGATGCGCTTGGTAAAACAATTTAAGGTGTAATGCTTTCTCACGACTGATCATGAAAAGCATTAATATATTAACCGTTTTTTTCTTTTTTGTTACCGTGAAATTTAAGAACCTAGACAGCAACAATAAGTGTGAGCAAGTCATTCTTTTACAAAATGCACACAGATGGTACTGTTCATGATATGCAAAAATATTTTTCTCTTAAGTAAACTTTATGTAAAATGCCTTCTTGTAATGCATCATTTAATTGACTAAAATGCAATATAGTTTTAATGAGATATCCAAAGAAAAATCTACGTACCAGAGCTATAAAAGTTTCCTGCAACAGTATACTGTAAGTTAAAGAAGAATCGGAGTAACTAAAAAAGAATTTCTATAAGCCTTTGTACTTTGAGCACACAGCACAGAGGGAATTCAACACAAGCAATACTAACAGTGAGAGCAGACAAGTAACAGTTCACGTCCCAGAACTGGTATGCGACTTACCTGTGTAACTGGATTTTCAGTGTGACCACATGATACACGTCTTGCAGCATGTCTGCTACTGTAGCATCAGGGGCATCTGTCACATAGGAGAGTGGAACCGGATTCCACTTTCCAACCTGGATAAGCCCTGCGGGATTTTTATATTTTGAGGAGTGGGGGAGTGGGCAGGAAAAATTGAAAAGAAGTAATTTACCTGTTAATTCCTAGGGGCAAAAGAAATATCTGATTTTAACAAGATCGCCACCTTTGTTTCTAGCCTCTTAAATCTGGCAAAACAAAAGAACACCCTCCCCAAAAACCCCCACCCACACACCACCAAGGATATGCTTTATCTATATTATGAAATTATACAAATGCATTACAGTAGAGATTTTTTTAACATGTATAGAATTGTGTTTTCCTAAGTTCCCATGAATTCAACAGGACATGATATAACAACATTCCTCTTAATAAATTAGAAAGGATTTTGCAATGCAAGGACTGAGTATAAAAAAAAATACAAATACTTTGCAGTCTATAATACCATCAGGAACAAAATAAAAGAAATAGAGCTGGATGTTCAGTCATAAATGCGAGTTGACTCTCAACAGTCCATCTGCTCAAATATGCTTTACACTTCCTTGTGGATCCTCAGTGGAGCAGATTATTAAGGTCAATAAGCATACTAATGATTCAGTTGAAGTTTTTTTTTTTTCCTTTAAACAGAAAAAAAAAAGGAATCTACCTCCACATTCCCCACGAACAAAACACACACTAACTAAACAAAAATCTATTAAGGGAAAAAAAAAAAAAAAGAATCTGCAAGAAGTTTCAGAAGTAAAACCTGCATCACATTCCTGAGAGAAATCCTGCCCCTCCCCCAAGACCCCACAAACAAACATAATGCATCGTATAATTTCATAATCTTATTTACCTTTTGCTTGGGCAGCAGAGCTGTGAGAATATCCAAGTGATAGCAATGCCATTTCAATCAGTTGGTTGAAAAGCATATCCTTCCTCACCAACACAAATTCTGCATGCTCCTCCTTAGAATCATATTCAATGGCATTTTCATAATGTTCCACTACACAGAAAACTGGAAGCATACTTCCTATTAAAAAAAATTAAATTTAACATATTAAACTTGAGTTATAGTAGAGTAGGTGGGTCTATACAGCGTTATGTAAATAAAACCTGTACGAACAGGCAGAGGAGGCATCAAGAATCATCACAAATATTTGATAAACATATTCCCTGAGTCCTTTTCCCTTGCCCTCCCCAAAAAAGACAGAGTTCTACAAAACATACATCTCTCTGAAAAGCAGAAATGCAAATTTACCTCGCTTGATCGGATACAGATTAAAGAATCACCTTCTATAGAAATAACAAGGTTGACTGAAGAGAAGTTGATTCTCTCTGTCCTGTCTGATTTGTTGTGAGTAGCAGGCAGCATGAGAACCTAAATACATACTGCAGATGTCTTCACTGTAAGCCATTTTAGTACCAGCTACATAATTTTGTTCATTAACATTAAAACTTTCTTAGTCCTGCCAAAAATATTTAATTGCCTTCGACACCACCAACAAATCACCTTGTGTGTTATACATTCACTCTGAAAAGAGCACACAAGGAAACAAGGCAAAAGTTAACACTAATTCGTGCTTCATTCATTGAGTGCACTTGAGCACTACTTTCACTCGCATCTTTAAGAAACAAATCATGATTTCAATGCCGGTTTAAGAAGCATACCTACAGTCTGGGGTATATTTTTTGCTGCCTCACGCACTTCACATTCTACATTTCTGGTATTCATCGCTATTTTGGTATGCCTGAAAGTAATTACTAATTTCTAGTTGTGTAGCATCATACGACAAACCCCTTCCTACGCTGCACAGAATATTAAGCAAACGACCCTTTCGCCTTTTTTTTTTTTTTTTTAAACTTTTTTTTCCTCCCTTTTGGCAACAGCCAGAGAAGTAACAAATGACCTAAGCTGTTTTAGGCACAAAGTCTCTCCTGGCAGTCAGATTTCTAGACTTTGTGAAAATCTCTCCCAACCCCCCGGACGGACGCGGATGACACGATGACCTCGGATCCTGAGGTTCAGGCCCCGGTCCTGTCCCGCTGTCTCCAGCGGTGCAGGTTAGGATCTCTTAACGACAGAAAGCAAAAGGGTTAAAAGCAGATGTACAGAACTGTCTTGTGGCAGCCTGCCAGAGGGGTATCATCTTTAGCATAAATGATGACAAGGGTTATTTTAACAGGGCACCCAGGAACTCCAATTAGTCCTACAATGTTAATGCCTCTATAACCACTGCCCTCTAGACTTACGGAAACCTCCTAATCTGCTAAGGTGCACCAGTCATACCACGGCTGAAAAAGATTTACTCTTGACAATAGATACACGCTTTTAAGCCCACGTCGTTTGATTTCTGCTCTAACATATAGCAAAAAATCACGATAAAAAAGATACCTCTTAAGCACGTATATTTAAACTACATCTGTTCACCAGAGAGTCAATCTCTGGCAAACAAACCCCTTCAGGCTTGCTTGGAAAAGCTCACAAACTCACTCCAGTTTGCCCAATAGGCTCAGCATGAAAGACAAGACTAAAAGCTTGCCAATATTTATGTAGTGCAGGAAGGAGCTTTTTTTTTTTTTGTCTTGTTTTTTGTTTTAAAACTGAGACTGGTCAGGAAGGGAGAGAACACCAAAGCAAAAGCAGTACATGCAAATTGGCAATTTCTTCATTGGTTTTAATTAAGCTGTGGAGAGCTTTCTAAAACACACACACTTCATCTGCAAAAAGGTAGTGTTTTGGGTTTTTTTTCCCCTTCCAGGCTCTCACAACTGATGTTTCACCTACTACCGTCTGACTCAGAGCAAGGGCTCAAAATTCTCAAGTAGTTTCACTGTTAATACCTGACGATAAAATGTAAACAAAGCTTCATTTTCATTTTAACAAACAGTGCAGATACGCTCAAAGACAGCTAAAGCGTATTTGTTTTCCCCCCCTTATCGGTTCCTATGAATTAAGCTACGATCAAACACAAAACGAGCAACGCACAGGTACTTCGCTGCACATCAGCACACTTTCTGCCAGGTACAGGGTCTCGTGAGGTACAGCGTCCTGAAAAACGTGGTACTTCAAGCAACCGGGGAGAACCTCCTGGCCAAATTTTGATGCACAGCATAGATTAGATTATCAGAGGTGGATCCTGGTAGCGTGACACAGGTATCGTCTGACTACAAATCAAGCCACTAAATCTTTTAGCAAACTGTCACTAGTGTCCTTCTGTTAATGTGAAAAATGTTATACAGGAGAGCACGATCTCAGCTGGCTGATCACTCCTGCTAGTACTTGGCAAGACCTCCAAGTGCAGCAACTCCATAACCTTCTAGTATTAAAGGGGAGAGCATTGGTCAGTGCTCGCTGCTAAAAATACAGCATGATTTAAACCTGAAGGCAGTGTTAGAGCTTTTGCTGAAGGTTTACGAGTCTGTGTAAACAGCACGTCTGCCATAAGGAGCAGTGAAGTCTGTAGAATCCTTGTCTAAAACTGTCCTGGCATTAAAGTTTGCTGTGCAAATATCACATAATACCAGAGACAGCTGAAATCTCCTATTTAGGAATTTATGGAACTTATATGTTTGCAGGCGTCAGAAAGTCCTTTTTATATAGCCCCACTGCTTCAATGTACAATATTAATGCACTCTGCTTGAAAAGCCGTAATAAATTATATTTTTAATGCTCTTACCCTGGCTTTCTTAAGATGCATACATTCTTGGCAAACAATCAATAAATAGGGTAATCATGAGCAGAGGCCAAAGAATTTGCTGAAGTGCTGTTTTTCCATTTTTAATAGATAAAGATCTAACAATACGGACTGCTGTGTCTGTTCATTTCAGGATCAATATATTCTTTGTTTTCGCCAAACCGAGGAAAAAATAAATGATTGTACGATAAATGTTATGCATCAGACACAATGAAATTCCTCTGCCTTCTAACTTTGTGCGTTTAACAGTCTTGGTTGCATTTTGCACTTTGCTTAGCAAATGCAAGAAAAATATGGATCATAAACATACACCGATTATACTGAGAAAAGTAGAGGCTGTTTTAAAACAAATACCAAAATACATGCAGCATATCTTGATTTAAATTAGCAAAACTGCAGGATGTGGTCAAAAAGACTTGCACATTTTGCTAAGCAAAATTTATAGATTATTGTCCATTAAAAGTCTTTTCAATGCAAACAAAAGCCATCCATATACAAACATCAATGATTCTAAATGTGCCTTTTCCTTGTGTAAATGTCTAATTACAGCAAACCAGCCACTGAAAAATATGACACCCAAGTTGTTCATTGTTCAATAATGAATTGTACTTAAGAAAATAAACTGCGAAGATTGACATCATAAATGACTTCTCCAATGTGATACCTAAAGATTTACACTCTCTCCTTTAAACCAACTTGCAACTGTTATGGAAATGCTGCTGCCCTTCCAAGCCTGGACCATCATTAAGAGGAAAGGCGAAAATTTGGTTTTGGGGTTCGGTATTTACTCTGACATATTTTTGCGTTTCTTAGCCCAACACTCATTCAAAGAATTAATGCATTATATTACTTCTACTGCAATGTAGGAATTTGCTTTAATCAGGGCAGCTAGCCTTTACCTTAACAAAAATCAGACTCCACCCTGGAAAGAAAGATGCTCCACCCAAGCATGAAGCTTACTTTTCCCAAATGTGATTTATATCAGAGTTGGGAATATATAGTATTTTAGAATGGAGATTTAATCCTGAAATATAAATGAAGTAGTCTGCAAAAGTATGCTTTCCCCCCCAAATATTATAAATCATATTTCTCTAATGCAGAATTATCAAAAGTGTTACCTTTTCTAATATTAGTTTTCATCAGGTGTCCAGAGTGTTTTAAAGGCACTCCTTGCATTTTAGTTCCTGTACTTCCAAGTCTTCCTCTTCCTAATGGGCTCCCATTCTGTTCCAAGCGCGCAATTTTGGCTGGTGGACCCTTCGGATCGCTTACATTGTTAGACATTTCTGAATGTTCTTTCCCCTGAGTTGCCTCGTTCAAATGATCCATACTCAGTCCCGCCTCTAAAGATCACCTGCCATGATTCAAAAAAAAAAAAATATATATGTTGTACACGTGTGCGCATATGTATACGAACACAGCCTGCACATGTACAGAGAGAGATATATATGTAACGTAAGCTCATAAAGAAAAATAAATAACTATTTTAACTGGAGAGAAGATGCCTTTTTTAAAAGAAACAAACTTATTCTTCAAAAATGACCTCATACCCCAGTTTACAGAGAGATCGCATCATAATCTGGTCGAAATATTTTTAAAAGCCAACTGGAGTACCCCTTTAAAAAAAACCAAACACACACCAACTTCAGAGATATTCTACTAAATCTGAAAGAGACTAAGACTAAGATGATGATTGTCGAGGTATGTGCTCCAACACAGCTATTGTTACAAATCTCACAGAAAGGTTTATTATTAATCCCAGGTGTTTTTATTGCATTAAAAGAGAGAGAGAGACAGAGAGACAGAGATAGAGAAAGAAAAAGAAAAAGATTCTAGATGCACAACAATAGGTTGTTAAAACTTTAATTGAGGGAGCAACAGATTTATTAGAGATATAGAATATTGACCATTTAAGAGTCCTCCCCACCCCCCCCTTAAAAACAAAAGTTAGAAGTATATTTAACATTTAACTTCAGAAAGCAGTGGCGGGAGATGATTGCTTTTGAGTTTCCTAACCAATATTCTACAAAGAGTTTTTTAACTTTTGCAAAGTTCAAAATATGCATATGAAATTTTTCAGATGTTAAGCATTAAGTGTTAAATGGAGTAGTTTATTGAATTAAGAAAAATAACCGAGAAGAGAAGGTAGCGTCCCACAAAACATAATGCTGGAAAAAACCCCCACAATTTCTACAGTACTTTTCAAGCCTTTAAATATTAAAAAAAACCCAAACCCAACCCTGGAAGATGCTAAATTACATGCTGGCACAGCTATTTGCAACCAAAAACCAGAAGTAATTTCAATAGCAAATTAAGAAAAGAACACATGCCTATATTTCCCTTTTTATAAACTTTTGAAACCCCTGTTCATGAATAACAATTCCAGTTAAATCACTAAAAATCTCCCAAGCCTAGAACATAAAGGAGGAAGTTTTGAGGATTTTTGTCACTCATCAGAATCTGTTTTGCCAAGTATATATATATATATATATAAAAATAATCAGTTGCTGAGAACAGAGACATCTTTCTGGTTATGATTTCATTCATCAATACTGTTGTGATTGTTAGGGATTTATCCCACCTTTCTCTGGCTGAGAAAGGTGTGACTACACTGACAATTATGTTATGTATATAATTTAATCACTAAGGACAGGTGAGTAGACATTAATTTTTGAACTAGTATTTACATTAGCAAGTACAAATACTAATACTGGGAAAGTCATATTTTGAAAGACTGGTGTGAATCTGATAATTGCTACTTTCTTTCAGTTGCCTAGTAATTCAATACGTTTTCTGCACATTTCATACCAAAGCTATTAAAGCCTAAACATCTTGGGATTTTTTTTTATACATCTATGTTGTTAGTATATATGCCAGTGACAATTCTGTAAACTACTTTTTTACTGTTTGAACACCGTGCTGCTTTTCCCGATATGGTGAAGTAAGAGGTAATATATTAATCTGAACGTTTACAAGAAACCTCAAGAATGCCACTGAATAGCTGAAGTTCAGAAAATCACTATTTTTCCTTATGCTATAAGGTGACAGCCTAAGATTTACCATTCATTTTGATCCCATCTGTTTTAGGTCGTGTGTCTCATTAACAGTAAACGTGCCTATTTTAGCCACTTTTTGAAAAGATTTTTTTTTTTTACTGTGTTAACTGCAGCCTAAGCAAAGAATTACAGACTCAAACCAGTAACATCTTCCGATGTTTCTGACGATGCTAACATACTATAGGGTTGCTTTTCTAAGACTGGTTTCTCTCAAGAATAAGAGGATTAACAAAAAAAAAAAAAAAAGGAAAAAAAAGGGGGGGAGGGGGTAGTTAAAAAAAAAAGCAGCCTGAAACAAGAAAATCCTTGTCACTTTTGGCAAGTTCAGAAGTACTCTAAGGCACGGAGGTTCTTTTGCTACAAAAAGTATCTAGTCATCATGAGTCAGAATCGCACTACATCATGTACAGCGAATAAAAGTGATAGATGGCAGTTTAGTTAATACCGACTACAACCAAAACACCAAATGGGTCATTCTCGCTTGGCCTGAGAATACCCACCCATCGGCATCCTTTCACCGCTTAGTCATCTTGTAAAAAGCTTTATGTTACAAAGCAAAATTACATGCACATAAAACACCTAATTTACTCATTTAAACTCCATGCCCAAGGCTAAAGTTCACTGAAACCTCAGTTTGGAATAGTGATGAGCAACAACCAGCGTGGCCTGCCCAGGGAGAGGGTTGCAGGGAGGAACCGGCATCTCCGCCGGGTCCAGGCCAAGTAGTTTCCCCGGGTTTCGCATTTAGGCACCTTTCACAACTACAAGTTTTCGGCAGAGCCATGGAGAGACGAGCACGACTGCAAGGCACCGTTTCCCAGAGACGGCGTCCGCGAACGGGCACACCGCGCAATTTCTGAATGAGAGCCGGTGCGGTATCTCCTTTTGTCGCGATGTAACGCCGCCGGTATTATATTATTTCTTTCTCTCCTCCTGAAACAGCCCCCTCCCCACGCCGTTTCCCCTCCTCTTCCCTCCCTCCCCCATAAAAACCCGTAATCACATTTGAGAGAGGCTCCGCGCTTATCCGTTCCATATGGCTCTCGCAATCCAGGCCAAGCTTTCCCTGTGACCTTTTAAAGAGACAAAGAAGCAAAGTACTTATCTAGAAACAGAAACACTGCAGTTTTCTGAGTGAAATTAGCAAAACCGACCCGAAACTCACCACTTCAAAACTTGACAGCATATAAATAACAAAAACAAAGGAGGTTTCCTTTGCAGCCCGAGCTCTTGAAGAGGAAGAAGTTCAAGACTGATGTTTTCTAGGTCCCCCCCTTTTTGGAGGGGGGGGGGGGAGGGAAGGGGGGGGCCAGCAGACCTGAGGACTACTTCCCCTAATATTCTCTTATTTTTTTCTCTCTTTTTCTTGTTGCTATTTTCCACTAGGCGAGGAGGGGCAAAAATAGATAGCGAGAAAGAGAGTAGCCATGAGCAAAAATGGCAATGGACAAAAAAATACAGATTAAATATCTTTTGAGAGAGCCAGTTTTCGAGCTTTAGCAACGGAAGAAGGAGCTGAAGACCAAATTGATCAGACAAGTGTAACGCTCAAAACGAGGAATTCGTAATAATATTTGAAAAAAAAATAATAATAAAGTAGCAGGTCTAAATTGAGATGGAGGGTGACTTAAGTCTAGCTATCCTTTCAAAAATAAAAGCAATGCGTACAGGAGCAAGTGAGCAAGGGGGTTCTTAAAAAAAAGGCAGCAAAGAAAAAAAAAAAGGCAGCTTTTCTATCCAGTGTGAAAAGCAGAAAGTCTACTTCTAGGTTGTCACTTACACTATTATTCTCCAATAGGCACCCAGAGGAGCAGCACACACAGAAGGAGCCCGCTCCCCTCCCCCTCCGCAAAAATACACACCGTAACAGCCCCCAAACTTTCTGCGGAAACCTCAGCCCCAGAGATTGCTACTGGAGATAAAAAGAAAAATTAAAAAAAAAAAAAAAAGAAGAAAGTGTAGAGAAAATTGCAGGAAAAGGCACTAAAACGCCACTTTTAATCTCGCCTTTGCGGTCCGGGGAGAAAAAAAAAAAAAAAAAAGCAGAGAGGACCTGTCTCCTCTCATTTACCGGGGGCTGTTGTGCGAGTGAGGGGGGAGCGAGAGGAGGGGAGAGAGAAAAAGAACAGAGGGGAGGAAGGAAACACACACAACAAGGCACACCACCACCACTACAAAAAGTGACGAGATTTCGCTCCTTCCCGATTCCAAAACCGGGAGAAATTAGAATTAAAAAAAAAAAAAATCAAACACCCAACCCTCTCTATAAAAAAAAAAAAAAAAAGAAAAAAAAAGAACCAAGAAAAAACTGGTTCTGCTTCTGCAAAGAAAGAAAAAAAAAAAGAAAATCTGGGAACTCCGAGAAGAGTTACTTGCAAGAAGGGGTAAAAAATATAAAATAGAAAGGTTGCAAAAAAGCCAACAACAACAACAAAAACCAAGCCAGCAAAAACCCCCAATAGTAATTGAAAAAGAATAATAATGGTAGGCTTTGTTGATCTTTTTTGTCTTTTTTTTTTTTTAATTCTCGTTTCCCCTGGCTGGCCGAGTATGGTTGTTATTTAGGCCGGTTTGGTGGTTGTTGCTGGATGTTACATGGATAGATGTGTGTATGTGTGTGTGTGTGTGTGTGTGTGTGTCCCCGGACGGAGCTGCCTTGCTCTGCTCTCTCTCT
>JAOQGH010000012.1:35855739-35874015 GCA_025769975.1 Gallinago jamesoni
CCTCTCCCTCTCTGTTTCTGTCCCCATTAAATTATTAGTTGACTCATCACTACTCCTCCTCCCGCTGCTGCTGCTGCCGCCGCCGTCCCCTGCTCACAGCCTCCTCTCCGCTACCGCTCGCTGCCGCTGCTGCTGCCGCCGCCGCTTCTTCTTCCTCCTCCTCATTTTAATACAAAATAACACCGAGGCCACCGGCTTTTTTTTTTTTTTAAAAACCAGCCCCGAGACGGGAGGAGGAGGAGGAGGAGGAGGAGGAGGAGGAGGACGGCAGCCTCCCTCCTGCTGCTGCCCGGAGCCCTTCCCCGGCGGCCCCGGATCATCCGACGCGTCCTGGGAGAGAGAGAGAGAGAGAGAGAAAGTGGCAGAGGAGGAGGAGGATGAGGTGGCGGTGGTGAAGGAGAGAGGCGTGGGGGAGGGGAGGCCGGCGGGGGAAGGGAAGGGGGGGGGTCGGGAGAGGAGAGGTGGCAGAGGGGGACCGCAGCGAGGAGCGGGGAGGGGGCGCCGGGCCGGGATGGGGGGGCTGCGGGGGGGGGGTGTGTGTGTTATCGGCCGGCGGCAGCGGTAGGTGAGCGGAGATGGCGGGGGGGGACGACACGACACACCGGGGAAAGAGGGCGTGCGGCTTCCGGGCGCGCACGAATTTGCAGGCAGGCGGGTGCGGGTGAGGCGGCCCTGCCTGCGCCGCGCACAATGCCCGCCGCTCCGCGCAGGCAGCGCGCCCCCCTGCGCGCAGCGCGCACGGCAGATGGGGGCCGGCGTCGGAGGGGGCCAGCCGGTGTGGAAGTGGGGGAGAACGGCGGTGGAGAGGGGGGTGGAAGAAACAGAAGAAGAGGAGGAGGAGGGGCGGGGGTGAAGGCTGAACAATATCCTGCCGGCGCTGGCTGCTCAAGCCCCCGCCCCTCGGCGCGGAAGCTGCGCGGGCTGGGCCACGGCAGGCAGGTGCACAACGAGGGCGGGGAGGAGAAGGGGTGGGGGCAGCCCCCGGGGAGGCAGCAGGCAGCGTGGGGAGAAAGAAGTTTCACCACCACCACCACCTCCTCCTCCTCCCCCCCTCCCCTTCCCTTGATAGCGTCAGGGATGAGCGAAAAGCACCGGGCACGTTTTTAAAAGGCGGTAAAGGTTTGGCGAGAGACGGTGTCTCCCCTCCGCCCCCCCCCCCCTCCCCCCCCCTTCAGTGGGGGCATCATCCACGCGAGAAGGGTGAGGGTGGGCAGGTCGTCCCGCAGGGTCCCCTGAGGTAACAGCCATGCGTGCTGTTAGGGTGCTCCTAACCCCACCGGGATGTCACAGGACTGGCCCCTGCCTCCCCTCTGCAGAGCGGGGCCCGAGGGCCACCTGGCCAAGGTGAAAAAGCTGAGAGGTGGTAACGTATTGACAAAATAAATACCTGCGAGACAGGCATAACTTTTTTTCCCACAATGCACTTGGGAGGGGAAAAAAGTAACCCAACTAGACAAACTTGAAAGCAACAAGTTTGTACAAGCTGCGAGATAAGGGAAAAAAATTAAACTTCTTTATTGATAAAACGCAGAGTGTTTGAATATCCCCTGTCTAAAAGGAAAGTTGCATCACCGACCTTGAGTTATTGCAGGGGCAGCCAAAATGTTTAGGGTAGTAACTTAAACAAACCCCATACTGAACTGCCCGTGCACACTTGAAGCAGCAATAAAAGTAGGGAAGTAGCAAGGCTGATACCTATTCTGTAATACACAAACCAGCACCGCCTCTGAACAAAGAAAAGGCAAATCAATAAACCTATGAAAAGCAGAATTATCACTCCTCGTATATTGCTATAAAACGCGAGGAATGCACCCAAACTAGGTAAAGAAACAAGCAGGCGTTTACCGAAATGAGCACAAACAGGGCATACAGGAAAAAGAAAATGGTCATAGTGTGAAATACGTGAAATATTTATCATCATATTCAGCAATGCACAAAATAGATTGTAATCTCAGAAGCAAAGCCATGCAATGCTGGAAAATGAGCGCGCTGTTCCATAAGGCTGTTATTCAAAGCGGCGCGAGTGGAGGTGGAACACACAGGAAACATGGAAAGTTGTACATATGTTGCATGTCCTGAAAAAGGTTACTAAGATTGTTACCGAGAGTGCTGAAAAGGAAAAAAACCACCAACCCCAAACAGCACATTTCGCAAAGAAAAACAAGGGAAAAAGTAGCTGACATCTTCCATACCATATGATCAAGGAATGACGGTTTAGTGGGTTGTTTATTTAGAAACCAATTTTTTTTCCAACAAGATAGATTAAGTGTTATTTACTCCCGCAAAAAAGAAGAAAGAAAATGAAAATGAAAATAAGATAGAATTGTTATTTCCCAATACGTTTGTATACGTCGAGAAAAAAACAGTGTTAACTAGTTGAATTCAAACTTTGCAGGCACAATGGAAATTAACAACATTGTATCAGTTTTCCTTTTCAGAAGAGCCCGGTAGAGTAAACTTTAGCAGTGAGCAAGACTGACCGCTAATGAAGAAAAACATAACAGATGAGGGAGTTTCAGCTGGCAGTAGGCTGCCTGCAGTATGATGGAGGAAAAGGGACAGTGAGGATAATTGGAGAGATTCAGAGTTGATTAGAATAGAACAGATATTTTAAAATGTGATTTGGAACAAGATTTGGGACTAAAACACCACCTTAAAAAAATGATTACCAGATATGACAATAACAACAACAACAAAAAAGGTTAAAATCTGTTCTAAAATAACTTTTGCTTTGGTGTTTACAAACCATTCCCTTCATGGTCAAAAAAAACCTTAAAATGTTCAGATTAAAACAAAGTGATTAATCTAAAAAGCAGAGACAGTGAATTAAAGGAGCAGGGAGATAACAATCTGATAATACAGGAGCACAGAAGGCCTAATAATGATATTATTATGCACACTAACCAAACACTGACAAACAAATATTCTGTTAATTATATAATCATGCATATGCTTCCTATGCTTGAGATAGATGATTATGGAAAATAACTCTCTTCTTGAAACTGCATATATGTACTAAACCTTATAAACTCCCTACAACATGGATTAATCTAATTCCCGTGCATCACTTATGCCTGGTAAAGTATTTACTACAGACTCAGAAGGCTGAGCGTGGAACCCGTTGCTTTGACTAGAAAGCATGAATTTACTGAAGGCTGCTGCGTCTTGACATATAGACAACAATCAGATTTCTCTTATCAATACCAAACTACTTGGAATAAATTCAAGATTCAAGATATCTGATTTTCATTTGACCTATTCCAATTTGCACTTCACTGTGTCAACTTTGATATTAAAATGTTCCGCTAGAATAAAGATATTTATAATAAAAACATATATAAAGAACAGAAGATGAATAGATATTGTCATGGATACATATGCAGGCAATCATTTAAACATGCGGCAATAGTAACATCACATTTTTCATAGCTTCTAGTCAACATACAGCCGACAAATATATGCTTAATAAAGCTTATTAATCCTTAATAAAGTTGTTGCTCTGTGTTTATGATATATAAATACGTTTTGCACAAGGATGTGTTGAAATAAGACAAATACTTCAAAAGTTGGACTGTGTTTTTTCAACCCCACAGCGAATTAACTCTCAAGCAGCAGTCTCAGTAGCTGCAAAACAAAACGAATTCTCCAGCGTGGCACGCTGCCTCGGTGCCTCCTAAGGTCTCTATTCCAATCTTTTCTTGTTCAAAATAAATTAGGAAATATGGGCCCATGTCTTGAGGCTTGGCTCTCGTGCAACGCAAACAGAAATGACCTGGCAGCAGAGCAAACCCAGCATGGCTGTGTATGTGCTTTTATCAGATTTCTTTGGGGAGATGAGGCTGATTGGGTTTTATACATATGTACTTCTGACAACTCTGTGGCCATTTGGGTAACTGGTGAGCACCAGCCTGTGCTGGAGGTGATGCAGAGCCGTGCAGCGGGAGCGGGGCTGCTGGGAAACTCGCTTCCGTGGGGATTTAAACGCCTTTGCCCCACCGCAAGTGGTGATGCACGCCCATCTACTGCTGGCCAGCAAGGCACTGAAAACACCAATCCATGGCTTTCTGAAGGTAAACATCTATAGCCAAAAGGTGGATGGCTCCCTGGTGGGCTTCTGCCTAATTGCCGCCTGGGTTAGCCAGAAGCACGGCTTAAGGGGGAAGGCTGCGCCCTGCTGCCCTGTCCCACCCTATCTGTGCCAGCCTCAGCACCGCCACCGCTGTGGTGCGGAAACAGTCCCGCGGCCCTTCAAGTTTGGCACCTCTGTCAGTCTCCTCAGACCCACTTCCCCTCCGTTTTGCACCGAGCGACGATACTTGCCTGACACCCCTCAAAAGGCTGGAACCGCCCTGACTGCAGCAATCTCCATTTGCATATGACCCCAGAAGCCGATGCGCACCGATGTGAATCACAGCGCTCGGCGACATCCCCCACGCTGAGCTCCAAAGTTATATACCAACCTAGATTTTTTTTTATTTTTTTTTTGACTGCAACCTGCCCCAGCCTGGATAGGATGCCTGTCAAAAAGCAAAAGTGCTATGAAATGAAATTCATAGCACCGAAAGGCATCGCACACAAGCTGTCGTCCCCTCTCACATTTTGCATGAGCAATTTCTGCTCGTTTGTGTTCTCTCACACACGATGTCCTGAAACAGTTACGTAAAATGAATATTTAACTTAACAATAGTCAGCTGTATTGAACTGCACTTAATTGCTTATTAAGTGCAGTAAATTATCCTTACCATATTCATCAGAGGTGAAAAACCTACATATATGGCTACATGTAGTGCATTCATTAGTTTACAGACCCCAAATCCCTTGGAAAGTATCAGATATCTACACGGTGTCCCATGGTGCAGCATTTTGTATTTGGATGTCTCAGCTAGCTTGCAGATATGTAAAATCATATACAAACAGACATCTCCCTATTGATTGCCTCTGTGACGAGGCTCGTTTACTCCTGCAAACATTTTCTGCAGTGTATTTCAATCACGGAATCTTCTTTTAAAAATAGAGTTGAATAAGAATATGCAAAATGTGGGTTTGGATAAAATAAGTTACTTTTCGTCAAACTACCGCATCTCTACGCCTATGTCCCTTTCCCAGCTGTACCTCTGTTTTGGCTAAGATGCCTCTACAGCTGAAGTCCCTGCGCACACACACTCGCTGATGTGGCCCTGACAGTCACCTCAGCTCGCCCCTGGGGTACCAGATGAGGTCACACAGAGGTAAAATGCTGGAGGGAAATTATGGAGTAAAACCCAACAAAACCATTTGGCATGACGAAGTGAAGGGTGAGCACAACAGCTAACGAGAACAGTCTTTCACCTCTGGCTGCCACGAGGAATCCTATCTGTTTGCAATTGTAATAGACAGGTGTCCACCTTCCCATAAAAGATCATGGCAATGAATATTAATGGCTTAATCACATAAATCTTACTCTGTATTTGCACAGTCTCTAACTGCTATGTAGACAAGCTGAGTTTACTTCCTAAGTGTATCAGCGTTGCAACTTACACAAACACCATCTATATGTTATTTAATATAAGCAAATATTTTTATGACTGTGGATTTCAGAACTACTTCAAATGAAAAGCTTCAACTTAAAAAAAAAGCATTTTGTGGACCATATCCTCTTCCAGGTCCTTGATGAGTCATGCTCATAATTTCCATGTGGTAGCTACAGCCAACTGCTTCCACAAAAAAGAACAAACAAAAAATGTAGTAGAACTTTATATAATAATATTTAATGCAATTAGGCAGCTGGAAGAAAGGAGGAAAGCTGGCATCTTAGGATCAGCCAAGTTACCTATGTCATAAGTGTAAGTTCAGCAAGTTGCTAATTTCACAGTTTTCTCCCCAGAGATACAATTTTAAGACCACTCATGTGAAGATGTTAAATGTGGGACATGGGGAGATGAAAAAAAGAGTGGTTCCTGTTAAAAACCTGATCATCACAGTGCTAGATAACTCCTAGGCATGAGACAGGCATATAACTGTTCCCTGAAAGAACAGTTGGTTGATAAGCAGTAATTTTAGGGATGTGTCTGAATAGAAGCTCTATTCATTTAACAGTATGTAAACCATGACCCCCAGACATATAAATCAGTAGAGCTCCAGTTACTTCTACTTGTTAAAAGCAAAGCAACACCAAGTTGTCTCCAAAATGTTTTGCCATGTTGCTGACTTCCCTTTCTTGACTCTTTCCAACCACCACATTCCGCTCCCAGTCAAAAAAGAAAGAAAAAAAAAAAAAAGAAAAAGGAAAAGGATGCTTATAGGAATACAGAAGTTAAATCCAACAGTTCTGGGTGAGGATGAATTTCACACAGCCCAAGCAAAGCTGCACATAATGGTAGAGAAGAGCCCGAACCCTTGTGGTTAGCACTACGGAGGGATTATTCCGGCACTAATAGCTAGAGCTTGGACGCTCGCGCTGTTGAGCTCAAACCGCAGTGACTTGTTACACAGGAATACTTCAGCAACGGGACAAGAAAACATCTTTTTCTTTTACCTGGTAGTATGAATAAAATCTACTGATAAAAATTGAAAACATGGAAGAGTTTAAGTCTAAGGAAATGGTTAGAACTGATTGATGATTTGAACTATGTCAAACTTTCATTATGAAACCCAAAACCACATGAAATGTCCTGTTTCCAGTTTCATTGTTAACTCAGAGCTCTGCCCAGGTTCTGCTACACTTTTTCTAAGGTTCAAAACCTTTTAAGTAAAACTGTGCATCTAATTACGGCCAAACTTGACAGGAGTCAATATTCATTCTACATAAAATACATGCAAAATGTGTGGTTTTGGTGTAAAACAAATTGAAAGTCGGTGGTTTTGGCCGAATTCGCTTTTTCTTCTAGGGCGTTCCAATCTCTAACACGGGATGATTCCACAGTAACAAAGACTAAATTAATGAGTTTTTCACAGTTCTTTTCAGGAACAATTAGCTGTTAATATTCACAGCTCTTTTAAGGAATAAGGTACCTGTTAATATTCAAGCACTAACATACAAAAGGTAAAGGTCATTTATACATGTGTCAGAGTCTGCCTAGTTTAAATGCAAACAACATAAGGCAAAAAGAAGTAACTTCAAAACGTTACTCCAAGTAAATGTCCAAAATACATGTCCTGATTTAGAAAAACAGGAAAAAAAAAGAAATTAACAAAATGTATTCAAGTATTTTATGTAGGTATTTATAAAACAACTGCATTTCTAGATTTCCTGCAATGGAAACAAACCGAGATTGACAGCAGCAGTTGGTAGCCCACTAGTACACAGTATTTTTAGGGCAAAATGAGGTTAATATTTATGATAGCTCATTTATACTCACGCAAGCCCTAGAAGGAAATGCCTGAATAAGTGTGTAAAATGAGTTCCTGCATTAAATACAAAAATTTGAGGGAAAACTACGTATTTCATATTGACATAAGAATAGCTGAGGAAGAAGAAACTGAGGCACGCACATTAAGTCTCCTAGCAGAGCTCCAGCTGTGATAGAAGAAATAACATTTGAAACTAATTATTTTCACGGTGTCTGTGTTCATTTCCTTAGCATCTCTTCTATATAGTTTATTTCTGGCAGGTTATGCTACAAACACCTTCCTATGTTAAGAGTTTTTTCTTCAGAAATGTTGATAAGATACTCATGAGAAATTTTTAAATATTCTGCTCGTGAAAAAGATGTGGTGCATTCTCTCAACTCATTTTTCTTTTCTAGGTATACAGATGGAAAATCTCTCTGCACCACATCTGAAAAGGTGCCGTTTCAAAGGTGGGTGGGGCCAGGTGAAGAAATGCTCCAAATTATTGCAGCCATAGAACAGTAATCAACTTACCCCCGTGTTTCTGAAACACAGGACACCTTCATATACAAGAATCTCTCAATACTTTTCCATGACTGAACTACACAAAACCCTGTCATCCAAGTCCATGCTTAAATCTCTTTCACTTCTGGGGTTTGGGGTTTTTTTGAGTAAAAAGGAAAAGAAAACATATTAACTCTTCTTTTACTTCATACCAATTCCTTGCTGCTGTGGGCGTATCAGAAAGGTTTATCATCTTTTTTTCTTGATTTAGGTCTGTGAAAATCTTCCCATGACTAAAAAAAATACTATGCCCAGTCCATACTGGACTTTTTAATAAAAAGCAGTAAAGCAATCTGCTTCATTGTGAAATGATTGAAAGAAATTTAATTAATGCCTTTGGAGGGAACGCCTATATAAGTATCACAATCACAAGAATGTGTATATACGCATACATGAATGCATATACACAGCCACAGTCTACCCTGTTGCTTTAATGTCAGTGCACCACAGGCCATGAGCAACTGAAGGCAGAAGTGAACTCATACAATTTAAAATATTGTGCTGACACAATTTTAAGGTTAAATGACATGGTATAATTTATTAGAAGATTAAATGCTGGCTGCATCACAGGACAATTTAGCCCTAGGAAGGAAAGGCAGTATAGAAATGCCATCAGACAAACAAAATTAAAATGGTAAGTTAGAAACAGGGGGAAATGAGTTTATGCCACACTGACAAAACCAAAAAGAAACAAAAAAAAAGCCCAAACCCAAAAAGCAAAAAACACAAAGATGCATGAAAAGCAGTATGCTATGTTAGATGTTTATCTATACATAAGAGACAGGTGTCACAAAAACAAAACAAAAAAATCACGAAGCTAAAGAGAAACTTTAACTCACCAGTTTCCATCTGTTATATCTGAATTCATGCATAATTGATTATCCATGACTGGTAAGTTCTTTTTTTTCACTAGCCTAACACAGTTTTCTAAACATTATGTGTTAAATCACCACCAAAGTAAAGGGTGTTTGAGAAACCGTAAGGGCAGAATAAAAATTTTTTAATGAAAAATAACATGTCAGTTAATAATAGAGCTGACCTATGTTTAAGAGAGAAATTTTAATCATGTGCATATTAAATATTAATAACCTATTCTGTTATTGTTATAATAAGGTTAAGTAAGCTTCTCCATGCTTAAGGAAAGAGAAAAAGTAGGAACATGTAACAGTGAAAAAAAGCGCTGAGAAGCAGAGACATAAGGAAAATGTGTCAACAATAAACAAGAGGAAATGAGAAAGAAGGAAAAGATGAAGGTGGAAACTAATCTCTATGTGTCATTATGACTGCCAGAGTACTGGCAAAGAAGCAGCATCCTTTTATTTCAATTTTAATCATTTCTGAATTTTAATACCCTGCTCCTTTTGTAATTCTCCTGGCATTCCCTATATGCATCCATCCTAGCCAAAACACCAGTGTAAATTAAATGGCACGCAACCACACCACTGATGTAGTTCTCCCGGTAGAACCAATTGAGTGACCAAAAAGCAGAGAAGGTAGGACTACTTTGTGTCCCCGCAGACCACTGGCCAATTAAGTGACTTAATGTTCTTCAATTCCTTTAATTTTGAAAAGAAGGGCAGTGGTTAGGTAACCCAGCAATATAGAGCCATTAAAAAAAAATAAAGCAAGCCAGTAGTAATACAATAATCAGTGACCATCAGGGCCTGGAAAAATGAGTTTGCTCTCACTGGCACTAAGGAGCATCACATGATTATTTAATTACAGCTCTAATTTTTGTCTCGTGGATGGCAACATATCAACAATTAATAGGGCAAATAGAGGAGACTGCATTTTTAAAGAGACAGAACCTATATGAAATACTGCTTGAAAATGCAATTTATCATACAGTATAATGCTTCTTAAGGCATATTTGTCATCATGCCACACATATAAAAAAATTCTATTGATTCCGTTTTCCTGCATGGTATCTATAAAATTCCTCTGGAATGCCTAGAAAATAATAACTACACCTGAGAGCATTCTGTCATTTTAAGTGGCAATGCAGAAGCCAGTTTCTTGTAGGACATGAAGAAGAAAGTAGTGGAATCACAAGTTTCAAATATAAAAATGTTATTATAAAACTATTGCATTCTTTATCTTAAAAAGATTATAACAAAATTCTTTAGGAATGACCAAAAGGCTTACGGTATTCAGTGAATCAAGTGAAGAAAAAAAAAGAAAGAAAAAGGAAGTCAATAAAATACAGTCACTGGGACAGAGATTGATTTTGATTGATTGATTTTACTGTGAGATTTTCTTACAAAGCATACCGAAACTAAGGGCTCAACAGCAATATTGTACTGTTCCTGCACAATACTGCTAGTTAAGAAGTGAAAAACAAAACCCGAAAGAGGACACACGTATGATCGATTGGAAAGCTCTGCTCTAAAATGCTTGGATGTGGTTCCCTTTGTGCCTTGTCCTGCAGTGACCGCAGCGCAAAACACGGGGAACTGTGGGAAGTTCAGTATGTGGAGGAGCACTTTTCACGAGCTGCACAATTACAGGAATCTGCAGATGTATCAGAAGAAAAACTCATTTTATGCACCTGATTTTCCTTGCAAATATACTCACTTTTCCACAGCAAAGTGAGGACCAAGTTAGGAATCCCATAAATTTACATTATCCAGAAGATGTTTCCGACAATATTCAATATCTGACATGGGAAAGACAAGCTCCAAATTTCCTGTAAACATTAAGCTGTGCATGTGAAAAACCTACCAAACCACTCTTAGATTTATTTTTTTTAATCTTACTTCTCAATATAAAACTTCACCGTTTTCATTTCGTGGTCTAAAACCTATCCTTCGAACAAGTAAAGAAATGCTGAGTTTGGGCCCTTGCACATTAAAAAACAAACCCTGCTAAACAACACTTCATGTATTATTGCAAAAAGAAGTTTAACTACAGAAGAAATACTATTACAATAAATGCCCCATTTCTCCTGAAAATGGTGTAAAATTAAGTTGCTTTCATTGAAGACATGAACATTCTGGATTGGAGATCTTAATCTATAACCTTAAAAAGAAAGCTGGCAAGCAAGAGCTTGTATTTAAAAGTATATATCATTCTTTTTATGCACTGGTTACTGTACAGATAACATGTCTCACAAAGACTGTAATTAAATGTCTAGTGCAAAAGTAACACTAAGAAGCATACAGAATTATTATATTACAATGAATCCTTAGAAGCTAAACCCATCATTTTTTAAGTTTTAAGATGCCTTTAATTATTCTTGAGACTTCTTACATTTATCAAGGAAGCCCACCTAGGATGAAAAGCGTTAATGATTAAAAATCTTTCTAATATGGCTCTCCACAAAAATATTAATTTAATCTTTGATTATAAACATTTTAAAACTCTGCTTTTTCTCTTCACTTCATTTTTTGCCTTTGGTCCTCCTGTGAGTTTGCGTGTGTGCACACACTCTTTCACTCTCTCTCCCCCCTCCTCTTTTATTGAATGTATTAGAATTGGGCATATGGGGCGCGTATGATATTTAGAATTTTTATGCTGTTCATTGCAAATGTTTTTAATTACAATCAGACACATATTCTAAGTGCAGTTACTGAAAAGGAAATACCTCTGCCGTACCTTTGCATGTGGGTTTGAGTTCAGAGCAGCAATTCTTTGCACTTGTGCTGTACAATGTTTTCCACCCTGAGACTGATTTACAAATATAAAGAATTAATTAATCCTTCAGTGTTCTATGAAACATATATATTACTAATTTTATAGCTGGGTAAATTAACCAGGGGCATATTAAGGCCGCATTTATAGAGGGGTTGTGTACTGCGGCTTCCTCCTCTTTCCTATGAAGTTGTGAGTGCTGAGCATTTCCAACATGAGGCTGACGGCATTAAGGATTGCAAACATGGCACAGGCAGTTATTTACCCAAGACCGCGCATTTTTGTCATGGCTGAAACCAGAACCAGGACTCCAGACACCAGAAACGATTATGAGTCAGTCCTCCAGGTACATATGATCCGAGTGCATCACCATTTCTTCTAGCGAGCAGCAAGTGGAACAACACACAAATGATTGCTGCTGGCCAAATAAATCCTGTCAGAGCAGGATCCTGGGAAGATGAGATGCACTCGAGGTTTAAAGCACCTCCCTCATCTCCTCAGGTCATATCATGTCATATAAGGTGCCAAGGGAAAGAGATAGAGCAGATAGTTGCTGGGAGTTATGCAAGGCCAACACAGCTGATAGACGTGGCCCATCCTGATGTTCTGCACCCAGGTGCAGCTGGGGTGACTGAGGTCCATCTGCAGGCCAGCAGACTCCTCTGCCTATCTAACCTGCAGTTCACAGCAGAAAAGCACGAGGTGGCAAGAGATAACTCTTGTGAACCTACAGAGGTGGAGGCAAGTTTCCAGCGATGCTTTACAACAGCTGAGAGGAGCTAGCCCATGATCCAGTGAAAGGAAGCCTTCTTACAGCCTGTCCTAATCCCACCACACACAAATACATGTGGTCTCCCAGGGAAGCTGATCTCCAAAGAGATGGCTGCGTATTTGTATTCTAAATAAATACCTAAAAGGTAACCCTGGCATAAATACTAAATGTTAGCGTGTCTCTCAGCCCGTCTGACCATCCGACACTGATCCCCTACCAGGACTGTGAACATGAAGGTCTACCAACCCCTGCAGTGATACACCAGTGAGCAGGGGAGGAAAGTCAGGCCCAACAAGTTTAAAAGGAGATATTTACAATTCAGACGGTGCCCGAGGTATGTTACTATGCTCTACTACTGTACTCTACTATTACTATGCCCTTGCTACTATATTGCACCAGATTACAGAGGATAAGGGTAGATTACAGCTGGGACACGGCACGAGGAGCAGATCAGAGCATAGGAACAAAATCAGTACTGGTGAGTCTCTTTAAAATTAATCTCTATCAAGGTTTACACTTACCGAGAGCAATGCAGTGCAGAAACCATTAGAAAGTCGTTTGCAAAGCAACAAAACGGATATCAATTAAGTAATGAAGTGTTCGTGGTAACTGTGATAAGCTTAGGTGCCACAGGATGGGCAATGTTCGATAACACCTACATTTTTGAAGGCAACACTACAACGGACCATTTTTGAAGTAACAGTTACAAGTTGTGGTCGGGGCTGTTGAGAGTTCATGAAACCACTCACAAAGGAACTGGGACACAAGCTAACTTAATGTTACGTATTTCAGAATTTGAGGAAAAAATGGACCTCTTGGGTAGAGGTTATTACTGGAATCCTCTGATGGAGAATTTAGGGAAGCTTTCTGCAAATCGTAGGCTATCCTGACTGTGCTTATCTTCAGTTCAAACGCCAGCTACTTGGACGCATTAGCCCAAAATTAAAAGTAACGTCAATAGGGGTTTCTGACATGGACATTACAAAGTTGCAAAATTTCAGTATAACAAGCAATAAGAACTGTAAGTTACTCTTTAACCATCAAACTGTTTTACTTTCTTTTTTTTTTTTTTTTTTTTTTTTTTTTTAGAATCAGTAGCAACTTTGTGACAACTAAAGTTTAAAAAATGCACTTGATTGCATAGTGACAGATTTGCAGAACATTTTTCATCACACACACATATGTGCTTTCAGTTATTAATAAAATGCTTCTGCCCTTAATCTGCCGTTGCCTGAATATACAATTTCAGTGACTTGGATAGACAAATACTGTTAAGGAATTCTGTTTTCCCTGTTTGAGATGCAATTCAAATACATCGAGTAGAACTGAATGCTATGTCTTTAAAACTGGCTTTTGCATGCCACAGAAAGGAATACCGAATCACTTTTCTATTAAGTTCCTCTTGGAGTGGAATGATAACACAACTTCAACTTTCTTTTCTTCCTCACCCCCCCCCTTTCTTTTTTTTCTCCTTTTAAACAAGGAAGAGCCAGCTGCCCTGGATAACACCACAGGTAGATATTAAAATGGAGACAGCCATTATTTAGTGGCGACAGGAATATAAATATACACACTAACCTATAAACTGGTGTTTACTTCAGGAAAGTAAGCCATATTTTTCCTCTGATTGCCGTGCTGTCAGTTTAATGCAGCGTAAATAAACAGTAGGTCCATGATAGCTTTAAGTAGAAAGTGTTCATTCCACAAGAGGAGCAGATTACTGAAGCCTGATGCCTATAATGGTAAAAGCAGAACTTCCATTTTACCTGAAAATATAGCTTCCTGTGCTAAGAGACCTGTGGCTTTTCTATTAAATTAATTTGTCAGAATTCTATGACAAATATTACATACTCAAAGAACTTTAGCAAAACCAGTCATTTTTGCAGCCCTCAACTGGATCCATTTGAAAAAAAACAAACAAAAAAAACCAACAAAAGCCAATCACTCCTCTGTAATTTCATCATCCCATCGCTCTAAATGAGAGCTTTATATAATCAACCTAATATAACAGAAAATAAAGTGATATATAGAATTGCCTATACTTTGAGTTATTTTGTTCTTATAAATATATTCCCTGACTGAAAGTAAAAAAATTCCCCTTTGGAAAAAGCAATGATTTCTGAGAAGATTGTATATACACTCTACATCTATTAACATAAATTATAAGAAAGTAAAATGTTCCAGATGTGTTTAAACTGTTGTAGAAGGAAAGTTTGTGGCTTCATTGGATATATATTAAATATATCTAGAGAGAGCAATGGCAGTTATATACAAGAAAGCAATAAAATGCTTCAGTAGTATCTGTGTTTAAATAGTGCAGTTCCCAGAAATATGACTAAAACATTTCAGAAGTCATATTTCCTCCAGCTTTAATTCAGAAATCTACTTTTAATATATTTTTTCTATATATTGCAAACTATTTTATTAATAAAATAATATCCTTGATTCATTTTTTGTCTAAATGCATCTGGAAATCTTAAGAAGGACTTCAAATTTACCTAACAATACTTAGATTAAAAAATAGGTGACAATAACAAGGTGACAATACTTCCAAAAATTGAGTAGTTGATACAATGAAAAGATTTGGGTTTGGTTTGGGTTGTTCTGGTTTTTTTTTTTTCCCCAAGAACACCAGACTTCAGCTGATCATCTGAACGGCAGTCGTGCACATTTAAACCCCTCTCTGTCCCAAACCTGAAATGTGGGCTGAGTTAGTGCTTATTCAGGACTTTCCTATTCTCACGCTGAGAGGGTGGATGTGCCCACGTTCCCCGCAGGAGTGGAGGTGGAGGTGGGATGCTGGCAGGCAGGGCTGCAGGCAAGGGGAAGCACAGCAACCAGAGGGCAGATGCTCATCGGCCGACCCCGCTGGGCCTACGCTGCAACCACAAAGGTGCCCTGCTCCAGCACAAGCCCGGGCTGTGGTGGCAGACCCTCTCTGCCTCCCATCCTGCCAAAGCAGCACCGTCCCAGGAGCAAGTTACAGATCAGCTCTCTCTCTGGGAGCACACAGCAGCAGGTTAGGATTCATGGGTATCGCTAGAATAACAGGAGAGGAGAAACTTTCCTATTTCAAGTGTTCAGAACAAAGAATATAAAAAGGAAACGGCCAGTTTTTCAAAGTGTATGTACAAAAAGCATTCCATTTAAATATTTTTTTGTTCCAGTAAACTCTTTTGCATACAAAGGACTTATTTATTACATATTTGAACTTGTGGGAAAAAGGGAAGGAATGCACTGATTCCTGAAATAACTCTACAGTCATTTTGGAGACTTCACTCTTCTGTGCCCTTGTTCTACTCAGAACAGTTTTATTCCAGGGACGGAGGAATTCCTTCGAGTCAGTTGTTTCTTTTCCACTAGCTGTTTATATTCAAGAGTGGGCATACATAGCATACTAGCCAGTGATTTTAATTTCTCTTCTATTGCCTTATTATGTGTGTGTGTGCTATCTGTTTAGACGCATGCTTGTATGTGAACACGTTACATTTTTTGCCTGCTCATTTTCTTACCTACTCTACGTTATTACACATTTCTGTGCAAACCATTGCGACTTGAAAAGCAAGGTATTACCAATAACAATCTCGAATAGAAAATGAATTAGAAAATGAGTGTATGTATAAACGTATTAAAGAGCACATAGGAATATGGGGCTGAAAAGAGCACTCTAAAATTCTACAAATAGTGCTGCAGAGTAATTAGAAGATACAAATTGCGGAGAACATCCTACATTCATGTCTTTACACTCTACGCTTACTGTTTCGAGTTGTTTTTGAATAGTGCGCCTGATTTGACACATTTCTATCTGGTGATTGTGTTAAATGCTTGAAGAGATAGTGAAATATCCAAGCATTCCTTGTGCTAACTACAGCTGAAATTTTACACTTATTGTAACCTTTTCTAACAATGTGAGAAAAACAGAGTAAATATATTAAATTTGTTTCACAACAGATGCTTAGGTTGTTAATATTTAAGATGCCTATTCATGCTATTCCTGTCTGCACATTTGTCAAAAATGTAAGCTTGAATGCTAATGTTTGCCAGCAGACTACAGCAGACAAATATACGAATGCAGCGTACCAAAATAATCCAAAGTGGAAATAAGGGACTGCCGCTAACTCTCGCCCAAGTAGCCTGGACCAGACCGAAAGGGCACTACCAGATCATACCCCCTGGAGTCTCTGCATCTGAATTTGTGAATTATTTTCACAGAAGCGCTGCGCTGAGTTGGGCTCCCTAAAACCCAGCGGAGAGCTTGCGTCAGTTCCAACTCAATTTCAGCTTAGGAGATGCTGCAAAGTATTTCATCAAACTTGCATTTTAGCGAAGTTTCTCTCGCAGTCAGAGAAGCCTGGGGACCGGCAGAGGGGAAACTCCGGCCCGGGCAGGTGCCTGTCAGGATCGCTCCCCCGGCCACCGAGCGGAGACGGCGACAAAAGGACGACGGTTTTGAGGAAGAACCTCGGGTGGCGGGTTTGGAGACGGAGCGGAAAATAAAAATCAAAAAGAAAATCCCGGAGCACAGAGGCGAGATCCTGGCACTGCTCCCCGTGACAGCAGCAGCGCCGGGTCGTGCCGCGGGGAGGGGGGGGAGGTGGGACGTGCGACCCACCGCCACCGGCGCGCCCCCGGCGGGGCGATCCGCCGCCGTTCGGGGGGTGCGCGGCCCCGCGCCGGCTCCCCGCGGCCGCCCGCGCAACCCCCGCGTCCCGCGGAAGCGCCACACCACGATCCCCCCCCCCGTTCTCCTTTTGCGCCCCCCTACCCCACCCCCGCTCCGACCCGCTGCTTCGCCCCTCGCCCCCCGCCGTCGGGGGTGCTGCCGCCTCGCCGCCCAGCGCCCGCCGCTGCCGGGAAGCGCGCGGGGCCGGGGAAGAAGTTTGCAAAACTTTTAGGTTTTCTGTTTTTTTTTTCTTTTTTTTTTTCTTCCCCCCATCGGCCCCCCCCCCCTCCCCCCCCCCCCCCGACTTCCCTCGCCGCTCCCCCCGGTGCCGGCGGCGGGCAGGGGAGCGGAGCGGGGCCGGCGGCCGCCCCCGGCGAGGCGGCAGGTGTGTGCCCAATGCCGGCCGGGAGGCTCCGGCAGCGGTAGCGCCAAGCGGAGCTCCCCCCCCTCCCGCGTTACCCCCGCGTCCCTCCGCCCTCCCGGGTCGGCACCGTAAATCACCACCACGGCGGGTGCCCCCGGTGCGGCCCCGTCCACCTCCCCCCCCCCGTCCTTGTCCCCGAGGAGCGACGCCGAAGGAGCGGGACCGACTCACTCATGGGAGCGCGGCGGGCGAGGCCGGCGACACCTCCGGCTTCCGAGGCGCCGGCGAAGTTAATTGCACTGAAGTTCAAGTTGTCTTTTCACCCATCAGGAGTGGGCGTTTAAAGGAAGGAGAGCGAGGAGGAGGAGGGGGAGGGGGAGGGGGGAGAGTCTCTCTCGCTCTCGCTCGCTCTCGCACACACGCGCACACACACACGCGCACACACACACGCACACACACACGCACACACACACACACACGCACACACACACACAACCCCCCCCACCCGCCCGCTCGGCTCTGCTCCCGAGCTGCCTCAGCAAGGAGGAGCCCGGACGGAAAACACCAGGGCAGCAAGGTACCGGCGTGGGGCAGCCCTGCCTCTGCGTGTGTCTGTGTGCGTGTCTGTCTGTCTGTCTGTGTGTCCGTGTGTGCCCGCAGGTCCCCCCCCACCCCCCAGCCCGCTGCCTCGCACGGCCCCTTCGGGCGGGGAGGGGCGCGTTGCCCCCGGGGAGGGGGCGGCGGTGCCGTCGGGGCACCGGGCGGCGGGAAGCCGGCTGCGGCCGGGGGAACGGGGCCGGGGGAACGGGGGGGCTCCGCGCCCTGCGCCGCCGCCCGCTCCGCGCCTGCTGCCTCCTCCTGCCTGCGCGGCGGCGGGAGGCTGCGGCGGAGAGCGGGGACGACACCGATCGGCGGCTGGAGAGCGGCGGCTGCGTGTGTGTGTGTGCGTGTGTATGTGTGTGTCCATCCCTGCCG
>JAOQGH010000012.1:35874115-35984759 GCA_025769975.1 Gallinago jamesoni
TGGGGTGGTCCACCCCCCCCCCCCCCCCCCCCCGCCCCCCCCCGGGCCCCGCGCCCCCCGCCCCCCCCCCCCCCCTCCGGCTTTCCCCCTTCCTTCCATCCTTCCCCCGTTCCTTTCTTTCCCCACTGCCCCCGCACCCCCCTCCCGCTACTCCCCGCGCCCCAGCCGCGGCCCCTTTCGTGCAGGCAGCGCCCCACGGCCACCGGCGATTTAAGGCGGCCGGGGCAGCAGCTCCGCGGCCGCACTGGCGGCCTCCGCGGGACCGGGATGCGCGGAGGTGAGGGCAGGCATCCCCCGGGGTCGCTGCCTGCCCCGCTGCCCCGTCGGGGCCGGGTCCCGCCGCGCATCACCCCCGGTTCTCTCGCCTGGTGTTTCACCTGGCACTGCGTGCTCCTCGGGAACGCTGTTTGCGAATTGCCTTTTTTTTGTGTAACTTCTCTTCGGGGAGGGACTTGTTCCCTCTTCTTTTGTTTTTAAGACCTTCTTTCCCATCTGCGCTGATGCAGGATTTGGAAGTGGAGTTCCTGGAGAGTGAACCTGGCACTGAGTGCAGATTTCCCTGAAAGCTGAGGCTGTTTCCTTATTCCCTAGGAGACGGAGAAGAGAGGGGACCCTGGATGCCAGCCCGATCTCCGTTTTTGTTTGTTTTGACTTTGAGGCAGATTTCCTCTTTCAGCTCTGGGAATTGACAGGTACAATCCCTGTAGGCACCTGTGCACTTCCCAGAAACAAGACCAAGACCATGAAGCTGATATGTCAGTTAACCAGTGGTATGCCCTTCTATTAATTGCTATTAGAAAGTGCAACCTTGTAGCACAGTTATTGAATAATCATTAATCCATAGAGTATACACAAGCCCAAAGGTTAATAATAGCAATAACAATTAATAATACTGACCTTGCCAGTGGGGAGAGTGTTTTTGCCCCAGTTATTAAAAGGCACTCCTATGTATACTATATACTGTGGTGTAAATTCGGACCCAAGTACCAAATTACCGCAGCAACACCAGAAATTAATTTACCCCATTATCTCCATGTTATCGGGCTTCTGACTTTTTCTGCCTTTAAAACGTATCATTCACTACTCTCTCATTTTAAACAGAAATGCTACATCTTTAATCAATTCTGACATTTCCACTAGAAAATAACATCTAGCTCTCTTACACAGATAAAAATTTATTTGCCTGCTGCTGATCCCTTGTAGTCCTTTGGACCTATTTGTTTCTCAGAGAGGACTTAGCTTTTTATGGTCTTTAGGTACCATGGGGTAATAAATAGAAAGTCAGTACAAAGGGGGCATTCTCACTTTTATGAGTTCAACTATCCGCTCCCTAGAGCTGCCTCTTCTCACAGCTACTCAGACTGACCGACTGACCGACCAGCATCCTTCTATTGTCAAGGACCCATGTCCTTTATTTCTATCTCACTCTTCTGACTGGCTGGTCAGTGAATCCTACTAATAACAATCATGTTTCATGTCTCAGAAATCTAATAATCGAGTTACTCATTCTTATAAATTGCAGCTAAACTACTTGGGTTAGTCGTGTTATCCCCACTTTAAAGGCAGGGAAACAGAAGCAGGAAAAATTAACACATTTGCCTGAGGCCACACATGGATTTAAGAGTAGATCCAAGACTGGGACTGAATTTAAACCAAGCACCTTCTTAAAGATCCTCAAGTGCACTATGGAAAATGCTTCTTTAAAAAAGAAATGTAACACAAACCTTATTTTTCATAGTTTGTTTTTTTTTTTTTATATTAGTCAAAATGCACACACTTTTTTTAGATCACATTTCCTTTTCCAACGATAAGATTTTTCCAGCTTTTTAAAAAGTGGTGGTACCTTTCAGCTACATAGGGCAGTTCTACTTTGAAAACATTTAATAGAAGATTGTGAGCAGTAAGGGGAAGAGAATTGCTCGTTATTAGGTTACTGTAAACAATGTTCGCTGGATGTTATGGTGTACTTACAGGCCAGCAAAATATAATGCGAAGTCCGGCGTTAGTATAGGTAAGGTGCTATTGCTTACCTCATGTGCATCAGTTTTCACCATAATGCTCCTTCAGTGCTTTCAATGTCAAAATACTTAGCCTGGGTCTAAACACTGAAAAACGTACAGGACAACCATATACTGTGTTTGAGAGGTATGATTTATGTCACTAAGCAGTGAGTTTTACCAAGTCGTGTCATTCATGTCACTGAAGCAAGATGTACATTGCCTGCCCTTTAGCTGTGGCATGTCATCAAAGCTGTGTTACGGTATGACTGAGCACAGATGGCATGCCTAAAAAAGCAGGTGTACAACACAACTTTCCTATTAGTGACACGTAGATATTTCCTCTTCCTCAGTGTCCACCCCCAGATGTTTGCTTGCCCAACCTTCTACAGGAACTACAGAAAGTCCTGCTCATCCTGCTCATCCCTGATGGCTGGAATTGTACAGTCAAACCATATACCAAATAAGTGTTCACATATATTTTTATGTATTTATGCTGAAAGCTCCATTCTGAGTTTTTTTAGAGTCCTAATTTGAGGGAAGTGGGTGCAGATCTCATTCAAATAATCATTCTCCAATACCATTAGCATTACCTGCCAAAAATGAAAGTGGCATATGAATCACAGTAACACAGCCACTCATGAATTCGTGGATTTAGAGCCTGCCAAGGAACACCAGAAATCCACACGATTTCAAAGCCCCGTGAGTTTTAGACACTTTGAACAATGCCTAAAAATACATTTATCCAAAGACCATCTAATTAATGACCCATCCTATAAGGACTACAGACATGTCCGATTCAAGTGAAGGACAATATTAACTGAAAATATTTCTGTACAAATCTTTCAAGTGAGGTAGTGAAAGTGGTGAATCTGCTAATTGAAGCTATGTCAGAGGCCCTTCCTGAGATGCCCCTTATTGGAGTGCTACTGTGACATAATGAGGTGGAAATACACTTGTGTGTGAGAAGAGCTATCAGATCCTCTGGGAAATATCACAGATGCTTTGCAGTTCCTTTCAGACATGTAAATACCTTTATGTTTAGACATGAGTAGAGAGGGGTGGGAAGTGGAGCGAGGAGTGAAGTGGGGTTAAAAGCATCCACATAGATCCAGGAACCAAATAAATAAATGTGGGATTTTTTGTTGGTTTTTTTTTTTCTTCTGTATCTGATGTTAGCTAGGGCTTGAAATGAAATGTTCATTATTAAGAAGAAATGCTGCATGAACGTGTGCATACTTGAGAGTTATGCTGACCCACGTTCGATAGAGAAGGCCATCTTCTGCCTGAAATTACGGATGATCAGCGGAACTCTCAGTAATGCTCAGATCCTTATGTCATTCCCAAGTAATACGTACCTTAGCAAGAATGGTTTATTTCCAGCTTGTAGTATATGGCTACTGCTACAGCAGTGAAAAACACTACATGCCACCTAGTGCTTCTTATGATTGCTTGCTTTCTTCATGGTTTGCTTTAAGCTAAGCATATCAGAAACTGAAAATAACATTTGAGTCTTTTTTCCCTCTTAACATACAAAAGCAGCAGCCTAAGCTTTGTAATCTATTTCTATGTTGTGAAACATAGCAAAAAACCCCTGCTTACTAGCATGGTCTACACATAGCTGTCTCAGCAGCTTGATGAAATGTTTAGACTTGGTTTGAGTAACTATGTTATAACCGGTATTAGCCTTATTTGCTGTAGATGAAAATGGCAGTGAAAAAATACAACCATGAATGGCCTTCTGTGCATATTTTAAATGCAAGTGGCCATTATCAGCTGTACCATAACCTTGTCTGATGTTTCATCTTGCTGGTGGCTCAGTGGAAGACAATCAGATGACTTTTTCTGAATGTGGCTGCTGCTTTCAGTGTATTTCAGCAGTCATTTGATTATTTCACTCTTTGTTCATTAAACACCAATCTCCTGAGCTTAAGCCTGTGCCGCCTCACTACCTGAATGTCTCTGCTGAAAATTTGTTCACTGAAATGAGCATCATGTCAATAATAATAAATTCATCCATCCGTTTCCAGAGTGGCTGAAGTTTCTTCCACCCATTCATTGAAGCTTCATGTTTCCAGGCCCTGATGCCACACAGTACCTCAGTCCATTCAGCTTCTTTCCATGATGGTAACTGCCTTCTGCTCCACATCTCTGTTACAGGAGATCTTTTGATAACCTAAAAACGCAAACTGCATCCTGTAGATTTCCTCTTAAAACTTCTGCTTTAAGAAGATCAACTTGTTGGAGGTGCATCAATGACATCAATCTCACTTCTGTTTCACCTGACCACCCTCTCCATCTTCTGTCAGTCTAAAATTATAATTTTTCAAAGAATTGAGGGAGCTCTGTGTGTGTGTGTGAACCACTTCTCCTGCACATTGTCTGTTCTTCTTTTCTCCTTCCATTTGGTGTCTGGTTCATCTTAGGTGCTTTTAAAAATTCTGTTGCCTCTAGTAAGGGACTGCCAGATTAAAATAGTGAAGAGAAACCAGGTGACTGTCTACTTTTACGAATATAGGTTGTGTATAATAAATTCAGGTTTTACATCTATGCAAATTAAATCATCATATGATTCTGACTACATGCATTTTTTATCAAATATGGCATATATTTCACAAATTATATTTAACTTATAGTCATGTTGCTAATCTGAATACCTAACTAGGAGTTACAAGGTGTGCCACTAGATCTTAGCAAATAGGCTTACGAAAACAGAAGAAATAAGATAAAATCACCTTTTTTTCTTGTATTCCTGGTAAGTTCAGGAAGTAAGTGGAAAGGCTTTTCCTGCTATTGGTGATAATATAAACACCTCACCACTGAGCTGTTTAGAGAGACAAGTACATCTTATCATTAGAAACGTAGAGATTTTGTAAAGGCCTAAGAAGAACATACCCAGAATAAGGAAGTTTTAAAGCAATGTGTCTTTGGTGTGGATTTTACCACCTCTAGTTAGTAATGCCTTCTGCTAACGTTTCTGTCATGGAGTGGAAGACATTAGTCACAATGTCAAAATAAACATTTTACTTCCGCAAAATTATATTTTCACCTCAGGAATATTGTGAAGTGAAAATAGGATTTACGCCCAATTCTTCCTTCGGGGTTTATCTCCAGACAGGGCAGTTTTAGTGTAAAGCCCTAAGCCGAGCAATACAGTTCCCAGCCATAGGTGCACCATATTTTGAATAATCGATCTGTCAGCTGAGCTACAACAAGGAGTATGCTGTGAAGGTAACAACTCAATGCTTTCAATGTTAACTGTCCTCAGCCAATTGCTGCTGTTTCTTTCATAAATAAAAAGACATTTTGGTGAGCACAACGATGTCTGTCAATACTTGTGTTTCGGTCTGGGTGGTGGGAAAGGTGGGACTCGGGTGGACATGTGAACAAACAGGTGTGATTCAGAAAACCTCTGCTAAGCAGTTGCCTAAACCTCAAAGCACTGTGTTTGTCTGTCATGATTCATGCCTTGGAGTTAGTTCCTTTTGCACTTGGGACTCCTGACGGGCCTTTCAGGAGTGCTCATGGCCAAGTCCTCTGGACCCCAGGACCACAGAATTCCTCTACCCAAATGTCCTGATCAGCATGACCTCCTGGCCACTCCTGGAGCATGTCCCAGACTCCCTGACACAAGTGACCTCTTGACAAAATGCAGCAAGGTCGCACCAGTAATGATGGTACTTACTCCCAGGACCTTTTTTTTTTTGAGGGGGGTGTTGTGTGTGTTCCACAACAATTTAACATAGAAAAAACAGAAATAATCCCAAGAAAATTCAGTGTGTGCACTGGCCCTGGGAATAACCTAAACATTAGATTATGATCTAAGGAATCTTGAATTTGTTTGTGCTCAAGGGCACTGTTTCAGCAAAGGGTCGAGACTGCCTTTTCTAAAATAACCATCAGCCTGATGGTCAGAGTCCTCCCTGGGGTGAGAGGAGTTGTGAATTGGGGCCTTTCAGGGCAGGAGAGATGAATCCCATGATTATGTGAGTGCTCTAATCACAGAGTTGTTATATAGAGGGAGATGGGAAGCCAGCTTCTCCTCCAGCTATGTTTTAATAAAACATAAGTTTTGAAGGAAAGATCACAGGAACCTATTTTCATAAAAAGAATCAGGGTGTAGATATTGAGTGGATGGAGGCATCTCTCAGACAGCCCTGGGCAAGCCTTGTCTTTAGAGGTAACCCTCAGGTGGAGCTCTGGCTTTAGAGGAAGGCAGGATTTTAGATTTGGGACAAACCTCATTTTTTCCCTATTTAATTCCAGTCAGCTTATGTTGAGGTCAAGACACACGGTGCTGGCTGTTTTTGAGGCTCCATGTACACCGCAGGAAAGTTGTGCTTTTAAAGCATGATTTTGGATACCTGGTAGGAGACCATGAACTGAAAAGTGTGATGTTGGAGCACCAAAGTTTTTGGAGCACTAGAATCCTTTACGGGATTAGGCCATAAGCCTTATAAATCAGCATCTGTTTACTCACAACAGTTGGTTTCATATTAACACCAATATGTAGTATTTGCTGGTAACTGTTCTCTCAGTAGATTTTCTGGACCATTTTTATTTTGTATCACAAAGGACAACACAGGAAACTTGGACTGCATATTATTTATAACGAAAATTCTCACTGTGAGTGTTTCCCATTAGAAGCTGTAATGGCTAGCATGGCTAGACACTCATATTGGTTTGAGTCCTGTGGGATAGAAGGCTAGGATTATACTTGCATGGAATTTAACTAAATTAAATTGAAAATACATACTAAAATTTTGACTTTTTTTTTTAAAGGAAAAGTGTAATGATATTCAAAGATGCTTATTTCTCCTTTAAAATTATTTCATTTTACCTACTTGCAAACTTCCAAACCCAGGGGACACTGTATTCCTCTTAAAAAAGGTACCAACATGACAGTAGTCCGGTGCACAGATTTCCCCTGCCACAGTGTAACTTACTGCTTTTGCCACGAATAGGATGTATGGGCACAGTTCAGACAGTCTGTCCCATGCATGTTTCCTTCCTCAAACTTGCTTGATACAACTGAAAAGGAGGTTACAAAGCTGCCCTGGAACTCTTCCACTTGTGATCTACATCCTGCAATATGGAATATTCTAAGTATCATGGGCTTTCCCTAGCTAACAAGCTGGTTATTCTGGCTATGCATGAAGATACAGATTTGGGTCTTAATTAACATCTGCAGTTTAATCAAACCATTTATGATCCTGAGAAATCTGAACTGTAGACTTTCTGGTTTTTCTGATGACAGACAAATACCATAAACAAAAAGGATCTAAAACAATATTTTAGTACATAAAGCGTTTGCACTAGCTATGGCTGTGGTAGCTTTTGTGGAAAGCTGGGAATTCCGAAGATAATATTTTTCAGCGTCTGATGAAGATTTTAAAGAAAATAGACCTGAGAATAATACATTAGAAACCTCAAAAAAGTTTTTGGTGTTTAAGTTAAAACAGCATTCTATTTAATTTTACAGGGGCTAACTCTCTTACAGTGACAATGCTGTAAACCCCCAGCTAGGCCCAGTTTTATTATAAAAGAAGTTGGCCCAAAAGAGAAAATCTGGAATAAATTGCCCTGAAAGTGGATTGGCCTGTTTAGTCTGGTGACCTAGTGAAAGAGTGCAGGACTTTATAATCTTCAGTGCAGACAGGTCTTCATTGTTGAAGGAAGCAGGAAGTGTAAAGAGGGCTGTAATTGCATATTCTTTAATAAGAAATATAATTGTTGCTTTCTCCAAACAGATCTCAGACAGAATTTAATAGTGTGCACGCATTGAAAAGCATCTGAAACACACCCTTATACCCTAATTTGTTCATATACATTGATATATTCTAATGTGTTTACACCCTTTAAAAAATGTAGTCCATGTAGAGCATTTCTGATGGGCAGGGTTCCTTACTCTTTTTTTCCTTTTAGATTGGTACACAGAAATATAATGGAGCAAGATTCAGCAAGAGAAAAAAAAGGTCCATTAGGTCTGTTTCTTTTGAAACTTCAAAGTTTCTGTCTTAAAATTAGGGCTTATCATTGCCATGATTAAAGTGGTCAGTCTTTACTGCAATGTCAGGGCCATGCCGTCTTTCATATTCATTGAAATAGTTCCAGTCGTGCAGCATATTTTAAAAAAATCCCCCAAAACCTGTATTGTATTTTCTTTCAGGAAACTTTGAATTAGGCACGTGCATTTGTGAAGTAGTATGATTTTCTCTGCTGAGTATGAAGGGATGACATCTTGTGTTAAACTAATATAAATATATATCTCGGTCGATATGAGGAAAAGTGGTGTTGTGCAAAGCCTATCGTGACTTCTGGATATGAAGTTCAGCAAAAGCAGACATGAGCTTCTCCGAACACAGCTTTATCTTTGGTGGCTGAAATTCAGTTTGTCTTTTTTCTTCATGTTCTATACTCTTGTTCTAGTCATTACAAAACAAGTAGTCATCTTAACTGGCATTAGGTGTATGACTTCCCATGAACCATGGCAACTGAAGCTTGAGAACTATGGACAATTGTTTAGTTTTCATCAAAATTCCTCAATCTGTAGATCTAAGAAAAATCATGCCATATGTTGGAAATGAGTTCACTAGCGACTGTCCTTCAGCAGTTGTGCTGAAATTGTATTGTTCTGCAGAACAACTTTTTTTCAGGACTACTGAGGTCACAGATAAATATTAAATTATTTTTATGTCCATTGAGAATCATATTTTAAAAGCCTTGAATTCTTCTCTCTGTGAAATATGAAGTTAGGAAAACATTAGCTTTTCACCCCAGGAGACTCACGCCTTCAGTTTATTTGTAGAAAAGGTACACTATTTGTAGAATAGTGGATTTGTAAGATTCTCCATGATGACCCAACTCTACAATAATGAGCTCAAAAAAGTTAAAGATTTCAAGCTTTGCACTCATAAAGCTCATGTATTTTTTTTGTTTTATTACATGCACAGACCAAAAAAAAAAAGTGCTACATTCTCTCGTAAATTTGACGTTGGCTTTGGAATAGAAATACTTATCTTGATAGTAACTGGTGTGAGTTCATCAATTCCTTTTATATCTTCCACTAATCAGTCACCCCCTGACAAAGGCTTCACCTGCTCAGGTGACCTGTGTGTGAAGTATCCCACTTCTAGTCCCTGAGGGATATTCAATATGGTCTATCTGATTAAGGAAGAGTAGGACAGTCTGCAATATCTACTGATGATATTTATACAACTGGGGTTCAGAAAGAGATTTTATTAAAAAAGGGTATCTGCAGAAAGAAGAAAAGGGCCATTACCGTTTGCCATACTTCATACGATTTTTCTTTTTTAAAGCCACATGTTGAGGTAAGTTGTATCTGTGCAAGCAGGAAAATGAAATCGTGGTTTGCTACTGCTTGGCAATATTCATGCAGTGACTCAAGTCAACAATACTGAGGTTGAGAAGAACACAAACCAAGGAGGTTGCCCATGCAAATGATACATCCTAGTTGCTTCCTCATGAACTCTTCCATGAAATCTTGCTGCACCCATCTTGATTGCATATGCTAATCCTGGCTTCTTAATTGACTCATAACAGATTTATCTGGATTTCCAACTTCCTCTTCTCTTTAGAATGTTAATGAAAAGAAAAACGATTGTACTTAAGATATTCATGACAATAACAGAGTTTTCTGCTAGAGGTGTTCAGAGCCAAATTTTACTTTTATTTATATGGGACCATTTAAAATTAATGAGCTTAAGTCTATATGGTGCTAGGGACCTTTTGATACCCACATAGTAAAAAATGGCCTTAGCAGGAATGGAAGACAGTTCATATAGTATATTTTCCAAATTTTACCTCATTGAGTAAAACTGAGAAACCCTCCCCAGCTCTTAGAATAAAATATATATAATAAGTCAAAACCCAGTTTGTTTGGATGAAAATGAGCCCAGAAGTGCTCATGTAGACTTGTATATTCTCCCTTTCTTCCCCTAAATCAGTCACTGTCACTATTAGGCCTGCAGAAGTCAGGAAAAGAGGGGCTTCGATATTTTCCATATGGAATATGGAGATTTTATGGCATGTCCCTAGCTTAAACAGGTAATTGCCCTTTGTCATTTCTTAAGCTAGATGCGGAACTTGTTTATTTTTACTCAGGATTTAGGAACTCTTTAAATAATAGTTGTTATGTTTTTTGTCATATGAACAAAATGAGATTTAATTAAAGAAGAAGTAGAATGAAAATAGTCTTTCTTCTTCTTTTTTTTTTTTTTTATAAATTTAATTCCTCTTGTGGACTTGCACAGGGCTTTTTTTTGTGTGTTTTTTTGGTTTTGGTTTTGTTTCTCCTTAGCAAGGCACTTTGTAGTCATAGTCGTGCTTGGTAACCCACCATATTGTTGTTGGTGGTTTGGGTTTTTTTATATTCAGTAGATTAAATCATACTATCCTATTTGGGATCTTCCCACCATTACAGCTTTTGCCACCCATAACCTTATTTTATGATCAAAGGAGAAATAAAGGGAAAGCAGTAATGTTAATAGGCTTTCCCATGCAGTCTCCCTGGGAATGGTCTTTTTATAAGTGTCTTGAACTTGACCTCTTCAGGAGGCCCAAAGGTCCAACACACATTTTTAAAGTTGCATTTAAATTTTAATATTTTTATTCTGTGAAGCCATTTAAAACCTAGCCCTCAAAACACAAAGCATAAATCTTTCAGGACAGCCATACAGTAAAACTGATGTGTGCGGAAGAGAAGTTCCGGAAAACCCCTAAAGCTCTGTTGCTTTGCTTTTTATGTTGTTTTATAGATACGTTCCCTACACCACCACCAAATAATCAAACAAAATCCAATGAATAATATTGTGATTTCATCACTCTGGCATTTGAACTTGCAAATACAATTTAACAATGAATTAGGAGAGGAAAAGTTTTGCATTGCCCCACCCTCATTATAAAAATGTTCTTCAGAGCCAAACATTTGAGGCATTAGAAAGATTTACAGTAATAATATAAGTAGCTATAATGAACTTGGGAACAAGGGAGTCTTGTAGAAGATTCTCAGAATGAGAGAGAGGTTTTGTAAGCAATTCTATCAACACTAAATAAATATTTAGGAAGATTGTCTTCTCTTAGTGAGTCTGTATAATAATTGTAGTGCTAATAGGAAGTATATGATTTGGATATGAGAAGATATGTATCTCTGAGTCCATACAACTTGTTTGTGTGGGTGAATCTCATTCTCATTAAAGGTACTGGTTTGACTGTCCTGATTGCTGCAGTCTTCTTTCCATGAAAATAAGTCAGCTTTGTCACCAACCATCCCTTAGTTCATCTGAGGGCAATCTTTTATGTCTGCAATGTCTGTTTTTGGGATGGTCAGCAAGGCAGCCAAATGTGCCAGGTCAATTTGACAATATACTTAGAAAGGAAAAGAGCACTTGTTAAATGATCGAACATGACCTGTATGTGGGTGTCACACTGTTGCCCATCACTGCAATGTCAGTGTGCACTCCCCAAGCTTGGTAACACACACAATTCCTGTTTAATTTTCCTTTCTTTACTAGTGCAGCTTTCCTAGCTCCAGTTCCTGAAGCCAAATCTCTGACCGTACCAGAACACAGAGAAAACTGGGGATCAGGGAAAGCCAAGGCATGAGGGAGGCGGGCGAGTGTGGCTACTGGTCACCTCTGTCATGTCAGCCCTGACAGCCCCGTTCAGTGTCCCACTGCAGAAGGAGTGGCAGGGATGGGGCATGACCTCTTGTTCCTGACACTTGCCCTGGCTTCCTGTGTGCAAGGCTGAGCTGAGGTTGTGGGCACAGAAACAGGGAATCCCGTTGAAATTGCTGGAAAAAAACTCTCATTAACTTAATGAGATTTGGAACATTACAAGGGAACTCCAGCTGGAACCAGATCTGAACCCGAGTGCGAAACATTCCTGAATATACTACCACAAACTTGTTTCAAGGAGAATATGTGCTCAGACATACAAATGGCTAGATTCTGATCTCGGTAACGCCAGCGTGAGTCTCTTGACTCATATAAACCGTGCTCAGAGGACTAGCCCTGAAGACTATAAAATGAAGATGCACACATGCCACAGGAGACTGCGAAAGGAGGGTGGAGCTCTGAAGCTTTAGCCACACACCTTGCTGGAACACCTTAAGACAGGTAGACCTGGCAGCAGTTGGCTGAGACGGGACTTTCATCCTGCATAATCACTACTTTCCATAATTAAGTGCAGAGTCTGCCTGGGTTCACACTTCATTGTGCTATAGTCTAGCTGCGCTTGGATCCTCAATTCCAGACTTCTTGCCCCGCTCTGTAACAAACACTTTTCCCTTTCATTTCTTTAAGTAGCTGAGCTGCCATGACTGTTGAGCTTCTTGGGGGGAAGAGTACTGACTTCAATGAATATCTAAAAGATAGATGGAAGAGGGAAGAAACAGATTCTCCCTCCAGCATAATGCAATAAGGCAGCAGGCTGGGCTCAAAATAGGCAGAGGAAGTGCTGAATGACCCAAGTGATGACAGGCTTGGTGGCATTCTCCTGCATGTATAGAAGACACTTGTTTTGTCCATATGTCTCCATATTGTAGTTGAGAAACTACTGTAGTGTTCTCCAGGAGTGATATTCAGACTGCAAGTTTAGTCTGAAGGGGAAAGCCAGTCTGTTTCCATCTAGTTTATAAACTTTTGAAAAATGTCAGTAGAATAAAGATCTCTACATTAACTAAGCTGTATTCTTTTCCATCTGTGGAAGTACCAAAAGGTCTCACTTCCATCAAAGTTAACGTGTGTTTTCCTGGAATAAGAATGGGCCCTTGATAAAGCTTTGACTTGTCACCTATTTAAGAGTGTTTTCATTATTTTCTGATTACTTACACAGCGTTACCAAATTTAACTTTTCTTTATTAAGTAATTTAATACTCAGGGCTCACAGAAAACTTAGCATGTTATCCATCTCCTTCATTTTAACTGATTCATAGCAAACTCTATTTCTTAAAGTAGATGCCTATTTTTTTGCATTGCACATCTGAACTTGCAGTGAAGGACTAACACAAAACAAATTAAAAAAAATTTTTTAACTTTTGAACAAGTTAAAACACATCCAAAACTCTATTCACAGTAATTGATACTAATTAAAATGCTGAAGCTGTGTTAACAAGAAATGAAAAGGAGTATGTTGTTTCTTATCTTTTGCAACGTGAATGTTTTTCATGCTCAGCTTTTCATAAATACGGAAATATTATACCTTGTATTATTTCCATGGAAAATGCTGTTGCTGTTTGGCATTTTATGGGGTGTGGTTTATAATTTTATTAACACCATCTGTTGTTTAAAAGATAATATAGAATGTTTAAAAATTACCAAAAATGCTGCTGTACACAGAATCAGGAGCAACATTTGCAGTTTGCTCTTTGCCTGGCAATTTATCTGCACATAAAGCTGATTCATATTGAAGCCAGTTGAATTTAACTCCTTATGGTTCATGTGATGCTTTAAATATCTCCACCGGACTATGCATTAAACACTAGTAGTATCATGAACCCATTCTGTATCTGAAACAGTCTTTACTGCCATATCACCTTAAAACTGCTAAAGGCTAAGGAGGGAAATGAAAGGCCATATTATGAAAGGACTAAGGACCCTGAAGATCACCTTCAAACAGAATTACATGTCTTTAAAAGGGAAAGGCGGGCCTGCAAGATGAATGAGGAATGGATTTGTTTGCGTGACTTATGTTTCTGCTAGAAACCCTTAGACACATCTAAAGGCAAAAAAGAGGTTTTAATTACTGAATAAACCTTTTTTCCTGAAGCTGAATGGAAACACAGCATCATGGGCAGGTGGTTTTACACATTTCACTCCACCCACAGCCTGAGAGCAGAGCCAGTTAAAATACAAAGCCAGGAGAGGTCATAAATACAGGAGGTAAGGGATGCTTGAGTGAACTTGGAGAAAGATCAGTGATAAAAGAACCAGGAGAGATGCCTGTGGTTGGCTTGCATCTTGGCCAGGTGGACAGCTATTTCAGCTTTGCTCAACAGGCAAACCATCATGGCCTTCTCTGATCTTTGTCTATTACCTAATTGCTTAAAATAAATAGCCAGCTGCATTTAGGGAGAAAGAGGAGACAAAACACTATTAGATAAGAGTTTGCCAGTCACCATTTGACTCTTCTGGATTTACGGGGCAGAGACAATTGCTCTCATTTGCTAGAGATATACAAAAAAAGAATATACTTTCCAGCATGATCCCACAAAATAATATCCATTACACTTTGGCTTCCAGCTACAGATTTCCTATCTGAAGAATATGCTGAGGAGGTCAAGTCCTGTTACCAAGGAACAGAAAAATCATGTCAAGGAAAGGCCCATCAGCCTGTTACTGGCTGTCAACACAAGTATTTTGGACTGAGAAAAACTGCACTTCAAACTAACAAGAATCCAGGTGACAGACATTTTCTTTCATAACTTTATGTTTAAAGAAAAATGGCATAACATAGCTATTCCAGGGGAAAAAAAGTTCCAGCTATTCTCGTACAGTATTCGTATTCTGAGGTAAAAATCCCAAACCCCAAACAAAGAGACAAAAACTCCTGCATGGGTGTACACACGTTATCTTGGAATTAGGCTGATTTTTATTCTAGAATAATTATTCCACTCACAATGCAGAGTAATTATTCCTGAATAAAGTCTTTTTTTTATTGCAATGAAGTGTCCATAGGGAGCTATCACAGAGTAGTTATCCCAGAATTGCTATGCTGCTTAACTTTCCCCGTGTAGACAAGTCTTAAGAAATCATATCCAAAAGAAGATCAAGAAGAAAAAAAAATGTGTCTGTGCATGTGGTACAGCCTAAAGTGTGAGTGCTAGAAGTTATACATTGTAAAGTAGAAGCTGCAAACCACACATCTATCCCAGGAAGGTACACCGTAATAGCAGCAGAAAAGGCTTTTATGGAAACATGTAATAAAAATTCACCCCTTTTCATTTAAAAGTTACTTTCAAATATTTCAAATTGAACTTTTGATTTTATTCAATGCAGATGCGCTGTTTACTAAACAATTTTATGGTATTGACTCTCTGGATCTGGTGGGAAGCTGTGATTAACAGCAGCATTCAGTCTTTTGGAATACGGTAGCCCCGGTACAGTGCTGGGTCATAACTCCTTAAATAAGCTGAAATGTTCAGCCTTTGGTGTGTGCCTCAACAACAAATTAAACTCAAGGGTGAGAATGAAGAATTTTTTATTTTCTGAGCTGGTACACCTCCTATTATATTAATACTTCACTGAGATGCACGGTGCAGTCCACTCTCTCTCTTGCTTCAGGCTGAGTGACGTATAGTTGTAACTGTGTTCATTGTATTTAGGTCATCTTTTCATGCTCTTGGAACTTGTCAAAAAGCCCCACAAAAACTATGTGTAAGTCACAAGACTCCTGGAGTTAGTTAGTGGTCCTGGGAAGGAGTTTGACTATCCCGCCGCTTTACGTCACTCTCTAGGCTTCCTTAATGATGGGTGACCCAGACAGGATCATCTCCTCTGACTCCTATCATATCCTTGTGACAGAGGCACCCTTACGGTATCCCTGGAGCGTCTCAATCTCACCCCTGGGGCATACTGTGTGACGTGCCGTTGGACTTGTCCCCACTCCCACAGTTTCTCTGGTATTTCTGGCAAAGCCCTTCTAACTCTTGGTCCCGTGTGTGGCCCAGCACCAGAGGGTCCTGCCCACCAACATGACCTAAGGCACACGTGTTGCAGGCACCACACGGCTGGGGAAGGCAGGGAGGAGGAACACAATGTTCAAGCATGAGGCAGAAAGAACTACTTCTGTCAGGAGCATCGAAACAGGCCAACCAGGCACCATATCTACCAGCCAAGGCCCCGTGACAAGCCCCGGTGTTAACTCGGTGCCTGGTGCGCAGTGCCTGGCTGGTGAGAGCTGCCGCCATGAGCCCAGGTCCAACGTTTCTTGGCTGTTCTGGGTACGTATCACAAACCACATGGTGCTGTGGTGGCCTCCCAGGCAAGGAATGACTGACCCTGCTCCTGTAGTTTTGGGATAGGTGCAGAGGCACCACTATGCTTTGTTTTCTCTTCCTTTTTTTGCTGGGAGCAGGCAGGTTGCCCATCCCAAGGCAAAGGCGGGTGGGCACTGTCTTCTGGAAGGTCACCAGGTAGTCCTCCCTGGATCAGGGGAGAGCAGCTTGTCGTTTGCAAACCCACTGGCCTTCCAGATCCAAGTGACTGCGGGGGGAGAGGGAGCTCTGTAAGGTCTCTGCCAAGCCTTGCCGTGACCTTAGGTGCTGCCTCAGTGGACACAGCTCCGGCAAGGGGAGAGCCATGTGCGGTGCCATCTGGGCCCACGCTGGCGAGGTGACCCTCCCTCCGGCACTCCTTCTGCGGACACCTGTGCCTCTGTCTGCCTCCAGAGTCCCAGCCCCTGCTCCTCTCTCAGACCTCACCCCGGGAGCTGCTCAGGCATCTCCCTCCCTCTCTCCTCTCTGCGGACAGCAGTGACAAGCCACTGTGTGGCCACCGGGGATGTGGATCTCAGTGGCCCCTGTACCAGGGTGGCGGAGATGTCTGTGCAATTTCCTGGGACCCTCAGTTGTCCCCGCAGCCACACAGCGGGTGTAGGCACCAGGGGTTAACTGGTCTGCCACTACAATACAAGCTCTTACAGCTCTCCACGGCCACCCTAGAAAATGTGGGGGAAATTTTGACTTAATGTGCCCCTTTGATTTCAGTCAGTTTAAAAGGACTATTCCTCAGCAAGTAGGAATAAATAGTATCTTTACAATCAGTATGGAGGAGAATCTCTCAAATCCTGTAGGGATAATTTCCTCAGAATATGAACACTCTTCCTAATTTCTTGTTTGGGGAAATGCGGAGGAAAAACACCCACCAAAAAAACAGGGCTGGGAGAGGTTGTTTGTTTTCATGAGTCTTCCAGCTCTTGTTGTGTTTTCATCTTGCTCAGCAGGACTGCCAGACCTTTCGCTTCGCGTTCTGATACTTCTTCTTTGTGATCTGGATGCAAACAGTAATTGCAGAAGCATTTGAATTTTTTAAAAACATGTTACTGAACTTTTTTTTTAAAGGATTGTCAGTAATGTCTGGGTGCAAATTTGAGAGCTGGCTGATGAATCCCATGCTGGAGTGATATTATTCCTATTTTTTTGGCACCAGATACTTGTTCCAATTGCTTTCAACAATTTTCAGTCAGGAACATAAAATATTTGTGCTGATTCTGATAATCAGCTTGTTCTTGCATACTTTCTTAACTGATATTGATAAGAGTAATCTTGTTACCCTTTCAAACTCCATGAGAGATTGTCAGAGTTAATGCCTTTGCAATAAATGGGCCAGTCTGTCCACAAATCGTGGAGGAGGTATTCCTATATTGGCTTGCACTTAGTATATGTTTTTCATAGTTTTTCCTCCTGCAATCCTGATTGTTAACACTAGGAAAATGAGCTATGCTACAACCCAGCTAATTACCATGTTTTAACACTCATTTTAAGTAAGAGTAGTGCTGTTTCAAACCATGTCAGCAGGTCGCACACTGATGGGAATATAACTCACCTTTTTACTCTGTAACACTTGTATTACTGTCCACTCAAACCCTTCTCTGCCGTGTCCTGTATATCCCACCTTATCATGAGGAGCCTGCCCATGGTCCATCAACCTTTGTGACTTTAATAGTATGAATGTTAGTCATGTAGCCACAGTTCCCCTTGTCTTGTTTTCCTTAACTTAGGGTTTCTCTGCAACATCTTTCCAAATCTAAAACCTGAGGAAAAAATGGAATAAACAATTTTCTTTAAAGATTGTTGCGCTTTTTTTCTGCTATGAGGAAGGGACGTATATCATTCTGACAGCTGAAAAGTCTGGGTAACGCACAGACCTGCAAGATAATACCTGCTGTGGTTTTACCTTGCATGACTGAGGGAAAAGTCTTTTCCTTCCAGCATATTCCCTGTATTTCTGTAAAGTGCTTATTTTCTGAATGCAGCTTCTCTCGGGATTCATGTCCCCAACATTCCCTTGCAGAGGTGTGCCTGACCTCTCTGGCTCTCCAATTGAATTGAGGGGATTGGGGTTGGTATATACAGAATAATCTTGGCCACCTGAAAAGCAATATGAGGATTGCAAGCGAGAATTTATTACTTTTTTTTTTCTTTCAGAGAACCTTATTGGTCCAAATCCTGTTTTGATCCTGAGACGAAACAGGCTAAGCAGACTCAGCCTACATTTTCAGAGCAGGGAGTGAAGTGGGTGGGCAAGAATCTCATGGTGATGGCCCTCACACTATTCATGTCAGTCCTTAATTTCTTGTCACTTCATTTAAAAATAAAAAAAGAAAACCAACCAACCTGAATTAAACTCCAACGTTTTTCCAAAGCAGTATGTTGCCGTGTAAATGTACTGGGAGTCTATGTAACACAGCTGTGTGGAGACAACACAGTCCCTATGGACTGCCAGCCATGGAGCTGAAAATGGGGTTAACCCTGGCATGGCAGCTCATGTACAATGAAGTATATGTGGAATGTCCATGACTCCCTTACTACTCTTGATGTTTCACCTCCTGATATTGAGGTGCATCAGAGTACAAAAATAAGTCTCCTTTGTGTACTGGATACAAACAGAATCGATTTAAGTGTGCCATTTCACTCTCACAGACCCAACAAAAAGTCCCTTAAGGTTTAGGTTTACCAAGTGTGTGAACTTTACCCAAGACCCATGGTACTGACATGTCTGTATGATTCATAAAGAAACGTTGTGTTTACACATCAGCATGAACCTCAAGAAGCAGAGTTTAGACGTGGCTTGAAATATAGGGCAGAAATTGAATGTAATAATGAAAAGCATTTGATTTTCCCATAAAAGCAGCAGATACAAGGTCAGCAAGGGAAACTTGAATATGCCTATTACTATCAGTGCTTCACTCAGGCTCCCAGTCCAAAGCTTTTGTTCAGGGGCTTGTGACTCATCTATAAATATTTACCAAGGTGGCAAAATTGGCACCAGTGAGCTTGTACTAAAAGAGGAGGGTTTTCTAAACAAACACTTTACCAGAAGAATAGGTTTTCCATCTTGAAGTTTTGTGAAATTATGTAGAAAATTTCTGCTCTAAGGTTGAGTATCCTAATGCAGAACATCCATAGAACTGCAAACGACAAATGCAGAAATGGACAGTTTTGCATTTAATTTTTATTTTTTTTTAAACCAAGCTGGGGTCAAAACAGATGCCAAAGAAGAAAATAACAAGCTTTCAAATACTTAAGAATAATTAAAGCATAATTCTACTGTATTTTCAGGGGAAAAAAAGTTATAATAAATCTCAGAAGCTTTATTTCACTTGGAAACACATTGGAAAGATCTGCATGTTCTCAGAAGTGTAGTCACATTAGAAGTAGTTCATTAAAATGGTTCTAACTTTTTGAAGCGTGTTAAGCTTGCAGTATCTATTCATGTGAGGTAAAATTGCAGACTGAAAAACTCGTAGATACCTGATAGTACAGAAGTTACTGTTGTTATAAATCAGTCTTTTCTGTGGTTAAATGATAGGGTGGAGAAGGGTGAGGGTGAAGCCAGTAACTATCTTTCCTCTCCATCTAATTTGAGGGAACATTAAAAGATGAATGAGAAAAGGATTTTCTTAGTTTTACAGCAGCTCTACAGCTCTCTGAGTTTAGCTGGTTTTGGGGTTTTTTTTGTGTTTAACTTTCTGGTAAAATGGACCTCCATTGATATACAGCAATGTGTAAGATACTGCCTTTTCAGAGGCAGTGTGCTCTTAAACTGAAGAAGCAGGATTTCCAAGCCATGTCAGGTGCTGTTTGGGAACAGAAACCTGCCTCTCTCTGCTCTGCCTCCCATATGTCGGCTGCTCATGTTGTAGGACACTAATGAACACTAATGGACCTTAATGATAAGGAAGTTCTGCTCAAACCAAAGGTATACACAGGGCAGCACCACTTCTCTCCACAGCAGGACAACAATCAGAATTGATGTGCAAATGGCCACTGGCAGATGCTTGTTAAAGATCGATGACTTTTTATTTTTTTTAAACTTTTTCTCATAGTTTTTATTCCTTTGATTTTTTTTTTTTGTCAGTCTTTGGTGGCTTTCTAATTTAGAACACAAAATGTAAATAGGAAATGAATCTTTTAATTTTAGGGCTGCATGTCCATGATCCTCACTTTTAAGGAACAGCACATGGCCAATGTCTCTGAATATCCAAACAATTTTATTTAGGTATCTCTTTTAGAGAAGCTGCAAGAGTGTTAGCTGATTTACCATGATCTGTGAAACAGCATCCAGGCACTGGCTAAACATTTAAATTCTTTTTTTTTGTTTGTTTTTTTCTCCAGCACTGTATATTTGTTATTTAACTGCTGTGGAGTGATACGTGGCCTTAGTCAAGGATCAGAGCTGGATGATGGGTTTTTTGCAAGCTTCTTTTGGTTTTGTTAAATTAATAGGAAACAGATTACTCTGACCCAGCAAGTTTATAATCAAAGTCTACAACAGGATATAGCAAGGGGCTGAGACAGACGAATAGGTAGTAAACATGTCTAGAGAAAGAGGAGGAGGAGAAAAGCGTATTTTTTCCATAAGAAAGAGCAATTTCCACTCTTTACCTGTTTGGCCACAGTTTCTTCTGGGATATAGATTCCAGGAAAGATTATTTGCAAGCAAATGAGTCCTCCATTCTGCAAACACCTGTACAGGTGACTAAATCCACCTATTTGCTTTAGAGGACTGAGGCTCCGGGGTTTTACACTTTTGTAACTTCAGCCTCATGTTTGAGTCTGTTTTTTGATTACCTTCTTGTCTAGTGTTGTAGTGACAAAATGGCAATCAGGCACTTCTGCTTTTATATTTACAGTAACTTTGAGTGATCATATGGGGACTCACACAGGAAAGCATAACTTACTTTGAACCTCCTACCCTTTCCTCATGTATGGTTTAAAATAAGTAGGCACAGTTATCAAACTCTTGTCAGGACTTGTAACTTGTCTGCAATAACAAGGTTAACCAGCAATAGCAGTCTATGCTCTGTGGTTGCATGCCAGTAAAACACTGACAAATTGAAAACTGTAATGAGAATAAACACATTATGAATATACCAAGCACATTGACACTTTTACATTAGGAACTGCGGTCATGGTAAGTTGCCTTGTCCTAACCAACCCCCGCCTTTTGAAATAAAGCCCCATTTTAAACTTATCATGTGCTCTAAAACAGTGGTAATAAATGTGTCCCATGTGCCATAACCCTAGGTTTTCAAGACATGGTTTAAAATGATTTGCCTGCTTGGCGTATTCCTACTTTCCCCAGTAAACAAGATTGAAAGTTAATAACAAGAATGGTTTCATAAACGAAAACATAAATTGTCATGGAGCTGAATAGAGTTATAATTTATAGGCAATCAGAATCTTCAAGCAATAATTGTTCTATTATTTTTTGTTTGGGTTTCTTTTAGTATTTTTATTTTTTTTTTCCTGCAGATATGATTTGGCACGTGTTGATTAATAAAACACTCACTGAAAATCATTTTCCAGCAATGAATTCCCCTAGAATGAGCTCAGTAATGTTCTGCAAAACATGTAGAGGATTCTACGGACAGAAAAATGTGACTTCCTGGTTTGGTGTTCAGCACGTACAGATGCCGTAAGGATGCGAAGGGTGAGTTACCACAGCAGGACTGAGAGCTGTGGGTCTAAATTTGGCTCTTTTCATGCAAAAGCGGAGTGAATGGGGTGGTTTGATTGCCCTCGGCCGCAAGCATTGTTTGGGAGCGGGGAGCAGCGGGGTGGCAGGCAGTCTGCGGGGTGGACAGCCCTGGCAGGGAGAAGCAGAGCTCTCAGCAAGCAGGTGTGTCGCAGTCAGGAGCGAGCTGCATTGGCAGAGCTGTGGGGGGAAGTTTGCACAGTGATTGCCAGCACTGGCTGGAGCACTCATTATCTTTCCGCTTTGCCTGAGCCTTCTCAGCGTCTGTTTAATTTCCCCCTCCTTCCTACCCTTCCAACAGGTGAGGTTTGGCCGGTACCCACAGGGGAAATGTCATGCAGGAGAGAGATGGCAGGGGAGGAAGGAAAGTTTGGAGCCTGGAGTAATTCAGGTAACCCAGGGTGGTGCTGCCGGTGCCTGGAAACGAAAGCGAGTGCTTTTGAGTCTCCAAAGCTTTTTGTGTTGTGGAGGATCTGCTCCCAGCCGAGCCCTGACATCCATGCAGGACCTGACAGGCTGCCTTGTGGGTGTCCTAGGCAGCCCAAGAACTACGGCACTAGCCTTTGTTGTCACTCAGATTTGGGGAGCAGGATGTCAAAAAGGCAAAGGAAAGAGGTGGGGCCATAGACCTATTATCCCTCCTTATCCGTGGAGCGGGGCCAGTACCTGAGGGAACAGCGTGGAGCGTGATTGCTCACCTCCCATGGAGAGAAGGTGCTTGCCTTGAGACTGTAACTGGGTGGTTTTACTATCCTGCCAAAAATTCAGAAATTTCCCTCTTTGTATCAGGATGAAACAAGTGTTCTAAAGTGACTCTGGAGAAGTCAGTAACCTAGAGGTTATTAGGGCAATCACATGGAAGATAGAGACCCATGCTGCAAGTCCTGATGTTGCTTCATTCAGATTGGAGATTTGAACCTGCCAGAGGCCATGTACAACAGATGTCCCCTTTTCATCATCCTAGCATTTTTTCACAGGTGGGATTTTCCCGACCTCTCTGCACAAATCTCTTGTCCACCCTGTGTGAATTGCTTAGGCAGTCAGAGAGAGGCCAAGAATAGGTTAGGGACACCAGCCATCCTGAAGCTGCAGGCTTCAGCTTTAGGCAAAGCTCTGTCATTGCCTTACTTCAGTGAAGGTCCCTCCTGGGGAAGGACAAGTGATAGCAGAGTGAAAAGGACCGTACATTTCCCCAAAAGTAGACTCAGTCCCATCTTAGTTTTGATGGCAGGGGTGACAGGTCACTAACGCTGAGGTGAGGATGTCTATTTGCAAGGGTGAATGGGCAAGGCCACCTGACTCTGTAAATGCTTTCAGAGGGCTGTAATCATGTTGTTTAACCGATGCAGGTGCCTACATCTTCCTGTGGGCTATACAGAGAAATTAGGCTCTCAGATCAGTTTCCTGAATGTAGGACTCTAATGCCATTTGAGATACCCTTGTGTCACCTGCCTGGCCTGCAGCTGCTGCAACAGAAAGACACATCTCTCCTGTGTTATGCCTGTCAGCCTTGGACTAGTATCTTGGCTACCCTTAAATTATTCCAAGCACTTGATGCTTAATTCTGAACAAAGTAATCGAATCCTGGGCTCCTACTTTTAATTACCTTGAATTGCAACTGGTCTAGATGCCTGGAGTAAAGCATACCTATATAGAATAGAATCACAGAACCATAAAATGTTTTGTGTTGGAAGGGACCTCTAAAGGTTATCTAGTCCAAGCCCCCTGCAATGAGCTGGGACACCTTCAACTAGATCAGGTTGCTCAGAGCCCTGTCCAACCTGACTTTGAATGCTTACAGGGATGGAACATCTCTCACCTCTATGGGCAACCTGGGCCAGTATTTCACCACCCTTATTGTAAAAAATTTCTTCCTTATACCTAGTTTAAATCTATCCTCTTTTAGTTTAAAGCCATTACCCCTTGTCCTATCACAACAGGACAAGGGGTGGTATCATAATATAGGTAGTATGACAATCTCCTCACTCCCCAGAGTCTGAGAAGATCAGCCAGGAGTCCAAATCTTGCAGTTCTGGCACCCTTGGGAAGAGCACAAACTTGGTTTGGAACGCTCATACAGGGACTCACATCAACACTGGGCTCCGCTCGCAGAGGTCAGATGGCAGGACTTATATCATGTTTCCATCCAATCTCTTTTCACATCTCTCCTTGGTGATTGATGACTAGACTCATCTGTCATTCTGGGCTGAAGCTTACATTAGTGCAATTTCTTGGATCACCTTCAGATTTGGCTTCTTCAATAGAAATACAGTTCGCTTCTTTTCCAATCAACAGACTTAAATGCTTTCCATTTCAGTACTTTACAGATTCGAATGGCGTTGAACTAGCTCTAGGAAAATACTAAATAAAACAGATAAAAGTGTTGAAGTAACAGTCTTAATTTATTCATTTTTTCCTTCCCAAGATGCTAAATATGGAAACAATCCTCAATTATTCTCCAGAATAATTTTCTTTTGAGTGATCTGAGGTTTGAGCTTTTACCCCAGGAGCAAATCTCCTAAGAAGACCAAATTGTTTTAACTACCGGCTCTGTCAGGTCATCTGCCATATTGATGCATTTGGGACACATGTAACCTTCATTGCAGCTAAAGAAAACTTCTTCAGCAATTCTCTGGCTTTCCTACAGCACTGCCTTTGGCTACTCTTAGTAGCCAAGCTAAGGGTAAACCTGTGCTGCAGACAGCAGCATCACATGGAGCTGTGCAATAATGCAGATCTTCGTGGAGGTTAATACACTCTGCCAAATAGACCTTGGCTGAACTAACCAATAGCCACCATCTCCTATTCCATTTTACATGATTTAGTCCAAAACCAACTGTCAGTCACAGTGGGGGCTGTGTTACTAAACTATCAGTGCAGTGTCAAGCAAAAAATGCTTCAGGTGCATGGCAAAGTGGTACCCACTCGGCGCTTTGTTATAATTACATAGATGTAACTAACGAGGGAAAAGGTGTTGTAAGTTTTCTTCTTCATCCAGTATTTCACTGTCCCCTTGCCTTTCTCCAAACTGTAACAATGGCCATGAAAGGCCTGACACCCAGATTAAAATAACAGGTATTAAAATTCAACATTTTAAAAAAATAAAGTCCACCAGTAAACAAAAAAAAATTGCCCCTTTGTAAATTGCCCCTTTATTCAATGTTTCCATCCTGGCATTTCACATTACATTAGCATTTTGTAAAGATTTTTGATAAGTATGGATGTGGGAAAGAAATACTGCCAAGGTATCTGCCGCATGGAGTTAAGTAAAACCATGTGTGTATTCACGTCAGAAGGATAAATAGACTAGCTGGCACTGAGGCAAAGAGTTCGCAGAAGATACAACTGCTCTAATCTCAGTTCAAGAAATTTTTGATTTAAATATTATTTTGCTCATGTTAGATTAGGTCTTAGAAGTTATGTCTGAGAACAAGACCCTAATGAATATGCAAATAGTAAAATGACACTCTAAAGAAAAAGTTATTATTAAAGCTCAGTAATAAATTATTTTCAAATGGCAGTAACATTTTCAGAAGTTATATTTCTGTTCCAAAAAAGGATGAACCATCATAATCTTAAACAAAGCATTTTAGTTACTATGTTGCATATAGATAAACTCTTCTCTGCTCTTCTTTTACTCTAAGCTCTGTTAGGCTTATAAAATTTCCTGCAATCTAGAAGGGTTCAGTAAATCTGGGCTTATTTTTTACCTTGAAAGATCTTTCACTCTTCTTCTAAAATCTCTCTAGAAAGTCTTCTCCCACTGCTAATTTTCTGTAGCAGCTACCTACCGTGTGGGAGGAGAGGCTCAAACATGTAAACAGGCTAATATTACACCGAACCATCGATAGCAATGAAGCCAAAAGAAAGAGATGGTTGGACCAGTGGTGGTGAAAGGTTGCTTCAACTCAAGTAGAGAAAGTTGTCCAAGTAACTAAGTGAAATAGAGAAGCAGATAGAAAATGATGCTGGAGCTTCTTCAGCTGCCGGAATCAAAATGAAATTTCCTTGAGTAAGCGTTTTGTAACGGTGCTCTCTAACCCAGGAAACTAGACTGAAAGCAGAAAGTTGCAATATTTAAGTTAAGGGTCAAAACTCCCTCCAAGACTACACTTTCTATCATGGCGTTGATAAGGGTGAACTTTTAATGATTTTTTCTGCTAACATCTGATCGCCTTGTCTTTCACAGACAACTCTTTAGGAAAGTGTTTTAGCATAAATAGCATAATACACATTTTGTGAAAGTAACAGAATTACACTGCATGTTATACTAATAATTTGGCAACCAAAATGCCACTGCTGTTTTATTGAAGGAGCTGTCCCATGACCTTCCATCTCTTCTTTTTCTTTTAAAGCTATCCCTGCCAAGCATTTACACAGGCATTGATTATTACGTAATCTGCTTATTCTCTTGTTCCCTGCTTTACTTGTATGAAATGCATACTTTTTCATTTCTATTATTTAGCAGGTTTTTTCAACAATCTATTTAAACTAGGTAGAGACAGCTTTAACAGGCAGCAGTAATATATTGTGGGATAAATTTATCTTTCAACAACTTACACGTGGTTTTGCATGTTTTCTTGTTGTTAAGGGTAGCTCTCTCTCTTTCTCTTTTTAAAATAAGCATTATTGCATTTTTAAGTATCCTGCCGATATAGTTGTAAGTTTAGAGTGTCAATTTTTACGTACTCAAAATTCGATTCATTTATTCTCCATGAACTTGAAACCATCTTCATAATGTTTAGTCCCTTCTGTCCATAAAAGAATCTATGAATTGAAAAAGGCATGATGAACCAATTTATAATGCTTAACAGTAGTGTTTTTCTGATAAGACAATTAATCACTTTTGTCTTATTTATTTTTAATAAAATAAGCATTAAAACTGGTCTCCAAGAGCTCTGCAGGAGGAATACTTCAGTCTTAAGACAGTCAGAGGGTTATTTTTATTTGGATCATTTCAGGGATCTGGTTTATCTTGCAGCCCAACATCTAGTTTTGTCGGCACCACCAGAGGAAGGCAAACCATGAAGTGGGGAATGAGAAGGAAGAAATAGAAAGTTTCTTCGCTACCAACTCCTCTGTATCATTTAATGAGAATTTACATCCTTCCCTAACATTTTCTGCACCAAAACCCTTCTAGTCCAAAACAAGTGTTCCTTTTCATAAAATGACCAGCTGGATTAACTGGGGAGGGCAGGTAAGAGCCTAGGCTCTACTTTCATTAACCTTTTTGCAGTCAGAACGCAGTCTCTACCACAAGCGATATGTGCTTTTTCACAGCTCTCCCCACACATCCACAAGGTCAGATAAAGGTTTTCTCTGGTTATTTGGAGAGAATCACATGGTAGCCAGCTCATCACACTGTAACTCATTTTTTCTCTATAACTTTTAGCCATAAGAACAAGAAGGAAAGAAAGAGCATCGCTTTTGTGTTGCTTTGCAACGTGGTTCTCAGAAAAGCATAGTTTAATCCGAGTCATCAGATACTGGTCACCAAGACGAATTTAGATGTGGCCTCAGGGTTTCCACCTCTCAAAGGTACTGATTTAATCACTATTTGCCCTTCACAGACCTTTGGAGGAGAAATTTTACAGTAAAAACTCATAAGAATGGCTTAGCCAACAACATGTATGGCAACTGTGATGAGCATCACAGAACAAGCCACCTGTGAAACAGTGGAAAATATCTACTTACGGAACCCGATTTTTGCACATAGTGGGCAAAACCAGCTGGCTGTTATGCTGCCTTTTTTTCTTGGTAGGTTATTTCTTTTAAATTGCATACATGACTTTGGGTACCTAAAGTACTTTTACTACCTCTGCTTATTGGGAAGCACAGGAGAGAAAGAGCTTTTCAGAAAGGAACAGCACAAAATTTATTCCCTGTAGAAGAAATAACAAACTTGTTGGCATTTTTAGAGATCCTGTAGGATGGCTTTAAATGAAGCTGCAAAAGATTGGAAAAACTTTATCAGTTGCTGACAACACTTGAAACTTCTTGCAGCAAATAGGGATTCACAGGAAGATGATGCTTTATGTGTTTCTCCATGAAAGGAACATTCAAATATGCACATAGTTCATTACTTTTAAAAGTCAGACTATCAGCTAATTTTGACATCTAAGTAGCTCCCCTCAAGTATGCAAACATTCAAGTGTTTGCTTAACTTTCTGCAAGCATTTCTGAGCCTACAGTACTTCAGCTTCTTTAAATCAACAGAGAGCCTAGAAATATTTTTTGGAAGAACCAAGAACTTCCTTGTGTTGTACCACCACCACACTTTCCGTTTAAAACCAAATAACAATTTGACGGAGCTGCGAATATTTCTTTACTATTTGTATTTCCCCCATTTTGTTTGATTCCTTCCTTGCGTAAATGGACATGAATGTTGGTAATTAAATGTTGCAATGGTATTACTGATCACTGCGATGCTGAGAAATGCTGGTTGACATCACCTAATCATTTTCCAAACCTAGTCGTTGTGATTCACCATGAAAATTATTCAAATAGTTTTCCCATGCTAACTTTCACAAGGTAGCAACATTATCCCAATAGCAACAAAACCAGCTAGAGCTGTTCTGGTTCCTATTGCTACAGTATACACATATCATGTATATAGATACACTGTCTGACATTTCCAGCATAGTGTGATATAAGTGGCTCAACCAGATTCATGTTCTCCTGTGGCAGGTGAAGTACATTCAGCTAAAAGATCTGCATTTATTACGAACTGACAACACAGGGATGTGGGCATGGGGCATATAATGGAAAGAATATTATTCACTTACTACATTCCCAAAAGACAGTGGAAAAGACATGTAAGGAACCTTAGTTTCACAATGCATAGAGCAGGCCTTTGGAAATGAGAGTTTAACACCAACAAAAATGTGTACAGCCCAAGTAATAGAGGAGGCAGGTAGAGATGAGCATATAGATACAGTCTGGTCAAGGAAAAACCTGACTGTGACTGAGCCGTTATCGAGAGTGCATCACTTCTCTTCCTCATAAAACTAACAAGGTCTTCTCAGACACATGCTGTTGCAAGCAGCTTTTTGATTTCTTGCAGATAAGATTATGCCATGTGTGTTTTCTAGTGGTTATAGTTCTTCAGCGACCATGACTGAAATTTGATCCTGAACACGTACGTGTAGAAATGTGTTTTTAATCATTTTACACCATGCATCTGAAAAAGTTTAATATGCTATATTAAGGTTACAGTACTAATGACCATTCCTGTTTTTCATTGCCTTCTTCTATTCTGGCATATCTGATACTACAGCCTTATTTACAGTCTACTGAGGTCAGTGTGGGTCTTCCCTTGGCATCAGAGGGCTTCGGATCAGTTGTGTCAGTCCCTCAAGACAAAGATCCTATCCTTTGAATTTATCACAGCACAGTTTAAATTGGTAGCGCTCAGCAGACTAGATTTGCTGGGTCAGGGACAGCCTGTTGTGAGTTCATAACTGTTCTTAAATGCACAGTGGAGACCTTGCTCAGATCATGGTTCTACGAATACGACGAACAATAAGTGAAATTCAAACTCTGAAACTATGCAATTAATTTCCATTCCAGAGAACTAAGAGAATCCAGCAAGAATGGATTCTCAAGTACTGAGGTGACCAACATTTGTAAAATACACCAGCATACAAGCTTTTGCTGAGTAAACTATGAACTTCCACACTATCGCAGAATGACTGTCAGTTCCTGCCTCATACAATCTAAATGTAACTTTTTTCAAAGAGTTAATCAAAGTACACCACCAAGAATAAGTCATTTCAAGAATTACCATCAACGAACTCATTTGAACCCAGCCCAGCTGCTGCCTGCAACTTCAAACAGATGCACCACTTGTTCCAGGCACTCTCCCATTCCTTGTTGTCCATCACATCTCTCTGGAAAAGGGGGAAAGCAACAATTACAGCTACAGAGAAGCCTGCAGAAAGGTTGACACCAAAGATGTGTTGTTCCTTTCTCAATGTGCTAATTTGCATTTCACTTTTACAAACAGTGGGTGGTATATGTTTTGGAAGGCTTGTGCTTCTGGCTTAATTTACATTGTTCATGCCAGTTAAGGAAATTTTCCCCCAAATTTGGATCATCTGTGGTCAAGGGCCATGGATACTACAATGAAATAGTGGTTTGGTTTTGTTTATTTACCTCTTGGTTTATTTATCTCTCTTTTGGACTACTTTTACTAAATGAAAATCTCTCTCCCCACAGGTGAACTGTAGTAATTTTCAATGGGAAAGTAACTTTCTGCCACAAGTTTTTCGTATGTCTTCACTTTAAAATAAATGTGTTTTCTTGCAAACCTCACCCTTGCTTTCAGAAAAGAAAATATGTAATTGATTCCTAAAACAGAGTAACAATTCTTTAATACTTGTATTATTCACTAGGTGCTCATTAGTGTAACAACAGCACGTGCTGTGAATCACACCATAACTTTGTCAAAGTTTTTTATAGTAAAATAGAGTAAGGGCAGAGGATTCATGAGAAGGGACAAGACTCACACATTAGTCAATGATTGTGAATCAAAATTATTCTGGGTAATTAAGTAAATCTGAATGTGTTTAAGTACACTAAAAGAGAGCCAAGACAGTGTAAAATACTTTTGGGCTAAAGAAAGCATAAATCACAGCAACTTACTCTAGAATCTGACCCAACCACTGTTGAAACTACAGCACTGTGTAGATCCATAAATCTGGCCCATTAGGTAGCCATGTGTTTTTTCCTACCTGCTAAGTTACGGCAAACTGGCTCTGCCAAACTTGTGGACCATAAGAATAATGTAAGATGTTCACAGACATTGAGTTTGCTAAAGACTAATGATAATCCCTTGCGAAATGCAAACTGAAATTTGTATGCCTACTAAAACAAGGCCTTTTTCTTATCCCCCTTCCCATTCACAGACGCAGGCATGTGTTGGCTTGTTATTGTAGTTTATGAATGTTGGCCTTTATTTCTGTGAAATTAATGTTATCAACTTCATTTGACAAAATGTAAAATTATATGTAAAGCTGACAGACTTGGAAAAAGTAATAGAAATTAAAAGGAGATAAACATAGCTTTATGAAGCTGTGTTCTCTTAAATAGTTCATTTACAGTGAAGGGCTACATAATTACACCAAGCCCTAAGTGTATCCTTTTTTCTTTAATACATACTCCTGAAACTGGACAAGTGCTAATAACACCACTCAGGAGAATGACATCTATCATCCAGAAAATTCTCGTTATAGCTTACTTGATCAGTTCAATGAGGAAAAAAAAATCAGCTATAAATCAGAATCTTCAATTAGCGTTTTAGCTGAACGTAAAATAATATTCTAAGGTCTGACCATAAAAGTGTGGGATCAGGCAAAAGCCAGCTACACTCAGTACCACTTCCTTTTACTTGGAGACCTACATGATGAATTGTACTGTTCACACATAGCACGGGATAGGTGGAATTTAAAAAAATACATCCCATATCACATAAATCATTTGATATAAACTAAACACTCCACAGGTTATGTGCTTAAGTATTCTGGAATCAGATTTCTTATGCCAATTTGTAGATTTTTATGTTCTTCACTGGTCTTTTAATAACAACCTATTTGATATTCTATCTAATTGCTCTCATGTTAATAATTATGCGGGGTTAGGAAAGCTCTAATTCTTAACTGTGCATATGGGAGGATGTATAGTTATGACATCCCTGTAAAGTCTTTGTGAGAAAGACATGACCCAGGGCAGTGAGGAAACTCTCTCAGAAGAGCTGATGAGCTGGGCAGAGTGCCATGTTGACGTAGCTGCCCTGTGCCAGCTTGCTGTGCCGGCCTGGGTGGTCGCCATCCCTCAGAGCTAGAAATCCTCCCCAGAACCCCTTGTCTCAGGGTGGCAGGGGAATTTCTAGCTGCAGTGCTTTTATGGGCTCCATCTTGACTATGTCAGAGTGTGTCACAGTCTTCTGGTTACTTCCTATCTCAGGCAGAGAAGCTGCTTTTTGCAGGTGGTGGGCTGAGGCTCTGTGGGGCTTGCAGGACTCCCTGAGAGTTACCAAGGGTACTTGAAGCCCCCTCTGTGTCACACAGAGGAATGGCAGGAACATTTTTCCTATTTACTGTGACTCTGACGGTTCAACAATGGTGGAGACTAGCAGACATTTTGTCTTGGAAAAGCTGGCTGAAGCTTGCTGTCTCTGCTTAATCCAACAGCTCCATGAGGCAATGCAATGGGTACAAATGTTTTGTGGACAATCACTTTGTTTTTTGTTTTCAAGGCATTTCTTCAGGCTGGGCTGTTTCTGTCGCTGCTTTACTAAACAGCTTCACCAACACTTGCACAAGCACGACACAGGGGCAGAGACCGGTAATGGTCTTTAGGGTTTGCAGTATGGGAGAGGTAGAAACATGTCAGACTTGCTCTGTTTCTAGAGTAATGATGTTGGAATAACAAGATCCTCTTTTCTTGTCTAGCCACACTGGCTGTTGCATAGGGCAGGTTGGAAATGGAGGGGAAGGAGAAAATTAACTTCTTTGCCGCCTTCTTGCTTGCGGAGGAAGCTGCAGTCCCTCATAGGTAACTTCTGCTCCCCCCACATTCCCACGGCTGTACAGGGGGAGGCAGTGACTGTTTCGTTTCCCGCTAGACATAATTAAAATCTTGTCCATTGTGTGGAAGACCATGTCCATTTTGGCTGGTTATAGAAGGAATACGCTAAGAAGGAAGGAGGAAAAAGAGGACAAGGTCAACGTAAATGTCGAAATACTGGGTAATCAGCTGCTTCAGACATGCTCGTGTGTGAAGACATAGGAGCTGGGGGGCCTGTCTTAGCTATGCCATGTGCTCAAGCTCCAAGAGGGTAGGTTTAGACTGAACATTAGGAAAGAATTTTTCACAGAAAGAGTGGTTGGGCATTGGAATAGGCTGCCCAGGGAGATGGTTGAGTTTAAGATGTGTTTAAGAGTCATTTAGATGTGGTGTTGGGGGATATGGTGTAGGGAAGAACTTTGTAGAGTTGGGTAGATGGTTGGATTCAACGATCCCAAGGGTCTTTTCCAACCGAAATGATTCTATGATTCTATGTGCAGGGAGCCATGTTTTGCACCCTGATGCTGGAAAAGCAAGTTTGGCAAGGTACTGGACTGCAACACTCTGGAAGAGCACAAGCCATGATCTTCCCATATCCTTATGCTTTTTGATTCACCCCACGAAGAACAGGGCTGCAAGCACTCAGGTGTGCTCAGAACTGCGTTGGTTTCTGTTTCCTTTCCGCCGGCAGCTCGGGGGTTTGCATGCCGGCCCCCCATGTCGAGGAGAGATAAACAGCAAAGGGGGAGCTCCAGGCGCTTCTCTTCCTGCCCTGTTCCTCTCAGACCCTCCATGCACCCGCTGCTTGTTACTGGTAAAAAAACCCCAACCACACAACAACAAAAAAAACCCCAAATAAAACTCTTTGACAGAACCATTCTTGAGGTTATTTCCCCTTACAGTTACTATTTGTCAGCGTGTTACTACTCACTCTCCCTGCAAAATACACTCACAACCTGTTTCATACCCTTGTATTATTTAGTGTAAAACATACTTCACTTAACAAATACCTTTTCCTTTCCGCCAAATGGTCTTTTCTAAACCAAGGCTAATCCTTTCCCCAGCATCTGAGAGGCAAAAGGGGGCTTCCCCCATCCTGTGACCCCCTTGCAGCCCACCTGGGATGACCATATGTGCTCACCCTTGTGGCTGGTGCCTCTGGCACTGGGAATTCAAAATACGGGCTGGTGCAAGGATGGGTGTCGTGGTTTGGCCTGGGCCAGCCGCTCGAGCCGGGACAGGGGGCTTGGGAAGGCTCTGTCCTGCCTCTCCCCTCAGGCCGGTGGTGACAGCGACAGGGTGCCAGCCAAGCACTTCACCTAAGGAGAACCGCTACCTTTTCCCACCCAAGTAAAAGTGTTTTCTGCCACATGGCTCAGCCTTCCCCCTCAGCGTTTCAGCTGGGAAAGCTACCGCACTGACTTGCACCACGTTGCCTGTGGCTCTTGCCAAACCGCCGCTGCAGGCCTGAGAGCAGGGTATGCCGAGGGGGACAGCGAGCAACGAGCAGGTACATAAGAAAGCCAAAATGGGGATGGATTTATCCCGTTTCCTCGGGACGCCGAGAAACGGGGGCGAGGGGCCGTGGAGGGGCCGGCGGTGGCGGCCGGCCCCCGCTTGCCGTTGCCGTGGCGGACCACAAGATGGCTCCCCGCGGGGGTGACCCGGCGTCCCGCTGGCAGCCCGGGAGGCCGCGCCGGGTGAGGAAACAAATCGGCGTTTCTTGTTCTGTCACATTTTAAAGGCGCTTGCTCATCCCCGGGTCTGCCGGAGGACAGACACACCCCTCCGTCAGGCCTGAAAGCTGTGCTCGGGAAAGAGAAAAAAGGCAGCCCGAGCTGGCCCGGGAGGATTGAAGCCTGAGATCAGGGTGACAAAGGCCCGGTGCCCGGGGAGGCCCGTCCCTGCTGCCAGCCGCCGCTCGCCTCTGCCTGAAGCGATGAAGTGGGCAGCAGGTTTTCCACGGCAAGTGTGTTTGCAGCTCAGTTTGAAAAATAAATGGCTATCGGTAGGAAATGGGTGGGGTGGCTGAGCGGGTAAAGGTGAGAGAGGCATTTCAAGGGCTTTCAGGGCTTTAAAAGTTGGAACAGAAGTTTAGTGGTTTTTTTTTTTTTTCCCCCTTGCTCCTTTGAGGTAGGCTATTTCTATGAAGAAAATTCTGCTCACATTACAAAAGGGGGATGTCAGGGGGTTTGACTGTCATTGAGGTTGAAATGAACTTTGTCACCCTGTTTAAATATTTAAGTCTCCTGACACAGGCAAATACATCGCAAAGTGCTAAAAAAATATATTTAAAAATACAGCTGCCTTTGAGATTAAGCATTCCTATTCCCAGTGTATCAGCTCACTTTGCTCAAGCAACCTGAAGCATAGAATATGGCAAGAAACTGTGGGCCAGAGAAGCAGCCCCATTATCAGAATCTGCCTATTTGTGCATTTGAAGTGGTAACGCTTTGTTGTAGACTAGTAGTTTCAGCCACTTTCTTGATTTAACTGATTTCCAAGAGGTTAAGCATCATACTGATATGCATGTATATCAGTTTTCTTTATGCATCCAGTCATATTAATGTCCTGTTCCCTTAAATGGCTGTATTTTTATTATAGTTTCGTACCATTTTGCATAATGGTGATATTTAGGGGATTTTTTGGACTTTCTCTTAACAGCCTTACCTTCCCAGCACAAATTCAGGGTTTCAACTGCCACATTGCTGCTTTGGTTTTATTAAAGTGCTTATTTAACTTAGAAGTCAGAAAATTGTTTTCAAAACCCATTCTGTAACACATCACTGCTTTGGATGGAATATTAAGGAAGGTGCTGGATGCTCTTTAAAAGAAAAGGAAATTTTTTTGGATTGAGTTTGGCATAGTCACGGTTTGGAGAAATTGCTGTAATGAGGTTCCAGGGCAGAAACCAGGTTTATGTTGGTGTATTTTGACTGAAGTGATCTCAAAGGGCAACAGCCTATCGGGCAGCTGTGAGTGTGGAAGGCCGAAGCTGGAGGCACCTGTGTGAGTGGGAGCCCTCAGTCATAACTTGAAAGTCTTATCTCAAGGACAAACACCATATCGACAGAAAAGACGGACTTTCCATTTCGGTTCACCTCTTCCCGTGGAGGTGGAGGGACTCATGATCATCACACTCTTGTGGGCCTCACAAACCACTCTCTGTGAGGCTGGAACTAGGAGCTGGAGTGGAAGAGGCTACAAAGAGTTGAGAGAGACTTCACCTCACACACATTGGTGGAGATGATACCATAAAGCTAATGCAGGTCAGCATGAACAGCAAACCTCCATTTTCCTGATGATTTCTGAACTTCCAGCTCTGACTCCATGCAGATTTGGTTGTGATGGGATTACCTGCTAACACATACAGCTTCCAACTTCTAAATGCATGAAGTATGCTACAAAGTCCTGCAGCTGATGAGAAGTGGGTCATTTATACATCCTTATGGATCATTTCATGCTTTTCTTGAAGGCGGAAAATGTACAAGGCAGTTTGTTCACAAACATTTCGAGTAAATCCTCCCATATCTGAAGGAGGAGACCACTCGTGTTTCTGTTCTTCCAGCAATAGGGCTATAGGGGCCTGATTCTGAAAAGTGCAGGGCATATGCAGCACCTGCCGAGATAAATGGGGGCTGAAGATTCTCCAGGGTATTGAAAAAAATAACCAGTCGTTTCCCTACAATTCTTTTTTGAGTCTGTGACTATATAATCCATACATCACATATTGACATTTATGTCCTTCAGCTGTATGACATCACTTGTCACTTAATGTAAATTTGTTCAAGCTATACAAAAGCTGAAGCAGATCCTGTGTCTGAAATCTGAGCTGCTAGTTATGAAGGAACATACTCTTACTGACTGACTCATATTTTTTTTGCTCTTATGTTCAAGATAGTGAAAAATGAATATGAAACCAGGATTTAAGACACAAGTTAAAACCTGCATAAGAGTTTTTAAGCAAACTGTGCAAACTGTGCAAATCTGTGTCCAGATCCCACCAGCTTTCAATCACAGAAGCAATCAATGCATAAATAAGCACTTTCAATGAGCACAGTGGGGTAGTGATTCGTTCGGTGTGACATGGATGTGTTTGACCAGTGGTTGGCCAATACGTATGTGCCCATGTGCGGGCAGTGTGGACAACTACCTACATGACAAAGTATATAAAAATAACAAATATATTGGGCTAGTGGTTTAAGCTACTTAACAATATGGTTTAGGTATATTTGTTAAAATTTTGTACTTTGTGGATAAAGCAACTCATGTTTTTACCTGCCACTTATACTTGTAAAGATCTCTATTTGTCTACCCATCTTCTGGCTTGCTTTGGCTTCAGACTGTTATGTTGTGAAGTGTTGCTTTAGGGATAGGCGTTGGGATGTGTGTTGTAGGATATGTGGTGGGATATATGTTGTGTTTGAGGTGATGAGTCTGTGGTACCCCTGTGCATACTGGATGTGAATTCCTTTCTAGCTGTGCGCACCAGCTGCCCGCCAAGTTCTGGCACCTGCATGAACACGTTTCTGCACTGAGACCCTTTGTTCACATCTGGAGAGTAGCTGATGCAAAGTGTCATGATCGCAGAGGACAAAGCAATCCCACGCATAATTCAGACTAGTTGTGTATGTGGATTTGAATATACAGGCTAAAATCTTGAATATGACTTCATCTTCAACAGGAAGCCAGCAGAGGAAATGAAGTGATGGTGTGACGTCTTTTCAGCAGAGAGGCTGCTCTCATCTAAATCAACTTTTTTTTGAGATTGGCTGTTTCAAAGCTGGATACTTGAATGATATTTGTGAATTTTGGCCACCAAATATGCATGGATTACTGTAAATGGAAATGCATCCCCTATCCACAGAAGGAAGAAAACACTTTTGAAAACAAGAATAAGTTGTGAGCAAGGACACAGGTGTTCAAAGGAAGCCTGAGACTGGGCCCATGTGTAGTGATCTGAGAGGAGATGTTCTGGGAAAGGGAGACACTGTTGTGTGGGTAATGGTGATGTCTTCAAAATCGTCTGCTGAGGAATGTGGTATGTGATCACATCTATGTCTCTACATGGGTGATCTGATTAAAAACATAGGAAACATTTGGGAGAGGGCAGATGTGAGGAGCTCAGTAAAGATAATATTGGGAAAAGAATTAGGAAAATATGGCAAGAGGTCTTCAAATAGGAAAAGAGCAAAGATATAGAAGAAGTAAACGTTAGATAAAATTATTTGTATTCATACATGTTTGTTTACATGTATTTATTAGAGCAAAAAAAGTTGAAAAGTAGACATTCCATTCTGAGCACAGGAATCCTCATATATAAGACAGTTGCAAGCTGGGAAGTACCCAGATTTGCAACAGCACTGTGATACTGGCACAGAAAATGTGAAAACCAGTTTTATTTTCAGCTTTGGTCACTGATTATATAGGAGTGAGTGAATGTGCACATCTGTGTATTTGTGTGGTAAGTATATAAGTAGAATAAAGCATAGTGAATTTACCGCAAGTTTTCATAAAAGTTTAGTCACATAGCTTTGCACAGCAAATGCACATATGAACAGGGTTAAAAGTGAACCTAAAACCCTTAAAGTATTTTACTTCATTGCTATTTGAATGTGTGTACTGAAACAGCATACAACATCACATATTGAACATTAGATATGCAGGGTTTTTTAATGACACATATTGCTGTAGTTTATTTGCACAAACCACAACTATATATTTCCCGGCTTCTGTCCATGAGTCTAATTTCTTGGTTAAAACAACTCACACTATGATAACATTTTATATTTTTTTTTGTTTTAAAAAGGAAAAGGGAAAAGTTTTGACAATACAATCTAAAGAATGTATTTGGATTAAATCACCGACCTAGAGTGTTTGAACCAATGTTTGCACACTACTGAGAACACATTGCCTGCTTTTAGATAACAGTGATTTTATCCTCAAATACAAGTTATAAGGGTGGGGCCTAGGTGCTGTCAGTGTGGTGATATGGAACAGATAAGCTATTCTCCTTCTGATTTGATCCTGAGATGGGGAAAATGCAGTCAGTTTATTCAGTCAGTGACCAGGTGGATGTGGTGAGCAGGGGGATGAACAGAGTGAGCAGATGTGCATATCTATATCTGTTTCATATACAGAGTTCTGAGCAAATACAAAAAGTCCAAGACACCATTATTATAGGGAAAAAAAAAAAGGAGAAAAAATGTTCTAAAGAAAACTCAGCAGCAATGGAATCTGTTTGATCTCAGGAAAATTCACTAAAGAGCAAAGGACTGACTTTGTCCATTAATCTGAGTTGGGGGTTCATCAGTGGGAGAGCTTGGTGGCAGGAAATGCGTTTCACACCATGGACATGGGAGATCCTGCTCTGCTCCATAACCTTGGCACCTTGGCTTCATTTGGTGCTGAAAGCCCTGCCTTGGTAGCAATTTTGCCTTCCATCGGAAGGAAACCATTTCCCATAACTCTGTTCCTTTTCTAAGGAAAACTTATTGTGGGCTTTTATATTTATATAAAAGCTTTGTAGTACGTACTGATAGCCACAGCACCTCATATCACTTTGTACTCAAGTCCATGAAAGTGAGGGAAATGTCCCTAGACTTTGGCTACGTGATGTTTTGTGATGAACACCATTTTTTTACCAGCAAAATTGCAAAGGAAGAAGATACTGGGCTTTCACAAGATGAAGCTTCTTGTATTTGGTAAGGAAAGACACAAAACTTTCAAAAACAGTTGGGCTTGATCCAGTCACGGTTACTGCAAGCATAGATGAGGTGTGGGGTTCGGCACTGACTACAGTCAGTGCAAGAAAATCCTACACTGCAGGGGATAAGATGAAAAGTAAGTACGCCCATAGACCTAGCGAAAAAGAAGCTTTGAGCTTCTTCTTTGGGACTTTGAGCAACCTGCTCTAGTGGGAGGTGTCCCTGCCCGTGGCAGGGGGGTTGGAACTCGATGATCTTTAAAGTCCCTTCCAACTCAAACAATTCTATGATTCTATGATTCTAAGCTCGTGTCCTGGTTCAGCACCTTCCAGCCTTAGCATCTTCAAAGGCAGAATCCCACTTCAAGGGCAGGATTCCTACCTTAAAGGTCAGGCTTTATTCTGGGTTTCTGGGTGCTCAGTGGGCAGATGATTTGTTCTGTCTTCTCAGCTTCCGTACTGCCCAGTTCCACACACACTAGGCTGTGGCAAGGTTACTCTCCTTTTCTTCTGTGCCAAAACATGGAAGCAGCTCTACCTTTGCTACCTCTTTCCTCCTCCCATCCATTCTGGCTGTGAGCTGTTAGAGGTGTTGCTCCCTCAAATATGATAGCAGGCTTTAGGGATTTTTTATGGGTGAGGATGCACATCCTCCTTTCTTCTTCCTTCACCCCCGTTTCCTTGCAATGATGCAGTCATCTGGTGATCTGGGTCAGCCATGCCTTTCTACCTCCAAAACTGCTCCCATTTTCTCTGTGGAAAAGTCAGGCTGCCAAATGGGATTTGAGTACCTCTTGTAGACCGCCTCTTGGGTCACTCTAACCACGTGGACATGATACTTATTTGACATGCAAGAGACGAGAATTTGCTAGGAGCCCACAGTGAGGAAACCTTTGTCTGGTATTCAAAGACCTAAGCAACTTCATTGGGATCAATAAGAAGCCCTGATCCATCCCTCAGCCTTCCCCAGACTTCTCCCTCCTGGCGACTCCAGAGCTTTAACACTCCAGGTGGAGTGTGTCTGGCTCCAGGTAGAGTCTGTCAATATTTTTCATCTGATACAGTGTATGTATTTTTCATATATATGAAAAAGGCAGGTTCAGCAGTACCAAACGACTCAGAGAATTTGATTTTATTTTATCAAGGTCCTTGTCGAAACCAACCAAAAAAAAAGTAACTTTCCTTAAGCTCCTGAAAATAAATTGGAAAACTTAGTTGTATTTTTTATTGCAATACTTTAAAATAAATAGTATTTTTTGGGTTGCAATTACGATACATGTACAATTTTCCTTGAAATGTATATTAAAAAAGGAAAGAAACTCTCAGAATCACAATGCAATTTCTTTTTCAGGTTAAGTTAAATATTTTGTGCAGTTAAAAAAACTTGGTTAAAACCCCTTAGATTTGCTCAACATTTTTCATTTTGTCTGAATGTCCTGTGAATAGAAGCATCGACAATCATACAAATTTAGTTACTGACTCTTTAATTTAACTCTATTACTTGGAAAAGGGCTGTTTTTCTGTCACTTATGAACAGGGTCCTACAGCCACTACTAGTGCTGTAGGAATTTAAGCAGCCAGGTACATCTTTTTAAAGGTCAAGTGGCAGATGAAGCGTACAGGAGGCAGAGTGCAGATGGCATGTATATCAAGCTTCCTTCCGTTCAGAAAGTCAAAAGATGGAGAGTCATTCAAAATCAAGAAGCGCCTACCACTCTTCCCTGTTTTGATCCTACACCCATGAGTATTCTTTGGAATGCAGACAGCCTGTTTTTTGTGGGCACCTCTTTTTGTTCTGACCATTCTACAATTTCCAGCACCATGTGGCTTTTGACTGTCCTGATCAACTCCAGATCAAGGTGGCTTCAGGAAGTTCATTGCTCTGCAATCTAGACTGAGAAAAAGCATCTTACTGTTCCACCATTCAGACGGCCACACTGATCTTACCAGTAAGGAACAGACACTCAAGATCATTCTTTTTCAAACTAGTTTGGAAAACAGAAGCACACAGTACACCACAAAGCCATCTGTAGTTCATAGTGACTGAAAAAATCAATCCAGAATTTGCAAATGGCGTGATGGGTTAATCTTGGCTACCAGCCAATTCCCACCCAGCTGCTGTCCCCCTCCTCAGCAGGACAAGGGCAGGAAATAAGAAAAAAACAAGAATGAGAGAGTTTGTGGGTTGAGGTAAGGCCAGGGAGATCACTTACCAGTTACCATCATCAGCCAAACAGATTTGACTTGGGAAAATTTAGTTAATTTATTACCAGTTTAAATAGATTTAGGTAGTGAGAAATAAGAATACAAACGTTTCCTACCCCCTTTCCCAGGCTCAGCTTAACTCTTTCATTCCCATCTCCTCTCACTGCCCGGTGAGTGTCGCAGGGAGGATGGGGAATGCAGATTACAGTCAATAGGTTACAGTCAATACACAGCAGGTCCTCTCTGCTGCTCCTTCCTCCTCACTCTTTTCCCCTGCTCCAGTGTGGATCTTCTCCACAGACTGCAATCTTTCAGGAAAAAACTTGTTCCACTGTGGGCTGTGTGAGCTACAGTTAGTTCGTTCAGGATTATCCATCTGCTCCGGCCTGGTCCTCTCCTTAGGCTGCTGGGGATATCTGCCCTGATGCCTGAGGAAGGTCTTCCTTCTTCTCCTCATCCTCTGACCTTGGTGTGTTGTCTGATGGTTCTCACTCTTTTTTCCCCCTCCTCCTCTGCCTGTCCAGTGTTTTCTACCCTTTTCTAAGTATGTTTTCACAGAGGCACCACCGACTCCCATGGCGGGCTCAGCTGCATCCTGTGGTGCGTCCATTGGGGAGCTTGCTGGAGCTGGCTGTGTCCAGCATGGGGCAGCCCCCAGTCTTTTCACAGAGGTCACCCCTACAGCCTTCCTGCCACCAAAAGCTTGCCAAACACAAAAAATACAATGGTTTGTGTGGGTTCACCAGATTACCCTTTTCAATTTCTTTCTTTTTCCCAGGAAGCTGTAGGGACACTGCAATGAAGACTGGTAGAGCTTGTGATGACTCCAGCAACATACAAAGGGAGAAACAGTGAGAGAGGCATTTATTTTATGTGCCTGAGGCTTGAAAGGCAGCTCCCCAGATCTAGGAAAGTTGTAAGATACCAAAATTAACTCATGCTGAAAAATGCTTGTTGACTAATGGCAATAACAACTGTCACGTGTTCACTACAGAGATGCCCAAGGACACTCACCTGTAGTATATTAAAAAGGAAGAGGCCAAAAATGTATTAGTGCTGGATAGATAAAATGATTATAGCTAGATGGACTATAAAGATAGTAATCTGATATGTATGCATGCACTGTACATTTTTATACTAGAGTTGCAACATAAATGACCCCATTAAATCCTGTTATTTTCCTAATCCAATAAACGCTTAATCTCATCGCAAGTGTTGGAAATAATTATTCATTTATACACTTGTTTTTGCCACACATTTGATGTCAACAAGGAGTGTGCCTTTGACTAATCAGTTAAAACAGCTGGCGGATAAAGTAGTGAATGAGAATCAAGAATATGCTGTTCCTAGGAAGGAGACTATTGCTGGTTTTTCTTTGGTCTGAGATGTTATTGATTCTACAAAGAGATGTATTATACACAAAGAAAACATTTGTAGGACAGGCTCTACTCTGCGTTAACAACCACCAGGACAAGGGTGAAAAAGTAAAAAGCTTTGTGGTTCTTAAATTGCTTCAGCCTGCTGCCTCACTGCCTCACTCACTGCATTTTGCAGCTGTGCATAGGTGGGAGCACTCCACTCTTTTTCAACACTCTTTCAAATGTCTGCCATGCTGAGTTGGAAGAAGGCTGTGTAGAAGTCAGATATATGAGTTTTGTTTATTGACAATTCCCTCCCAGAAGAGGAAACGCTCATGAAGACCACTGCGAGAAGAATCTTCTTTTGTGCTCCTGCATGAGGTGTAGCAGGTAGATTGAGTCTATTCTGGTCACAAAGGACCTGTTTGATGGTCAGATGTTTTTACGTTTATTTAACTCAACTCTGTCACACTGTTTCTCTTGGGAAACACTTCACCCCTGTCTTTAGAAGCAATTCATGTATGTGCTGGGACTTACGTTGGGCTTACTGTTCCATCCCAGCAGTATTGTAGGATGCTGGAGTGGAAGTGGGTGTAATGGGGAAGGGTGAGTGCCCCCAAGCTGGGGGCCTTACTGCTGCAGACCAACAACGATGCCACTTGTGGGAGAGGGTCATGACAATCATACCTTAGGTGAGGACAAGGAGGCAGACACAAAATAAATAGATGTTGCACTGTGGATTTTTTCATCCCACCTTGCCACACTTCTGTGTCTGTTTATTACAGGTGTAGATGCAATTATTTGTCACTGAAGAGAAGTACTGTCCTTTGTTGGAAGAACAGGAGAAAAAGGATGATGCTATTGCTGTCACAGCTGTGGTATGGAACATAATGCAAGTATTAAAGCATCAGGTAAGAAAGGAAACATTTTAAAGGTTAAGGAATACTTCAGAGTAGATAAGCTTGGAGTTATTTTTAAAACAGGTGTTTCTGTAATGGTGCTATACACTATGAGGAAACTTCACAGTTCTCTGTGACACTCATACTAGGTGTTACACCTTTGCAGAATGATGGCTTAGTAACTTTGGCTGTAATGTAATAGAATTAGGAACACTTGCAAAATCTACTCCTGCTAAAGATATTTCCCCCTTCACAGTCTGTGTTTTTCACATAGGTGTTTATATCTGTATTTATATTTACAGCCTTTCTTATAAAAGTGATAAGCTATATTTGAAATTTTGAGAGGCTACCTGCTACTTCTTAAATAACTCTACCAAGTATGTTAAGAAAAGGAAGTCAAGGGGGTATACCCGTTGAAAATAGTGTGTCCCAAGGTATGTTCATTAAGGCAACATAGCTGCAGGGCTTCCTACAGTCAGTCTGTCAGTTCCATAATACCTAACCAAGAAATGTAAGGAGAGATCCAAACCTTATCTAATATTTAGAAGTACTACAGTAATGGCCACGTTAGAAATGCTGTTGATAGAAGAACACTCTCTTCGCTTTCAAGCTCAATAATGACAGTGGAATAGGGACAATAATGAAAAAAGTTGATGAGAATTTCAGGAAATATTAGTAGTGTTCTTAGACCTGTGAGTAGGAAAGTTGTTCTCATTGAGAGAGTCTTTAGATTATCCTGCCACATTCAGATAATATTTGCAGAGTGAATGCTGGGCAAAATTACAGATTGTCTCTTCCAATAGCTCTTACCTTTCTACTTTCTGCCTATTGTAGCAAGGCACCTGAAAAGGGAAAAATCATGTGTGACCTTTCCTGGGATTCATAATATGTTGCAGACATGCTTCCTAAGGGTCAGTGGTGTGACAACAATCACAGCTGCTGGACACATAATTGAGGTTCTGTCTCCATCAAAGGCTGATTACCCCAAGATCTAGGGCAATGCTTTGCTGAGTCAAATATGCTCCATGTGCATAAGTATCTGTTGCCAGAGCACAATGGTGTGATAGAAAAATATTGAAGTGACACTGAAAACTGTTGAAAGACCTTTCTTAGGCCTTGTGAAATACTTGAAAAACCTATTGGTATTCTTTGTGGATGTAACTGACTTGTTTCCAGCCAATAGAGGACCAGTTTCGGGTCTTGGGTCAATGAGATTAATTCCTCCAAACACCTGGCAAACTTAGCTGAATTATAGTATTCATCATGTGGTCTGTGAATGTTTGCTCCTATTTTAGGATACTTAAATGGCAATTTAAAATAAGATTCAGTTTTAGAGACTTATGGGCAACTATCATGTGTCATCTGGCATCATTCAAGTCATATTTCTGAAGGGTAGTTTTCCTATGTATGCATATTTAGATCTGGAAAGGTGTAAGACTTGGGTTTACACCTTAATTTCTGTTAGGGGTGCGAATGTACAGATTTTATCATTCACAACTTGTCAGTGTAAGTTACACAATTAAAAGGTCAGTTATTAAATATAGGTATCCTTGTGCAAGTATAAGAATCAGGAAGCAAATTATGAAAGCCTAAATTGTATGTGTAGATAAAAAACCCTTGACATTAGCCTATTTAAACTGATTTTTGTCTCAGTGGCTTAACCAAGGCTATTAGAGGGGCTAGGTGTTAGAGCCAGTATTAAAATGGAAAATGGATAAAGTATTTGATTGATTGGTTCATCTACTTAACAACACTGACTCATTTTAATAGGGTCAGTATCCTATGTGTGGTCTTATAAAACCAACTCTGTATTTCCAGCTCTGTCCTTCACCTACTGGATGACCTTCAACATATAGCATTGCCCAGTGCTTGATTTTTCGCATTAAAAATGGCAGTAATATTTCCTCACTTTTGTAAAAGTCCATGAAAGCAGCTAATAAAAAGCATTTCACAGGAGTTGGGTATTATTCTTACTGCTGATCTATTATTGTGGCAATACTTGCAGGTTATGAGGAAGAAATTTCCTCAGCCAGCGTGCAGCCAGGAGGGAGCTGCTGTAGCTACAGATAATCTGTAGCTGCAGAATGGTTTGAGGTCAGATCAGCAATAACTATATAGATTTTCACAAGTCTTAAAAGCTGTTTCTAGATAATATTAACAGGAAAGACCATGAATATCCCAAGAAAAAAAAAATAGCAACAAACTTTTCTTGTAATTGGTTTGCATCAGTCAGAATATCTGAAACACAAAGGTTAAACAACTTATTTAAAAAAACCCCTATGTGAATCTAAGATTAGCCTTGACATTTGCAAAACCTAAGAAAATTAGGGGAAGGGCTGCAGCCCTGAGGATTGTGGTCCCTTAGGCTGACTGGAGGAGAGATTATATTAAACATTTTGAGACCTGAATGATCCATTCTGTATTAGAGAAGATTTAGAAGATCCTCAGAGTACGCTTGAAACATCTGACTGAGAGAGAGTCTGTGGACTTTCTGCTTTCTTGGTAGGGATTCTCAAGGGCACTATTAAGGAATCAACTATTGTGATTGATGGAAAAATAAAGAAATTGAAGAAGAAATGAAGACAAACTGTAATGTGGACTTTTTCCTGCAGTCCCATGATATCTTCAACATTAAGTGATTCTGGCAGATAATTTCTACTATGAAGCATGTGGATAGCCAGAAGGCTATTAAGAGAGAATGATGCTATAATATAAGCATGGAGGATTCTTATAAAGTGTATCTTTCTCTTATTCAAAGTACATGATGAAAAATGATGTGTCCAGAGTGCTAACAAATTATAACAAAGTATAAATTCTCCTTATATATATATAATACTGAACTGCCTTTATTATCATAAGCCACCATTCTCTCCCAACACCCCTGCTATGCATTTCCTATTTATAAAAATAATTCTGACTATATCTTTTAGCTAATCATGGTTAGCTCCATATGCAGACTGACAATATGCCTGAGGTGATAATATGTCTGGTCAGTTAGACCAGTGTGTGGTAGATGTAAAATGATTAAATGGGAATGCAGAAGTCTGATGGAGTTAAACCCCATGGTCCCTTTGCGCAGATGAAAATGATCTCATCACGTGCAAGATGACAGGGGATAAGACTCCTCCTTTCTTCCCGGTACAAATTAAATCGGAGTGACGTAATGAATATACACGTGTAGCTAGATGAATTTGCTCTCTCCCACCCATACATATAGCTTACAGAGTTTTATGATAAGTTTGTCTTTCTCTATTCTACAGATTATTTGAGAGTAGATTTATTTATTTATTTATTTATTTATTTATTTAAATTCCTAATTGTGTGTGATTCATTACACCTTTCTGAAGAACGAATATGAGCCTTTAGATTCCTAAAAAGCTGTGCTCACTGTGGTGTTACTGGTCACCTCAGAAGCATGGTATTGCTCCCAGTCTCTGCCTGAACAATCGCAAGCATAATGTAAATATAAAGCTTCTATTTCTGTCTTAAGAGGGGTTTGTGTGCCCAAAACATCTGTTTTTTCCATGCTACCATAGGTTTAATAGAAGGCTTTCCTTCTTCCTGTTAACTGTGTCGAGTTTCTATGCTTTGACTATGATCATTATGAGAATATATCATACCCAAGAGCATGTTCATTTTCCACTTTTTCATTTTGCCCAGGGATAGAATGCAAGAGTGGTTTACAGAGCTAGATGATGCAGACTGGCATTCAGAATGCCATTTTGCTGGTGCTTTTTTTAAACCTTGTTCTTCCTGGGCCAAATCGGACAGACTTCAGTCTGTAACCGGTTCCTTTTAAGGTGTATGTACTTGCATCTGTGCCAGTACTCTGGGCAGGAGGATTATGTGGTACTAGCTGCAGTAATGTCAATACCGGTGCCAATATTTTTATCTGCTTTAAAGCCAATGGCTTGGCCTTGTATTTAAAAAGCAAAACCCAAACCCCAGTTCTTTCTCATGGCAGAAATGATGTTAGGCACAGTACAGAAATACTTTGAATGCCATTTAATGAATTTATTGGTACGCATTTTTTTTTCTATCACCATTACAGAACACGTAGTGAAAAATACATGTATCAGCATTAATGAACAAATACCTAATGCATGCTTATTTGGACCTCCTAAATAGGGATAGTTCTGGAGAGTAAATAAAGGCATATAGGAGACTCTATAGTTGCAGGTGATGGAGGGATCTGGCTGAAGCTGAATATTTCAGTGCTCCCTTTGTTTAAATCAACCTTGTCTGCTGTATCTAGATTTCCATTCAACTTCACACACAATGAACAGAAGTACAAGTCTCGGGGAGAAATGGAAAAAACTTATTCTATTTGCTTACACAGAAGAAAGATGTTGTTGCACACAGAGTTAGGATAGGTTCCTATCGTGACAGAACAAAACTGGCTTTTCAGCTAGTGCCTCACTATGGCAATCTGCTTCAAAGGAACAACTGTCATTTTTGATAAGGATAGTGAGAATTACTGTCGTCTGGAGAGATCACTATGCCTCTGGGTTGTATAGCATATTACAACAGAAGGATTTATTCTTTAAGAGATGAATAATTATTCCACTACAGTGCTTTCTTGCTGGTTTAGAAAAGATGTAGTTTGTACCCTGCATGATTATAATATAGCTCTTCAGCTAGCTCTCTTCAAATATAAACTTGCGATATGCTTGTTTGGCTTTGGGTTTTTTTCCGAGGTTTTTTTTATTATTATTTTTATTTTTTTTAATAGCAGGGAGCCAGGCAGAAAAACTAGCCACACAGTGGAAACTTTCATAGGGCAGGTGGATTTGGGGAGCATGTGTGCACAGCGCATGCCTCCCAGCAGCCAAGACCCAAAGCAGAAGCTCCCTGACTCGCAGAAGCCGCGCAAGCGAGTGAGCTATTATGTAGAGTTTATCTGTGGCTGAGCCAGTAAGAGCTGGGTGCTAAACTTGTTTCCGCTTGAAGTTGCTCTTTGCATACTTGTTAAGGCAGAATGTTCTACCTTTTCACCTCTGCAATACTGGGTGTGAAACATGAGCCTCTAGGTGTTTCCTGGCTGGCAAGAATTCAATGGTAATAAAATTACGAGTAGAATAAATGTTTCAGAGGCAGTTATCCTCTCTCACCTGTTTGTAATTTTTTATTAATTATTACAAATGTGTTTAAGTACACTACCTGATTTTAATCTGCCATATTCCCAGGATTTACATATAAAGGTCTTTTTCCCACAGAATAATGAATAATCGCGTATGTCAGGGTGTGGTGTTAAAATACTGAAGGTTGGTGATACACCTACCAGCAATTGTTCATTTTGTAAAAGGCTAGTTTCTATAAGTAGTTTGCTTTTTATGGCCCTGATCCAAAATTCTGTTGAAATCAGACTCTTACTGAGTTAAAAAGCTACGGATCTGGTCCCAAATGTTCTTTTATGGGAAGTGTTTGTAGTGCCATTGTTAACAATATATGCAGCACTGGGCGTGTGAACTGTATAAGTAGAAATTTTACTTTTCCCAAAGCTCTTGCTCACTTTTATGCATTCTTTGCTCAAGCAAACAGCAGGTGGCTTACATGAATAATGGGGTTAATGAGACTACTTAAGTGAGCAACTCTTTATCAGAGCAAGACTGAAAAAAAATAATCACAAACTAGTCCTCAATATCAGAGAATTTAGGACTTGCCAGATAGCACTGAGAACTGTAAAGGATTAATATTATTACATATTGAAAAAAAAGCTGACTGGTGTAGTGGTGGCAGGAGGGAGGAGGGGTTGTTGTTGTTCCAAGAGCAGCACAGCTAATGAGATCTAGTGCTTTTGTTTCTTAATCCCTGAACTGAATTAATCTCTCTCCCTTCCCATGTGACATCATCCCCTAGGTGCAGGGAAGCCGCAGGGCAAGGTGCATGATGCCTGGGCAGCCAAACGGAGGGTGAGGGAGCCAAACTGCTCTTTCCTTTAGTAGGGGCACTAACCTTGTCACTGCTCTCCTTCCACTTCAGATTCTTGTGAGTTATATAGGAACACATGGTTACCTTCAGCATTTCAGGTTGGATTGAAGTAGGGCAATGAGTTCAGAAGTTATTTGGGAGAAGGGAAGGAAAGATAATACGGTCGCATAGACTCCTTTTCCTAGAACTCCACTTGAACAGGGTGGAAATTAACTTGCAGTTCCACATTCAGATTCCATAACAAAGTGGTCCTCATGAGTTTTTATACACTTTATTTTCAGAATAATTTACGTCAAAAATAGTAAGATGATAAGCTATTGGTATTAAATGGATCATCTTTGTGATTTCTCATTCTGCCACCTTTGTGCCAATTGACATGTTACCTTTGCTGTCAAACTGAGAGGATGAAAATGGAATACTATATAATTTTATGTTTTGTTCTGTGTTTTACTTATTCTCTTCCATTTCTACATTACTAATTTGACAAAACACAAACAACAAAAATACCAGCATATTGCAAGAAGTAACTTTTACCCTGGGTCTATATTTGTGAAGGAAAAGGTTTGTAACTAACCAAAGTCTTGACAAACTTTGAAAAGACTAAATTTTGAATGTTGGTGGATCTCAAACTGCAGCTACACAGCTGGGCACCAGTGTTGTCTGGGCAAGTGTCAGGTAAGATTTCACAGCATAATGGCTACTCAAAAACCAGGTAACGCTCTTGTCTAGCGGACATTTATAAATACGAACAGTTAGTGTTTGAAAGTTAAGGAAGTCACAAAGACCCAGCAACAAAGCAATCCAACAGAGGAGTCTTCTTCCCACTTTCAAACTCAAAAAGTGATTTTTCTGAAGCAAAAATGACATCAAATGCATTTTTAGATAAAAGATACTACAAATAAGAAAGATCCTCCAGGACAGGCTTTAAAGTGTCTTTCAAAATTAGCAAGCACAAAAAGCCCATAGGTCAAGAATCAAGTCCTCTCCTGTAATCCGTATTCACTCAGATAGCATTTCAAACTCACACTCCTGGAACTGACCTTCAAAAAGTCGTTTCTTCACGAAATGTGTGTTATGCTATTGTTGCTATTCATCCACCTCTAAACACCTGGCATCAGGCAAATGTTCAAAGGAATCAAACAATGAACTGACCCCTCGAGGGAAAAAAATTAACAGCAGCACCAGGGCTGTTCTCGATGCTGGAAAGTGGACAGTGAGGGGTCCCATGAAGCAAAGGGTATTATGTGGTCAGCAATCCTGACAATTACTAAGTTTTAAATAAATTGCATTATAAAAAATAATATACTTATTGTGCATATTGCATATGAAAAAGCAAGCATTTTCTTGCTGATGAGATTGCAGGGTGCTCAGAATTAACTAAGATAAGAATTAGTAGAAATTGTATCCATAACAGTGCCTCCTCCAATTTTCTGCTTGAAAACAATTTCAATGATTTATGAAGTGAAAATATATAATAAACGTAACTTATAAAAATTACTGACTCATAGAATTGAACAGAAACCAATAATGATTTCTGAATTTTATTTCTTGAATCCTCGTCATGTGAATTGCTATTTCTTCTTACTGGAGACCTTCCTGATGCACAGAAATACAAGCTTCAAGTCTAGGGAAGTCCTGACACAGTTCTCTGAAAATCCCACAGGCTTTCTACTTTCTATTAACAATGGTGACAGCTCTGATCTTCCCTATAATATCACATTTAATTATCCGGTGGCTATTAATAAAAACTTGATGGGATTCTAGTCACAATAGTTGTCATGCATGCAAAGTTTGAAAGCTCTGGGTTAATATGGATTAAGATGTCAAAGGTGGGGAGAGAAACTGAAAACAAAGAGAATTCATCATGGATGCAATTTTATTTTCTCTGCAACAAAAAACCATAGTACAGTTATTGAGAAATCAGATTCATGAACACATAAAGAATCCCAGGTGACCCAAAGGGCAGAAATAAAGCTTTACTTGCTAAGAAGTTGAGGATGGATAATTCTGAGCTCCTGGCTGGGTGGGCTCTGGAGCATTTAGCTTTAGGAAGACCAATCAGTCAAAACCAGAGCAATGTGGTATGTGCAGCTCTTCAAATGGGCACAAATATTGCAATTTATCTCATTGACTTTTAAACTACAGTAATTTGGGAGGCCTCAGGAATCTCACTTTACTACGTTTGCAGCCATGAATTATGTTAGATTTAGAAGATGTTTGTGACACTTGTGGACCTGTAGATGTGTGGACTTAGGGACTTAGAAGAAAGGATCCTGTCTTGAATAAGGGCCCCTTTATGCCCTACCACCATAAGAGAACTGACTTCTGTACTGGAGATTTACTTGCCAGCAAAAAGCTGGTGGATGTCTCCTGGATGTAGTTCCAACCCCTGGTGTCACGTTCTCACTCTTAACAAGCAGATCTTGAGCTACAGAAGAGAATGTAACTTGGAATATTAAAATAGGTTGCTGGCTGTCAGATCTGTCTTCCACTAATGATACAGGGGATGTTCTGGACAGTAACATCTAGAACCCCCTGGAAACAAGTCCTTCAAAATCATCAGTCATTAACTAATTTTCTCTTTTTCTCTCTTTGGAAAGTTGTTCATACCATGTGGGAATTTGATGAGGTTTGTGGGCATGACCCTGGTTTGTTAATAAGATGGGAACTTTTAGGTTTTCATGAAAATCCAGTGCTTAGTTGTATTTCTTAGGAGGGATTTAAGGAGAAATTTTTTTCAATGACACAAAAAGTATTTTGGTGCTTATATTCCCCACTGAGTAATACATCTGGATTCCTTGTCATTTATTGAGAAATTAATGGCTCTGAAGTATCAGAGTAGTAAATATCAAAATAGATAAAGCTAAAACACTGTTATGGACAGTGATATCTGGTATCTTCAGATATAGAATGTGCGTTAATGTAATCCCATGAGTGTGGATTAGGTGATTTAACTCAAACTGATCTGTGAAAAATAAAAAGTAACAGAGCTGAAATGGGAGTTTTGGATAAAGGTTTAAATGCAGAGTAAAGCTGCTGTGTTCAATGAAGTTGCTGAAGACTCATTTGGGGGTAAGTGGAATGGGAGTCTGGCTCTAAGAGTGACTTAACAGTGACTCAACACGCTGAATTGTTGCTCCAAATAGTAGCTATCAAAGGCATCTTGCCTTTGCGTAAATGACTAATATAATTAGCTTATAACATCACCATAGGCATAGGCAAAAGTAATCATCATTACTATCCATTGTGTTCACAACATCTGAACCATTCATTTGGAAGTCTGTGAAACAGAAACTTCTATCCATCTCAGGAGAACTTTGTTTTCACCCTCCACACATTTTCTGCAGGGGCCTGTTTTCCATGCCTCCCCATCCTCCTGCCCATTCTTATGCTGCTTACAAAATGTAATTAGCATTGTTCCTGCTTGCTTCATCTCTATTTCTTTTTTTAAAGGAGTGAGGCGGAGATGGAAAAAAAGTGTTTTTACAATAAAAACAAATTCAAAATTCTTTTGTACACAAAACCTTATCCTGCTTGGTTAGCTCAATTAAACACATGCAGAAATAGGCTTACAATGTAGGTCTTGTTTTGCTGTGCGTTTGGTTTATAGAATTCTGAAGTTATACGAGTATAACCAAGGTCAGAATTTAGTCCATTGTAGGCTTAAAAACAAGAAGAAAGTACTGGGAGAGTTTAACGCTTCACTTTTCTAACAAAATGAATGTGCTTCCATAGCTATGAAAATAAGGATGTGACTTGAATGGGTTACCATCACTATGATACTGAGGTAACTAATCTGAGACTGAATGCTGCTCTTTTTCAAGAAAAACGAAGGTAGCAAGTAATAGTATCATAGCAGCACTACTATTTTGCTACGTAGTACTCTCTTAATGTTATTAGATGTTTCTGAAATTGCAATTAGGAGCTTGCCTTACTTGCTGTTACACTCTCTACATTAATTAAAGAGCTCTTGCTGTGAACTTTGCCTTTTTTGAACATGCTTAACTGTGGTGTTAAGGAAGGGTTTAATCCTTTTAGACAGAGACTCCTGTTTGTAGGCCACTAAAATGTTTCAGTCACATCTGATTTAAGACTAGATTGCTCAGCACCTTCTACGATTAACAGTAGCCACACCTTCCTCTTTCTGGTTTTAGTAATAAGTAGTGTAATAACTCCAGTAATAGCTGAAATAGCACTTCTTCAAATATCCAGGTAGGAATTCAGGTCTATCAACTCTACCAGCACTGGCAGTAGAGCTACTATCTGTCTGTGGTTTATCTACTGCCTGCTGACCTGGGTGGTGATCTTTCACTTTTCTTAGGGTTTGGTTCAAGTTGTGAGCTCACAGAAAACTAGCTATGTCTTCACACAGATCACAAACAGTAGATGTGATGAACTGACTCATCGAGCCGTTGCAGATCAGGCTGTGTGTGCGGCAAGCTGGACGTGTTTGGGATGTGCTGGGGTAGCTACGTGTGCACAGTGTTGTCTGATACATCCTGTGTTAGACTTTCCTGCATGCAGAAAAGTTAACTGCATGTGTGAAGTAGGTCCAGGTTGTCTCCTCTCAGACCTACTTTTACAGCTGTGTAAGCTCCTATCTACTTTGGACTGTCTTTCCAATAGCAGATCTGGCTCCCTATCTTCTCTTTTCCCTTCTTTTTGGGCCTTGCAGGAAAGGAAGTTGTGGTTGATTTCTATGGCAGGAGGAGCCGCTCTCAGGTAAGTCCCTTTCCCTGGTGTTGGTTAGTCACCCACAGTAAACTCTTGAGAGTAAACTGTGCATGTAGCTTCCCATCTTTCAGTAGTCGCCGTAAGTTAGAAAGTAAGCTTCATTTGTTTGAGGTCAGGAGATGTCCTTCTTTCCATTATTCATAGTACATGTGTTTTGACTAGACAAACAGCCACTGAGGTGATGCTTCTTTTATTAATAATGTAAACACTGTGCAAATTTATTGGTTTGTTTATAATCTGGCATGATTTTTTTAGAGGTCAAATAAAAAAGACAAAAAGTTTTGAAAAGTTTTTGAAAGTTCGGAAAAATGACAAACAGGTAGATGCCCAATGAAAAGTTGATGTCTTCAGAGCTATCAAGAAACCTCCACTCCTTCCTCCAATGCCCCCTTCTCTGACCTAGACTTTAAAAGTGAGTGCTTTAAGCTGTGTTCCTAGATTATAGACACCTAAAATAGAGACCTTACTTCCAAACTTGGAAAGCATTCACAACCCACAATTTGAATAATTCTGAAAAGAGCTCAACAGTCCTTTAAACACCCTACAAAAACCTGAAGATTTTAAAAAGTGCTTTTTCTCTATAAACATAATTGGAACTTCAGAATGCAGATCTTCCTCTGCTCTTGTTTTTGCCTCTGCATCCTTGTTTCCTTTAAATAATAAAATATTAAATAAAACATTATTTGATTGTTTGCCATGCAGCCCAGTCCATGGCTCTTCCATGGGTGGAGGTAAGCCAGCAAAGCCGAGACTGAAGGATCCCACCAGTTCTGTTCTTTCTTGGTGCTGGGAACCACTGCAGCTCTGCTCCTGGCCAGCACATCCCTCTGTCCCAGGACACCCAGGCTGATGACAAGCAGCTGAATTTAAAGCGACCTGAGTTAATGTCATGTAGAAATTGTTGTAGCTCTCAGTTTAAGAGTTGGGAAGTGGCAGTTGGGGTCAATATGCATGGAATAAACACAGTTTTTAATTCTTTTTTGTCTTGAGCTAAATTTTTGAATGGAAAATCTGATCCTACATATGAGCTCAACTGTGGAAGTGTAATGCGACAGCATTTAAAAATAGCGACTGCCAAGAAGCAAGTTAACACAGAGGAAAACCATTTGGAGGTGTTTGGTGATGCTTTCCACCAGGCAGGATATGCAGCGTTTTTATATAGAGTAGGTTAACATTTCCAAAGGGCAGAGAGAGATGAAGGATAAAGGATAATCTTTTGTAGCTTCAAGGCATGTGAGCGTTACGGATGCTCGTTTGCAGTTGGAGAGCCCAAGCAGTGCTATCTTTCAGTCGGGTTTGCTTTACTCTGAGTTTTGTTTAGGTGTCATGGCAGAAAATTGACAACATTAAGAGCATACCTATTTATGTTCTTCTTTTTAAAGAAGTAAATTAAAACACCATTCCATATCAAGCTGTGTGCCACACCATATACTGTTTATGGCTCTGACAAAAAATGCAGAGATTTGAAACCTGCCCAGAAGATGTTTAAGAGCTGTACTGCTGTAGATTAATGCATTTGTAACATATTTTACTTGGATTTATCTCTTCTCATATGGAATGATGTATTTTTCCCCAAGAACAATACAGATAAAAGCTGAAGATTACAGTTTGTGTTAGAGTGGGTAAGCACAGATAAGGATATTTCTCTTTGTGGAAGATGAAACAAGTAGAAGAAGAGCCTAAGAAAAACAAAGACGCTCTTTCACAGCAGGAGATATATTTGATGACCTACAGTAAATATTATAAATGCCTGAAAGTGCTTTTATATACAAGTATTGCTTTGTAGTAGGCACTTTGTAGTATGTATTTGCTATTCTCTTCCAACACAAATAAATACCAGGCTAGAGGAGCGTTATATAACCACAGATTAGGAAGATGATGAAATGTAGCATTGTCATTAGTTACTGTCACAGACACCAGTTGTCTGGCAAAGGGGCACAAACTCCTCATTGATTTGTGTGCTACACTTATCTTTAGGAGTAATGTAAGCAACTGTAATAGGTGGGTTGATTTGGGCAGCAAATGTTAATTACTGAGTGTACATTACAGTGGAATAGAATACCACGGGGCAACACAGTATGGCAGAACCCTCCCAGTTAAAAAAAAAAAAAAAAAAAGGGAGCTCAACTGTAAAGTTGGGGCCTGAATACCAAATGAGCTTCTACCTCTGTGGTCATGCAGAAAGTGAAGAGTAGAAGATCCTACCATTCATCCAGAAATCTGGCGTTGGTCTTGAAGTCTATTTCTAGGCACCAGCTTGAAGACATTTCACCTTTGGCTTGAACAAGGAGCAGTAAAAGCCAGTAGCATTGTTTGAGAGCTCTTGGAGAGCTTCCAAGTATTTTCCTCAGTGATGTAGGGTAGGCTTTCAGATGCTTTCCTTGCATCGTGGGATACTGTGAATCAATGGAAAAGAGACAGAAAGGAGCCTCTTAGTGACTCCACCTGTACGACATCCTATGTCTCCACTTTGTGACAAAGCAACCTTACTTCTGAATTCATGGAAGAGATACTGCTCACTGGTGAGATACTTCCAGCAATCTAGAAAGAGGGAGCAGGGCAACATATGCAGACTCATAAGGAGCTGAAGGGCTGGATGGATCAGAGCCTTAATAAAAAGCGTCCAGACTACTTAAGGATTTGAGGCACTGTATTTTTAGGATTCCCATTTCTGATAGCCAGAAACTCATTATCAGGGCTCCAACCTGATAGCTCTAGAAACATGTCGAAATCCCAGCAAATGAGCCCACTGGGGAATTTGGTCCTCTCTGTTTGTACATGTATTTTAAAATGACCTTTCTTCCTGCATTTCAGACTTTGCTGCTGAGCTCATCATATCCAGACATGCTGCAGTGATAAGAGACCGTGTGTTCATTGTCTCAATACCTTCTTGCCTTGGCTCCTGGGAAGAAGTTGGGGCTCAGCGTTCTTTCTGGCTTGTAGGAGCTGACAGGTTTAGAAAAAGGTTACAGTGAGACGAGGACAGTTGGGAGAGGAGTTGGGAATAAATGCCTGGCACCTGGAGCCATTGGGGTTGTGATTCCTTTCAGAATCCCATTCTGCCCCTCTGCCTTCTGAAGAAGCAGGGGTGTGTTATGTGTTGCTTTTCGCTTTCTGTCCCCAAAACAGGAGGTGAAACAGCTTCCTGGGCAGCTTTTATTGATTATAGTGCTAAAAGGCAGCAGCCCACCGAGACAAGTACAGCTGTGAACAAACAGGGATGTGGCCAGGGGATTCTCCTCAGTGAGGAGGTCTCGGTTGGAATTTCAGATATCTCTGTGGAACATGTTGCTCTGCTAAGCCAGACCCTCCAGTGAGGGACCTTCACAGAAGTCTGGAATTAACGCACTGTGAGATTTTATAATGTAGGTGTGATCACATGTTGGCCGTGAACATAACAAAGATGTCACAAATTAGTTGGCTTTTTAGTTTTGTCTTCTAAAATTAGCATTGTATGAGAGAAGAGAATATAATATTAGACCTGTAGGAAACATTAAAAAAATGTAAATAAATCTAAATTATAGTTTAGCTGTCCCTTTTTATTACTGATCGTCTTTATTCACAATATAAGCATACTCCTGGCTTTTGCTGGTAGTCTGAAAAAAAGCTTGCAATTTATTTTCTAAATTTTAATGAGAGCTAAATGGTCACCAGCCAAAAATCTTCATATAACATTTAGTTTCTTAATAACATTTAGTTTCTGTTTTAAAAAGCATATTTCTTTTTGAACTAGATCTGATCAATGCACACAATGTTTTTTTTTTGCCAAAGATTTTAAAAAATGTTTTGCTTAGAATTGTCCAGATTTTTGATCAAATAATTTGGAAAAACATATCTGGTTTGTTCTCACATCGGGGGAAGGCTTTTCCCCGTTTTCTCACTTCTCTGTTTTTCCTGTCCTTGTGACGAATCCCGACTCGAGCGCTCCATTTAAAGGCTACGAGCATCCCCGGAGCGCAGGAAGCCTTCTGGGGCTGCCGATACGCAGCACGGTGCACGACCCTGCGACTGCTCCCTTCCCCACCCGCCCACAGCACAGCACAGGCTCCCGGACTCCTCCTGAGAAGTGTTGAGGCCCTGCCAGTTCTAGTGTGGGAGCTGGGTCTGTTTAGTACCTCTGAATACTAACTAGGTTGTTTTTACCCAACAGTAATATGTGACAAATTAAACAATATAAATTTTATCTTGGTCTTAATTAAGGCAACAGCAATATTCCCATTAACTTCAGTGGGATCAGGATTATATCAAATATTATTTAAACATTTATAATAGCATTAGATAATGGGTTTAGAATAATTAAGAGTCTATTGAAGAAATTTAGCTTGATGGTGGAAAGGCAAATTATGTCAAATGAACGGGAACTGTCATTTATGGAGGTCTATTGAGATAGTCTTGTTTATTGAGGGAAGAAAACGAAGCTTATAGGAATCTTTCAGGGGCAGAGTCTGAAGGTCTTTTTGGGACTGAGAAAGAGGACTGGGAATATTAAACAGATGTGTGAGGTGGGAACAGTGTTTTTCACCATCACACAGACTCAGCAGTCAAGAGTATCCAAAAATTAATTTTCGATTGGTAAAATGAGATCCTAGATTCAGTGTAGGCTGTTTCAATTAGGTCTGTGCAGATACACAAAATTAATGGGTCAAATAAGTAATTAATGGTGTTAATGTATCAATCACTTTTCTAATAAAAGTGTCTGAAATGAGTCAGGGGAAAAAAACCTAATAATTAATTTGAAAACTGCTATGATGCTTCAATTGATTTGAGGCTAGGAAAAAAAAAAAGAGAATAATTAGTAAGGATCAAAAAACAATATCACTTTTAGTCCTCCAAATGGAGAGGAAAATTAAACAGAGATGTGATTGAAATATCATTTTTTATCCTTGTAAGAAGATTGGGAATGTCAGCTTTAGTAGAAACCCATTATTTATTTTAAAAGAGCTTTACTTGCCCCGTCCTTCCTCACTTCTACCAACGTGCATTTCTACCCTTATTCCTGTGGAAGGTCATGTTGGCTGAGTAAGGAACAAGTGGCTTTGTGTGTGTGTGTTTTCTAGGGTTTCTCTGAAACCCAGAACTTTAACATTTTAAGCACACTTTTCTCAATGTGCTGCCATGATAAAATAATGATGAACTAATATATAAGCAATCTTTTTTTCTTTTAAAAAAGCATGCACGTTTCAGCACAAAATGAAGATATTAGTAAAAGTGATCCCTGCCAGACTGCTCACTGGACAGGAGGTGAAAGAGATGGGGCATTGCATGAAATAGTCTGTTACTCATAAAGATAGGTTGTGTGAGAGTTCTTTAGAGGAAATTGTTGAGATTTTTTTGTGTTCAAAATTGTGTGGAAATTGTGTTCGTTTTTTTGAGTAAAATGCACTTGATGAATACTTTGGTGGAGATACAAGAAGCATGAGTTCATAAGGTTAAAAAAATATAAAATTTTCATTGGGAAATCCTTTGACTGACCACACAGTGTTACTGAGCTTGGCTTGGTCAGCATCTGCGTTATTGAACAAAGGTCTAATGCAATCGTTATGAAGGACAGTTCCCTACCATTATTTAACCTTATTTTGCCCTTTCCCCCTCATTGCCAATATGAAAACCAATTAGCAAAGGAGTAAGAAGCAATCAAAACTCTTTTCAACAAAAATCAAGGTTCAGCCACCTCTTCCTTGCAAAAAGAAATTGTCATTGCTATTTGGGCATAAATACAGTCAATAGTACCTCAAAAACAATTGATAGAGCTAGACCTGCTTTGGCTGATGCTCTAAAGCTTTGAATGAAAAGCAGTATTTAAAAGTAATAATAAAAGGAAAATCAAAACAAATGCAAGTTAACTCAATTTTGTGATACTTAAGCAGAATGTGAACAACTCTATTATCTACCATTACTTCAAAACTAGCATAAAAGTTGCCCCTTGGGAAGCTGAGATGTAGGTATTGATGTAGAAATACTAAGCAACTAGAAAGCATTAGAAGAGTGGAATATTACTGGTCAGATGACTGAGAGCTCAGACCATGGTTGTTCAACATAATTCAAGGGATCCAAGCAATCCTGAAAAGCTTTCAGCTAAGAAATGCTCTTTCCTTGCATTAGAAGCAGTTATTCTCTTTTCATCATACCATAAGTTAAGCTTACTCACTATCCCTCTCCTCTTCCTAGAAATGTCTCTTTTAATGAAACACGCAGCAGTATTGATGTTTGTGTTCTTTGCTATATCAAAGTTTTCCTCATTTATTCTGGGCCACTGCTGCTGGGCGTGATGTGACAAGCATGCTGGTTGCAAGGCTGTGGTGTATGTGGAAGAGTGATTTTATTCAAACAAAAAGTTGTTGCTAGTTACGCATTTTATTAGCACTCATGCAGAGTAGCAACTTGCTGCAGTCTGCAATTTTTTCATCTTTAAAGTACACACAAACCCAGATCCCTGAAAAATGGACCAGTAAGTTGGAAAACACATTTGGACTTCCTTAGAAAAAACGCACTAAGGAAGCAGAGAATAAATAAATAAATATATGGCTGTGGTCATTTAATCTCCGTTTAACACACATGGAAAATAACAACATCAAGAGCAAAAATGATTTTCAGGCCTCAAAGAGGATGCTATAAATGATGTGGAGGAAAAAGGCTAAAATCTCAAAAAAAAAACTGAAGTGAGAAAGCTTTAGAGCATTCTGTTTTGCAGTTTAGTGAATTAATTCCCTTTAATGGTTCACTAAATTGTATCAAGCAAATACTCAGCTCCCACTACAGTACTCAAAGTATACACTAAACTTCTTTTGACAGCTTTGCAACTGGTGCTGAGATGTAGCATGCCACAGCTATTTGGGTAGAAATTAGCCTATTTAATAAGACTGCATATTAATATATATTAATATATATAAAATATATAAATATATAAAATATATATGCATATTAATAAGACATAGCATAATAAGACCAGAACACTTGACTGCTCTGCCACCATCCTTGGGCAGTACAGGGTTTAACAGGCACGTTCCCTTGCAGTCCTCTCTCTGAAACATGTGTCTTCTTTGGGTGTTCAAGTTGCAATGGGACATCTGAAAGTCCAAGAAGTGCTCCCATGTTTGGCATGATGCAGAGATCATTGTATGGTTCTCTACGGAGAAGATAAAATGGACAGTACATAGAAGGTTACTTACTACTTGCAATGTGTAAAATTGAAAGTACACAAAAATGCCTTGTGGTAACAGAATGGTCCCTCTAGCCCAAGACTGCATTTCCAACAGTGGCAGGAGATGCTGCACAGAGAAGCACATGAGCCTGGCCTCTCTCTGCAGTGACCGTGATCATTGGATTGCGGATTTTAGGGAATACATCCCTGCTTGACCCATTTTTGTATCTGCTGGTAGATCTGCTATCCATGAACTTGCATTCCACTGATAAAATCTGCCTCCTGTAACAACAGGTTCCAGAAGTTCACCATCCCCTGTATAAGAAAGTACTTTCTACCTGTTTTAAGCCTGTTTCCTGCTATTTTCACTATGTGCTCTCTGTTTCAATATTACAGGCCTTGGTGAAGGGCAATTCTGTGCTAACCCTGATCTGCCACGTTCATGATTTTGTGAATCTCAGTAATATCCCTTTTAGCTATATTCTTTCAGACTGGAGTCACAACCCATTCTCCTTTCTTTGTATCTCCTCAATCACTTTAGTTGCTCTTCTCTGTGGGTTTTTTTTTTATTTAATTCTAGTCTGTCTGTCTACTGCTCTATTCTGTCTTAAGATGCACAGACCAGAACTGCAAACATACGTAAAATATGGGTGGAGCAAGATGTCCCTTGTGGCAAAATGATTTTCTTTGTGACTATCTTTCCTAAAGACACCCAGTGTTTTTTGGCTGGTGTTGCAAACTGAACTCAGAATTTCAAAGAGCTCTTGTTGATGACTCCAGTAGCTTTTCCGTGAATGGAAACTATCTGTTCTGAGTACACCATCAAGTAAGCAAAATGTAGGCTATTTTTCTCTTCATACATTATTTCACAGTGATCCACATGGAAGCTGACCTGCCCCTGAGTGTTGTGCACACTCATTCAGTGTGGCTTTTGGAGTTCCTTAGTGTCAGTGTGGCATCTGACTATCTGGGAAAAGCCTTGGTATTATCCACACACTGCATTCTCCAGATAATTGAGAAAGATGTTGACCAATACTGGTTCTGACACTGTTCTGTATGGGTTCCTGATGTTTACAGCAGTTATTTATTATTGCTTTATTCAATATTAAGTGTATTTAAGGTGCAATACCATCACTCTTTCAGGCTTCAAACGTTTCTGCTTTAGTTTACTTATATAATATTTACAAATATTTTGGCCTACCAGTTAATCTCATGGAAGCCCACCATTGTCTCCTGTGAAAGGCTATCCACTTCTCTAGGACCCAGAGCTAGCAAACAGACTAAGGACAGACTTGCAAACAACATATGGCTTTTGTACAAATTGAGATTGCCAAGCATCTTCTCCTCTGTCCCGGCCTGTGCATCGTGTGGCATTCCACTATCCTGGCAACAGAAGTAATATCAGAGAGAGTCTCATTTGATAGTGTCCCTTTTGCCTGGAGTTAGGAGAGCACCTTTCCAGTCTGTTACTTGTTGACTGTCATTTATTCTGCAATTATATCAAATATGCTCTTGGACCTGTTCTTCCTTGGAAAGTATCAGTCTGTGAATGACATTTCCAGAGCATACCTCAATCCAGTGATTTATTGAGGCAATATATCATCTAAATAAGGTTTTACTCACTAGATGATACCATCCAAAGAGAAGGAAATCTGAGTCACTGATTAGTTGTGCAATAAAAGGTATGTCAGGAAGCAAGACCCTCTTGAAAAACTAAGCATGTTTGCCTCCAGGTATCCTGGCATCCTTGCACCTTCTTTCACAAGCGTGTTAGTGTGCTGAATAGGCCTCCATACCTGGTCGCTAAGGTCTTGGTCTCCTTGACAACTAAACTTTTCAAAGATTACATGAAAAATGTTTTCTTTAGCCCTCGAGCTGTTTTAATGCTTTAAAATGTCAGAGAAAAGATCCCTTAGTCCCAAGAGTAAGGAAGAGATGGTAATGGAGAGGGAACAGAATATTTAAAAACATGTTTACAGAATAATTCAGCACCACAGGACAGCCCAGTAGGAATTCCCTCAAAAACGGGGGATCTGAATTTTAAGTTATTAATAAAAAATATATTGCTGCAGAATAGGTTGGGCTTTTGGTGGCATAATGAAACATTTCACCTCTAATTTACCTCCCTGAATTCAGCTAAGGTTGGTAACAGGAATGCCACCTTAATATGCTTTTTGGCTGCTACTGCATGATAAAATTTACAGGGAATGAACCCCATAAATTTTGATTTGCCCTCTTCTTGGCATTTTTTGTTAGAAACGTGGGTTGTGTTAACTGGGAGTAGGAATCACTGCTTGGGTTGGGGTTGAGGACACATTTGCCTCTGTGGTGTACTAATTCAGGTATTGCTGAAACAATGGGTTAGCTGTAAGAAATGCCAGTCTCTGCGTTCCGTAATAAACTAGGTGCTAGCCCTGTGCTGGCTGTTTGGCGTGAGCATTCACATGCAGGGGCAGCTCTGCCTGCAAGAACCGGCCTTTTCCTTCAGGCCAGTTTCTCAATTTGGGTTCCAAATAAGACATTGCCAAGGGGTTATGAGAGAAAAGAGTAAAGTGCCAGTGGAAGGGGGCCACCAAGCTGGTTAGGAAGTGAACCTGGACAGGTGGGCCCTCACCCAAATTGGCACTGTGGAGCGTGCTTTTCTGATGGGTAGTGGAACCTACAGCACTATCCAGCAAGTGTGCCCTTCCCAAGCAATGACACAGAGAGAAGGGGTATGGCTTGTTTCTATGGATCAGATGCAGAGGAGATGAAAGTGCAGTGAGTCAAAAAAGGATGCTGCACTGAGGGGACTCTGAGCACCATATCTTTGGCTTTCTTTTCCAGCAGGGCTTGCATGCTGTCATGGGAAGCTAGTGGTAGCCTCTGTTTTGTAAGTGGATGCCAGTGCCTCAAATGACCTTCACCTGAACCTGTATTTACAGTGGTAATTAAGGAGGAGGTGGTGAGAAAAACAGCTGAAGGGAAATTTTTGCCTGGGGTTCAATATTTGCAGACTTGGGGGAAGACCCTGTTGTCTATAATCAAGAGAACATCCATCCATGGGAACAGTAGCCTTGTCTCATTGTTCTTTTCCGTACTGACTTGTCTACTGGTTTATCTCAGGTTGTCATCGCAACTTTGTAACTTCATTTTTGCTAGCTTTCAAATGCTGGGGATTCTGAAAGAAATGGAGATCTTTCTAGCTTTTTCAAATTAAGAGCCGCAGTCTGAGAACAGGACATTTAGGAATGGGAAGGCGGGTGATGGGTGTAAGGTACGTGAACAATTGTGAATTTGCCCATCTTTGGGATACTCTATCTTTTTGTTGTTGTTTTGGTTTTGTTATTTGTTTGAATAAGTCTTCTTATGTCAGTTAAAGTTTGTCTCATTCTGCACATGTAATGCAAGCTGGTGTAATTTTGTTGCCAGTTGCAGCCAGTTGTCTGAAAGAGGACAACTGTAATTTTTGACCAGTACATTGACTCCCTAACTCACCCAACTGCCATGATTCAGGTTAATGGAGTGCCACCCACTGAGTAAACAGTAAACCCTTGTAGATCCTATTGCACAAGATCTGTGATTGACTGATGGCAACTAATTCTGTTATAAGAGGTTGATTTTCAATCAAGGTACCCTTTGATGGTGGTTTTTAATTTTGTAAACCTTATTTTGACCAGACATCTAGAATTGGTTGATGGCAAACCTCATCATACACAGGAACTTAATTAATCTAGATTGAACTCTGGATTTCACTTGTCTAAACTATGCTATCCTATCTTCAGTTCAAGTGCACAATCGAATCAACTGACGGCTCTTCTTTCTGCTCATGCCTGTTAATGTTGAGACCTGTATTTCATGATTCACCATTCAAAGCCATAGTAAATCACTTCAGTTTGAACTGCTACATTCTGAGTATTGCCCCATCATGCCCAGCAATTCTGGGTTCAACCACTGGTCTTTCCACAGAATCTGATTTAGTTCAGAATATTGCTATTAGTTTGAGTCTTATATTTGAGAGACCTGGACTCCCTCGTAAAAGGCCACAACAAACTGAAGGTTTTCTGTGATCACTGGAGCCACATGCTGATGACAGAATTGCTGCCTGTGAAATATTAAGAGTATTTGTGATACCTTTAATAGGGAAGTGCAGATGCCATACTCCACCTGTTAACCTCTGGTTTTAAGCAGCGATTCCTTTGGCTCTAGAAGCTATTTGCTGTCTGACCCAGAAGCTGGGGATGCATGAGACTATCTCAGTTAAAGGAGTGCCAAGGAATTCCCACCTTTTGATGACTTAAGTGGATGACCATGACTTTGTCAAATAAAGCTGTGGCCTCTTGCAGCTTTGTGTAGGTGACTGAGCCCCACTGTAACCACAGTTGAGAGCTAGTAGCCTCAGTGTCTCATTAATAAACTATTTAAAGCTCTTGAACAAACCTGCCTTTTCAGGGAGCATAAACTCATCTGACAGGATGCTGAGAGCAGATCTCTTTCTACAGCTGGTACAGGTAAATCCTGTCCTATTCCTTGCCTTTCTAATGCTCTAGCAACATTCCAGCATTTTATTTACAACATTCAGAGGAAGATGTTAGACTAGGATGTAGCAGCATGTCTGGATGACACCCACATTTATTTTGGGAACCCAGAAACAACATAGTTGGCATGTTCAACTTGTCCTCAAATGCCTCCACCATAATAACCTGTTTGCCAAGCTGGAAAAATGCAAATGTGATCAGACGGTTGTGGAATTTGTGGGCTATGAAATTGCCCTTGGGGATGAGCTGGAGAAGGTTCTTTGTGAGATTGCTGCTGTGGTCGGCTGTGCTTCCCTGGGGGATACATGGAGGACATTGCGTCTGTGGTGCAAAGTCCTTTGACAAATTTCATACACTTTTACCCAAAATGCAGAGATCTCAAGGCTATGAATAGAGCCTGGGTAGCAGTCTTATTAGTCCTTCTGTTTAGGAGAGAGCACACTTTTTGTTTAGATATTCTCAAAACTCAGACCTATGAAGAACCAGACTCAATGGATTTTGTTGGTCATGGAATCACTTGCTTTTTCAGTGTTTCCCAGGTCGTCTTCTGTGCTGTAAAAGATCATGATGAAAATTGTCATGGGGTTTCTAGAGAAAAAGTATAAATTGATATGTAATAGCAGAGATGCTGCTGTCTAATATGCTGTTCTTGATGAGAAAATACAGGGTCTCAGTTTTGGCATTCTGGAACATTGCATAAAAACATCTATAATATCCGAATGGTCAGACTGTTCAACATCTGGTATACGCTGGGACAAGCAAGGGATAGGGGAAAAATTAAAATTATGTTTCCTTAAATTTTCTGCATTTCCACTCCTGTTGGAAGTGCACTGTTCACTCTGCAGAATATTTCCTCCACTTCATATTTCATTTGAAAGGCTGCGTGGCTTCAGGAGAGATGAGTATACACACGTTACCAGAATCTTGTCTCCTCAGCAGCACTTCCTTGAAAAATCTTGCCATTCACTATTTTCTAGGACATAACATCTCTCATAAGCCCTCAGCTGCTTCTATATTCCTCTGGCAGGATTTCCCACCTGTCCAGGAACTATCAGCAATGCAACTGGGAGCATGGGAAGATAAACCTTTTATTTTTTTATTTTCTATTTTGGTAGCTTTGATATTCTGATTGGAAGAAGATTGAGAACCCCTGAAGGAGGGGAAGAGTCGTTCTGAATGTGGCTGTATTAGGAGTTGCTCATGCTTCACATCAATTTACATCTGGTTTAAAGTCCTCTGAAAGGGTTATGGGGTTTATCTGATAGAGACGGGGGTAAAAGTCTTCTATGTCTGAATTGCTGATTGATTGCATACAGTAGTACAACAAATAATTCTTATTATGACTCATAATTCACCTATGGGGTTTCCCGTGAGGCTTGACAATAGATTTATGTGGGTTGGTTGGCTTTTCTTTTTACCTCTGGTTAGGAAGAGGAAAAAAAATTCCCATCTATATTATTGTTTTCATATAGATATTTCTTGTATAGAACTACTATTAAAAACATGTTTCCAGTTTATAAAAACCGTCTGTTTTATATTGCTGTGACATGGAAAGCTATTACCCCGGTTCTGTGTATCCGTCTTTCTCAATATATGCTGTGTAGCAAGGGACCCTGCCCCAGCTACAGAAAACCTGCATATTACAAGGCATATTACTGCTTATCTACAAGCACTTCATGTCACAAAGAAATTCTCTGTCTGATTAGCACCCAAGTATTAACTCCTTCACTGCTACTGGCACTAGAAACCAAGCTGGCTGTAGCAATTAAGTAATCTTGTGACTCTGGCATTTTGCGCCTCAATAAAGGCATTGTTCCCCTCTGAATTCTCTTTCTTATTAATTTGTTTGACACACCTTAAGCTTTTCATTAACTCAGGCATCTTTGTTGCCTTTTGGTGAAGTGATAATAAAATTACAGATGAAGTGGTAGCAAAATGACTCAGCTAAAATGCGATTATTGTTTCTTCTATACCTTTAATCAATAACATTTATCTCTGAAATATAATAATATAATGGACTCTATTAGTAAGTGGTGGGTGGGCATGGCTCCTTTTAATGTCAATGGGTGATCTAAGAGGTGTCAAAGGGAGAATAATACCCACCAAAGACGACATCAAAAGCCTGGGAATATACTTGTGTTCCTCTCTTTTAGTCTGTCTTTTTCTCTAATTACCTCACTGATCGTTCACTGTAGATTAGATTATATCTCGTTGCCTTGTTGGAGGTACATTGGAACTGCAGTACTGTAAAAACTTCCAGGAGACATTTCCCCTGAGTGAGTCCTCACTTTCACTGGGAAAATGGTCAGTGCTGTGTATCTCTCTTCTGCTGCAGGCCAGCTTTGCTGAACAGCCCGTAGGAATAGCCTGCCTACTTTCTCCCTTCTTTTAAGGACAAAAGCTGAAGAAAAGCGTAACCGCTCTTTACACAATCTGTGCGCTAGGAGGAAGAAGAAATAGAGAGGCCTTTTCCTAATCCCCCTCCCTTATAAACAAAAGCCCATTGTGAAGCTTCAGGGCCAGCACCAGGCATACCCTAAATAAGGGCTGGCTTAGGGTTCTGGACTACATTTGGTTCAGAGTGGGAAGGATGAATCAACAACGCAGGTATAAGAACAATTCTACATCACTGAAGAAGTGGACTTCTGTCCTCTTCTTTCCCTGTATCCCCACCTTATGTCTTCTGAACAGGAGAGCCAAGGAATCGATACTCAGTGTGAGCATGCTGCACAGCTCATTCGTCCGCTATCTTTCTGGCTCTTTCTGGTTTTGAAACTCATCTTGAGGGTGTGATTGAAGTTGGAAAATAAAAAAGTCCCTTCCACTCAATTCTACTGAAGGCTTAAAGCAGCATATTAGATATTTGACATGTTTGCCTGAAAGTAAGGTTTGGATTAAAATGCAAGGATTCCTTAACTAAAGTCCACAGAATCCCAAGCATTTAGTAGCCTATAGATCTCTTTTACTGTTTTGGTTTTGTGTTGAAATGATTATAAGGGATTCAGCCATTGTGAGGATTGCCTCTTTTCTTCATGTGTTTCAACAGACTCTGAGAAGGTAACTCCTGGAAGAGATCCTTATCTTGTGTCAGAATTTTCCATAAAATACAGCCCACAAAAATTCCTAAGGCTTTTTTATATTAATGAAGCCTGCAAATTCTCAAAGGGAAGGTGAAATGGAAAAGGCAATTACTACTGAAATTCAACAACTACAGAGAGAGATCTGTGATCCCATCCCTGGCAGGTGCATGCTCTGTCCATGTGAAATTACCAGCTTCTGTCTTCAGAGGTCTGATGAGTCAAAAGACTGTTTCTGAACCTAATTGCACAAAATGCTCAAGCATACCTGTGAAGCCATTGCACCTACATATAAGAAACAGAACAACAATTAACCTTTCATAGCCTTGGCATCTTTCCCTCCTTGGTTTGAGAGCATCCCACCAAATGCTTCCTGTTTCCACTAGAGAAAGCAAGAGGCACGGAGGCAGAACAAGGTAATGCTGGGGAAGTGAGGGGAGTTTGCCACCTCCCTGATTTTCTTGTTCCAGGTCACATAGTGAGCCAGTGGCTCAAACTTTGAGTTGAACTCTAGTCCCTCGGCGCTTACCTGCTGGCTCTAAGCAGCACACAGCGGGTAGATGTCTTCAAATGAATGTAAAGGGAAACAAAGTCAGGCTGTTTATTATCTCTCCTCATGTATGTCTGTGTAGTACATGAACTTCATAACTGGAAGGAGGCCAGTGAAGATATTACTGCCATAAAGTGCCTGTTAAGATAACAAGAGTATTACTGTTTTCTCCTGAAGTTTAGCTTTCCTTTGTCCTGTGAGACAGCTGCACTGTGGGCATGTGTGGATAATATGAAAAGTTTACATGAGGATATCTCATCCTGCTCTAGCTCCCCTGCCTCTGATCCTTTCACAGTCTGCTTCTGTCATCATGTGCCCTGTCCTGGTCCCCCACCTGCTTCCCCTCTGCTGCTCACCCCCTTGCCCCTGCTTTCTAAAAGTTGTTCCATCTGTCACACCCCTGTCTCTGGCTCCCTGTTGCCTCTGCTTCTGGTTTTTTTCAAGTCTTCAGATAAAACGTGTTTCCAGCTCTAGTTATACTGTAAAATGATAATTGGCTCTTTCACTAGGATAGAGATCGTTTCAGTACTTGGTGAACTCTTGAAAATATTGTGAATACTTGCGTAGTGTATGTGTCTATCAGAGAGAGATTTGTTGAAGGGTAAATAAGTATTTTTCCCATGTTTAAAAAGCTGTTGTGCAATGCCTAGTCTCCATTAGCTTCGATGGACACCGCACAAACCAGTGGCATCAGATAATGAAGTCATCCTTTAGTTTTGGCCTGACAAAGATAACAATGATTGCCTCCCTTGCTTGGCTCCCATGGAGTGGTGCAGAGGGAAGAGAGGACAGAGGAACCCTGTGATGGCTCTATTTGCTGATGCATCCTTTTAGATCTCCCTAGATCAGGGCGAGCAGCCCCATGGGAGGAGATGTAGGCTATGTCCACAGGGCAATGAAGAGGTTAAAGCGGTTCTTCAAGCTCAGGGTGTGACCCATGAGGTGTCATATTAACACATCTGATACCTGTACATTAGTATGAACAGAACAAGTAAAAACCTGCTTTAGAGAAATTAAATTAAGCAGTTGAAGAAAACAGCCATTTTAATAAGGAGCTTCTCTATAAAAAATTCCTGATACTTCATTATCTATTTATTCCTTTCAGTCACTCAGTTTTATTTTATCCTTCATAATTAAAATGAGACAAAATCAAGTCTTCATAAATGATCTGATGCCACGCTTTTGTGTAAATGATTTTGGTGGAATGTAGGATTGGCTGTGTGTCTGTCTCTGATAATATTTTAGCTTTCTCTTTTTTCAACTAAAAATATTTTTATGCTGTCTTAGAGATGCCTGTTAACATCCATGAGGTGATACAACAATGTCTTTGCTAAGGTGAGTAACAAGCTTGTGTGCATATATGTGAAGGTTTCAACACCGTGTTAAAAATAACATGTTGAAATTATGCAACAGGCCACCATTTCATCAAATCCCTTCTCATGGTGAGTGGTGTGTTACTGGACTTGTGGGCCCAGTGGTGCAAGTGGTGCAAGATAAATGACCCAGAAGGTAAATAGGGCCCTCAGGAGGGAGGATCTGTTTTTCCACCGCTTTTACTGTCTGTGATCATCCCCAGTCCTGCACGGGCAGTATAAGCAGCTCAGGGCCTGGATGCTGACATACCTAATCATTTTCTAGGGGACTAATGCATAGCAGACTTGGAAAGCAGGGGAATGTTAGGCCTGAAGCTTTTTTGAAGGTTCCACGTAGCTTCTGCTGAACCTGTCCTGCGCTTGTTGGAGCTGCATCTGCAGGCTAGACGGTGAGCTGGACTCTGAAGAGGCACATGGGGAGAGGCTAAAACAGGAGAGGATGACCCAGGAGAGACTTTGTGGAGTTTCACCCTCTCTGAACTGGGGTAATTATGAAGTGACGTCAGTTTGCTGTAGCTGAGAGTCTGACCCAGATGTCCAGAAATGCAAATCGGACGCGAGGACCCAAACTTACCACACTCCTCTTCATGCGTGAAGAAGCACCTGGCAATGGGCTAAATGCAGAAGTCCTTGAAGCTGGTGAGAATCCTGCTGCTCCTCTGCTGCCTCCTGAGCGATGCTGCAGCAAAGACAGAGGGTGTTTGGCCTTACATTGCTCCAGCTGATTTGTTCAGGAACAAGATTGTTCTATTTCACAAAGTTAATATTCATCAAATGTTAATGAAAATACATAACAAATAATTATGACAAACATACCATCTGATTAAGATGAAAGAGAATGACAATTCTTGTGAATTTTTAATCTGAAAAAATAAAGAACATTACATTAATAAGACTTAATTATATCATTAAATATTTAAATTTACTTTCCATAGTAGATTTTATTTTTATTTAACATATTTTGTTTTTAAATATTGCTAACATTTTTATGAGATTTGTTCATAAAATACATCAACAGATACGGTTTTGTGAGGCAAGAGAAATTTTAACATCATGTATTCATTATATTGATCACAATTTCAATTTTTTTTATCTTTTAAAAAAGCTAATAGAATCTTTTTACTGTTTATTATAATTCACAGTATCTCCATCTATAGATAAATATTTAATAGATTTACTAATGCATCATGCACAGAATATTTATTAATTAGAAAATATGAATTACTACTTGTACATTTCAATAATTTGCATTTAAAATTAATGCTATATTTTTCCAGGAAACCATGATTAACTTTAAGAATCTGACTTCAACTGACCGAAGCCAGGCAATTAAAAGTGCATGTTGCAAACTTAACTATCACCCCACAATGTTGTGGCCAACGACCGAAGAGGACTCTGTGAAGAAGAGAGCATGCTACGTGACAGACACTGGCACACACCCTGCAGTGCTCGTGCATAGTCTGGTTTCCGAGAAAAGGAGATACAAAGGCAAAGTTTCAGCACTCCCTGATTTTCCTTGATAAAACCAAACGGCAGTTTTACCTGGTAGATTTGACAATGTTCTCCCACCTGCCAAAGGTTCTGCCGGGTGGTCCTAGGGATGAAACTCCCTTGGGTATCTTTGTGTATTGAGCAGCCTTAGGGAGCAGACGCTGCTCGGCTTTGCTGGGCCGGAGAGGTGGACGGGGAAGGAAGGGCTGCGGAACAGAAGCTGGATGGGGGGACAGCAGAGGGGGCAGAGCCAGGTGATGAAGAGTAGTTTTGCTGGTGTTCCAAGAAGGCAATGATAAGGATTCAGATTTGGATTCCTCCATCTTGTCACTCTGTGAAACTATGCAAAGTATCATGAGACTTGTTCCTCCAAGACACTCGTTTAATATGTAAGCAAAGTATTTAGGTCAGGTGTTAGACTGTGACTTTACCTTCACTTCAAAAGTGTAGTACCTGCCAAAACTCCTTTTTCTGTGAAACTCAACATTTTTTTTCAAACTACACTACTGTTTTTCTTTTTGTGGATTTATTCTTTTCAACTGAAGTTTCCAGAAAGTCAGCAACTTCCGGATTTGTTAATTTTAGAAAAAAAAAATCTACTTTTTCTAAAAGTAAAAATTTATGGCACCAAGAACAGCTTCTCAGTAAGGTCTATTAAATACATGTAACCTTCCTGGAACTGTTTGTCAGGCAGACATAGACATGACAGACCAACCAAAAACCTTCCTTTGAGGTATCAATCTGTTAGGTTAATCTGCAATGTAAGTATGTCTTTTACTGTGTTGTTAAGCAGTAACAGATATGAACTTGTCATTTAAGGGATGGGTTGACTATTTTTTAACCTCAGAGGCGGCTCAGTAAATGAAGAGGCTAGAAGTGATGCCAATGCTTCACAATATAGATTGTCTTTCACCAAAAGATTTAAAAATGCTTTATAAAGTTTGTATTTTTAGAGTATGTACAGCCTTTACCTATCAAACACTGGACTGTATTTTCTGATAAAGCCACTAACAAAACCCATTTTTAATTTTTTGCTTTGACCATGTGTTTATAGAATATTATTGAATACAGCCTGCCACAAATAGCTGTACAACTATATCAAGCTACTTGCAGTTACGACAGCTATACCACAATATATTTAAAAGTCTGTGTGCATATTGCTCTGTGTGTGTGTGTGTGTTTGTGTGTGTGCTTACACAGGCATACAGAATACACCACAGCACTATAATCTGCGTGATTATGTGTACTGAGCATTTGTAGTTACATACGTTCGTGTACGTGAAAAACTACTGATAAAGTTTTTGTGGTAACAGTCCCACGTATCACGGTCAATATACCGCTCCCTCCCATAATTTCATAATTACAGTAATGAAATAAAAAAATAAAAAAAAAAAAGACTTACATAGCCAGGAAGCAAAAGAGAAAAACTCAGGTTGGTTACCACTTCACTTTTGTAGTGACTGTATGTTCACACATACAAGCACACACATGCAGTTTCTGATAAAATGAGTTGTTTCTCAAAAGACAGAGAGAGAGAAAAAAAAGAGGCCTGGTGAAACCCTCAAGTTGTTCTTGAAATTACACCTATACCTGTTGTCGTTTTCAGGAAATCCACTTTGTTTAGTTGATAAACTTGTTTTGACTTTTCAGTGGAAACAGTTTGCTGGCACTACTTCCTTAACTGTAGGCCAAATTCTGACCTCGGTTTCACGTAACTCCCACTGCAGTCAATATAGGTTTGCTGTGTAAGGCAGGGTAGAGCCTTTCTGTTTACAATTATAAGAGCACTGAAACGTATTTTGTTGTTATTACTGCTTGCATTGCTAGAACTACATCTGAAGATATCTATTTTAGGCAGTGTTCAGACCACAGATACGGTTGGCCTAGAATTCTCAGAAATATTGAAGTGCACACGCAGAAAAACAGAAGGGGAGGAATCAAAGAAAGGGATTTCATTTTAGCTGAATAAACTCTATGGCATCTTGATTTTATACTGATGCGCCAAAGTATTGACATGTAATGATTTTGGTGTAAATCACGTGCTTTCATGTGCAGAAAAGTTATGGAGCATTTTATATGAAGTAATAATATTAAGTAATTCTATTGAACTAATTACCAGTTAATCTGACATTTAATGAAATAAGTAACACCAACTGTGATGTGAGGGCAGCTTTTATGGACTTCTAAACTTTAATCAATTGTATGGGAGTCAAAGATGTCATTTTTGCTGATGGTGGTGAACAGAGGATGATGGCGTTTGCTAAAGCGTTTCTTGTCTTCATTATTCTAGGTTGGATCATTGTTCCTAGGCAAAAGAGAGAAAACTGCCTATGTTCTTAATGATAAGAAGAAGCTATGAGATTGACAAAAAATATATACTTTTTTTTTTTATTGCAGCTACTTGCTGTTACTAAGTATATGCCTATTTTACAAGGTGCTGGTTTGGAGCCCTACAACAGGTTCTGCAGTTTGGCTTTACATTAACCTGGGGTTCAAACTCATACTTGATGCTGAATTCATTGCCTGTTCCCAGTGTCTACTTTTGCCTATCCATCTGATTTGAGTCAGGAGAGAGGCAGAAGTTTCCCAGGCAATTCAGGTACAGATTTAGGGCTGGTTTGCCTTGAAGGCGATATGGATGCAACTGACTCAAGCTGCTTGGCTCTGCAAATGCAAACCCAAAGGCAATATGGATCTATGACTCATATTAGGTCTCCTTGGTTTTGCTCCAGAAGTAAATAGTTGCCTCAAGGGCCAGCTGATCCACACAGAACTTTCCTTCTGTCCTTTCTTCTTGAAAATAGTTGGTATTTTTGTACAGCATGTTATTTGTAGAATGCAGTTCCAGTGTCCCATCTTTGGCTCTTGTCATTACTCAAAGCCTCCCTGGTCTATGTTTATGTACCCTGAGTGTAAAATCAGAATGGCATGACTTAAAATTGTAAGAATATGCTCATCATATAGTATAGAAACATAAAAACACTGCATGTAAGAATAAGTAGTTGTGCCAGAGTCAAAGTCATGCTATCCTGTTGTCATGTTCCATATTCACAAATTGGTGGAATTCATCCCAGTTATTCACATTAGATCCAGCATTGCTGTATAGTGGGTGATGAAGTGGGAGAACAAAATTTGAATAAAGATTTCAACAGGAAAAGGGGAATAGATTTTTTTTTTTAAAGGAAAGATTAATTTTCAGTTACTTAGTTTTATGTTACAGATCACTGGCACAGCAGTGTGGAGAAGCTTGTATGAAAACTGCCTGCACAGGCCCAACCCAACTCACAGCTAAAAGTTATTAATTGTTTTAGAAATTTTTAGAAAGAAAATACCTTGCTCAGACATATCCTTTCTGATGTTTTGGGAACATTCTGTACCACAGATGTGGCCAGGAACAAACTATGAGTTACATCATTTAGGACTATTCCCAAGTCAGGCTTGATTGGGCTCAAAGTTCCATGAATTCCTTCAGCAAGAATTCTAAAGCTTGGCCAGAGCAGAAGGACATACATTAATAATAGCGATAAGCCCCATTCTGCAGCCAGTTTGTAGATCTGGGTCTAATGTTACCAACCCAATGGTACTGTTGTGAATGAAGCTATTGTGCTGAATTTGGTCGTGTAGCGTGTCATTCTTGTGCCGTGCCATTCCTCCAGTAAACTCTAGCAGGTGCCAGCCAGGAGATCATGTCTGTAGAGAGTGAAATGCCAGCCCTCCCTGATACTGGTTTAGAGATTGTGATAAAAGAGAAGGAAAAAATACCAACTGAGCACATGGGTTAATGGCTGCTATTTTAGTCCCTTGGGGCCATTGCCAGCTACCATTAAGTCAAAGTAGCCCTCAGGCTCTACTTGGTTTCATGATGAATAATTTAGGTTTTTCTGGTGGAGAGCCAGGTTGTATTGGCTTTGTATGACAGATTTTACAGATCTCCACCGTGAGCACAGGAGTGTAAATACGTGGTGGCACATACTGGTGCAATGGATCGACCTACTGTGTCCTCCAAAAGCACCAGCAATAATCTTTATGAACCAGAGATTCTGCACATCCTTAGAGATGTCTTCCTTCTGATATGGCTACTCTTCACTTTTGTGGAAGCACTTACTTATTGCTAGTCAGAATCTTCTTTGATATCCATTTATTTTAAGGAGTTAACTACGGGACTGGATATTTTCTACCCACTGAAAAAGTAGTTCATATCTGAATAAATAACTGAAAATGGCTTCTCACTGTTCAGGAAGTACAATCAATTTGAAATTAGGATTATGGAAACATCTGTGAAAATTCAAGTGTCATCTCAATTTGGGCTCATTCAGATCCTGTATTTTTTCTACTTCCCAAGCAGTGCATTTAAAATCTAATCCTAATTAACACACATAGTTTAATTATAGCCAACAAAATATTCTCCTAAAATTGTGTGTGCTGGTTGGGGGGTCGGGTTGGGAGGGAGGAGGCGAGGGGGAAACTAAACAAATGTTCACTGATTGTAAAAATCCTTGTTTCGTTAATGATATAAATCTTTAAAGACTTTAAACATACACTGAAGTTTGCCTCTCATGAATCAAAGTGGCATAAAAAGCACGAAGCAGGCACAGCGCTCCTACTTCTTTCTCCTTGCTCATTTTTTGGCAGTTTGAAACTAACAAAGAAACTCTGCACTGGAATTTAGAACCTTCCTTTTTAAATGGATTTCCCCATAAGTTATCACATAAAATACACAACCCTGCTGCACATAGAAACAAATAAATCACCAGTGTCACGGCCAAGACTTGCAAAGGTTTTGAAATTCGAGTGAAGCACCAGAAAAGCCAGGGTGGTCTCCTGCTGCGAACTTCATTGTATCTCAGCAGAACTCTTTTGCACTACTGGATGGTTTGGGAGTCTTGTGAGATTTTCAATACTTCTGACTTTTGTTTTAGCACAACAGGTCTTGAGAAAAACATATTTTTATGCTGTTTCAAAATGCTTTCTTTCCTGGATCAGACCTCAGAGCGCAAAGTATCCCAGTATAGGGATACTGTAGCCCTTTATGGGCACCACTTGGTAGCTCAGATCCTCTTTTCTCACTGGGTCTGGAGTCTGGGGAGCAGGCAGCTGGTCTGTGACCCTACCACTTTAGGCTGGAATCAGACCTCTTGCCTGTGCCCTTGAGTGTACCTGGTGTCCACCGTCCAGTACCCTGGTTGCCCAGAGCAGCGTTTCATGTCCACCAGCACCACCATGATGCTTGCACAGTTCCTCAGAGTTCTGCTCAGGCTACAGGTAAGATTTTTTTTTCTGGGGATTTTGGAAAGAACTTTTTTTAATGATATAGCAGGGAATCGGGAAACATAGGCCTAATACTTTGTTGAAAACAAAACTCCAACTGGTTATTAACTTCCTCTAGGCCATCTCATTCCTACTTTGGTCTGCTTTTCTTCGAGGCTCTGTTAATGTTTCAGGTCATGCAGAGTTCTCCATGTCAGATCAGTCCTATAAGGATCTCAGTATTTTGATGACAAATGTCCTCAAACTGCGAGAGGAGCACCACTTACGCATTTCTAGCCTCTTGCTGTTTTGTCATTTGCACAGGTCTTTCCACTGCATATTCTGAGTGAAAAAGTTTTCTTTCATGAAGTTGTTCTACCGGTCGTGTAATAATAAAAGTTGATGGATCTAGATTTCTTCTTATTGATGTCTTTCCAAGAGGTGTCAAGATCAGCATTTTTCCTGTCCTCGCAGTAAACTAAAATAAAATTAAACAGCCTTGGCTTGACAAGGTCAGATATTTTTTCACTTCATAAAACAAAAAAAGGAGATTAAAATAAAAAATGGACTCGGTAACGTCTTTTGAATATATTCCATTCTATCAAATATGGCAATGGAAGCAATGACTAACCAAGATTTTCCTTCTTTTTTGATCAGATTTATTCTTGCTTCCAGCAGGAAAAGGCTAATTTTGGGGTCAGCTCTGGCTGATCTGGGTTTTCAATTTTTTTCCTTCAGAGTCACTTAGGAGATTAGGAAACATCTCTGGAAATGAGTTAAACACAGCTCTATATCCCATCAGTAAGACTAAGAACATAATGTAGCCCAAACTTTGACCAGAAAATTAAATTAAAATAGTAAAGTGTTATTGCAGAAATGGACCTTTTCCTCGTCTGTTTCCCATATGTGCCTCTGCACCATATCCACTGACTTGATTGAAAGTACATTTTCCTACTGTGTTGTGAGCTCTGCTGAGGCAGTGGCAGCCATGGAAGACTGAGCTGAGATGTCTTTTACCTCATGTCCCACATCTCATTGTCAGAGCGGTTCTAACAGCAGACGCTTTATTGCCAGTGCTGATGGAAGAGGCAGCAAGAACAGTTTGATTTTCAGATCCCAAATGGATTTGAAAGTATAGACAGTGACTAAAATCACCTTTTGATTTCTGAGCTGCTCAAATATGTTCCTGAAGTCCTGCCGCCCTTAGGCAGAATGAATGTGAAAATTCACTTCTCAGATACAGGCTTTGATTTTAAAAAATTCTTCGACTACGTTTGTATGGATAGCACTTTCTTAATTTGGGGGTCAAGCACCATAAGTTTTTACCCTAAGTGCATATTTTATCATGCATCCAAAGAGTAGGTAATACAGTAGCAGTGATAGTTTGCTTTCCTTCTCCTTCTGCCCCTGCAGCAAATTATAAGAGTCTTCTGGCAGTCTGTTAACAACAAGACAACTTGGGATGGAGCTTGCAATAATCTTTTCTGAATTCCCCTCTGTTATTTGAAGAAGCATTTCCACTCATCATTTCTGTAGGTGCTGTGTTGAAAGTGAGGTAGGCAGAATGATACCTGTAAGGGCTCAGTCATTGCTTTTGAAAACAAATACCAGCAACTATGCCAGACATTATTACATGGAGAGGGAATTAAACTTCTTGTAAATTGGAGTATTTCCGCTGCATTCTCTTTGCTTCAACATTCTGGGGATGGACTGGAGGTGACGTAAAGTGCTTTTAAATAAGCGCAGAGAGAGATCAATCATCTACTGTTTTGTCTGAATTAGGAATAATCCTCAGTGGAAATCAGTCCCATGCCCTCTACAAGATCAGTGCGAGTGGTGGCTACAACACACCTATCCAGAGTAAGGTACAGGGCAAATGCCATTTGCAATTCTGAAATGTCTAACCTAAAGACTTCTGCCAGCTCAGAGAGGCCAGTTTATTTTGCAAGATGAAAGTACATGATCCTCCTCTTCCTGTCTCTTTTCACAGAGATCTCTAAAGCATCAGGAGTTTGGTCTTCATTTGTAAAGCTCTACACATGGGGTCAGACCAGCTTGCTGGAGGGGACCACTCCATCCTCCTTAATCAGAGTTGGTGTGTGGAAGAACGGCAGAGATCCAGCAGCACCTGAGAATTGAGTCAAGGCTGGCATCTCGGGGATAGGCTATAAAGGAACATAGCCATATAGGAACATGGCTATAAAGCTAAGGCTTAGTTAGTTGCCCATAGCAAGGGGATGTGACTAAAGGACCTGGGAGTATGAACACCCTTAGCCTTACTACTCTACGATCAGAATCATTAAGGGGGCTGTGTGCAACTAGCGCTTTCTCAAAGCTATATTAAGAACAGTGTTTTCTTCCCTACCCACATCCCTTTTTGAGGTAATCCCCTCATGATCCTTCATGAACTTGTTGGGTCTTAAACTGACCCTTAACATTTTGCCCTAGATATTTCTGAGCTTTTCTTAGTAACTATTCAGAGGAAAACCAAAATTGTAATAATTCTTGGCTCTCAACTGTAAATGCAGTATTATATCCTCCCCAAGACTGACATAGGCTAAAAATTGAGCTTGAAATCTATTCTGTAGCAAAATTGTGGAAAACCAACACAAAATAATAAAATAAATTGCGCAGCTACACACGAGCAGTTAAAATCATGTGAGACTTATGTATTCAGAACTTCAAATGCTTTTTAAACATACTAAAACATAAGTGGGTTAAATTTATCACCTTCCATTTTAATTTAAAAGATGTAGGAGAACATGTAGCTGAGGATTTTCTAAAAGAAGTAGTGATTTGAGCATGTTGGGGGTGGTGGTGGAATCGCTTGTAGTTTTATTCATTTAGGCATATCTTATCACTCCTCCTTTTCTTCCTTCTTGGAGGGCAATGAGAGAACCCAGATGCCAAGCTGTGGAACATGTTCTTCTGACACTAGCATCTGGCTCCTTGGCAGAATCCTCCAACTGTCATGCTGACAGCTTTCCTGTTGTGTCCTCGTATATTTTTATATAAGAAAATTGCAGATGGGTTCTCTTCTCAAACTAATACGCTATTCTGTTGACCCTTATCATGCAGAAATGTGTTGGTTTTATCTGTTTGTGAATGAGACCTTGGCCAAATATACTTCAAAAAGGATACTTCTCTGTTCGTCTCTGAATTTGTCTGCAAGCTGTCTGGGAAGATGCCAGAATCCTATTACACACCCTTTTTGTGCCTTTAAGCAGTAAGTCCTTCATTCTCTCTGCTGTACAAATAGATTGCACTTTTTGCAGCAAGCACACTTGTAAAATACAAGCATATTTATTTAATGGTTTCAGTGAAGAAAAAAAAGAAGGAAAGAAATTCTCCCTTGAAATGGGGAGAAATGTGGTTTGGGTTTTTTTTACTGAAGGTTTTTGTTTGTTTATTTTTAACTTGACATTACCTGGTATGCTGCTGTCTTGAAGGATTACTTTCCCCCTGGAGTTTTGCTAGAGACCTCCAATCCAGAAGGCTTTATAATGTTACAAAAGTAGCACAGTGACTTTATTAAAAAAAAAAAAAAAAAAGGCCAAGATTGCATTTATTAATGTCCTATTAACATCCTCCAAAACCTCCTGGTATTTTCTAAACAGAATTTTTATAGTCCTGTATTGCATTTAGACACATGCCTAATTTATGTGGATCATCATGAGTAGTCCCAGTGACTTTAGTGAAGCACAATTGTGCTTCAATTTAAGGCTGTTCTCAGAGGGAACCTGATGGATTCTTGACTTCAGGCTTGCCAAAGCCCATATCATCAGGATAACAATAGAGAATACTAAAAGTTCCCATGTTACTTCCTCTTGCTCTCCTCCCCCCACTACAGAGCTCTTCCTATGGATGTTATGTATTTGTCTATTCCAAAAATATCCAAAGACACACCCTCTCCTTCCCCCCTCAAATCTCAGGTCTCCTTTAAATACATAATTTTGCTAGTGTGCATAAGATCAAACACAGATAAGAAAACATTGCAAACGCACAAACCAAAAATTATCTGAGGCCCTGTTCAGTGGAGACTCCAGCTCAATGGGTGCTGTCCATGGAGGCTCTTCAGGGCTCTTAGAAGTTGGCGTCCTCTGAGAATATTTCGCCACGATTCATAAACCCACTCAAACTCTGAGCTTCCACCCCATCTCCGCCCCCTCCCCAGCTCAAATAGCAGAAACCCGGATCCAAATGACTCCCTGATGGCGATGTGGAAGATCGCCAGCTCTGATGAAGCCAGGTGGATTCCACTGAGCATGCTCTCTGTGTCCACACCAGGGGAACATCCTCAGAATTTGACTGCTATAAGCCTCTCCTAATTTATTCTCCTAGCAACAGATATTAAGATTTGATTGACAATGGTTTCTTGTTTGGTGCTTTTGCAATAAATAAAGCCACAATGAATAATTTTATTGTTTTCCCACCTCGGTTGTTCAGTTTGTGTAGCTATTCCAAGAAAAAAAATCAGCTCAAGTCAGCATTAAAGGAAGAAGAGGTAAGTTTCTACAGGTTTCTTATTCCTATTATCGCAAAAAAGAATCTTTATAAATTTCCAGCAAACACAAGTACACAGAAGCAAACAGGTATGTGCATGACTATTATGTTAACTGATACACTGTCCCATATCATTTTCTCATCTCAAACTTTGTCATAACTGAAATAAATGACATTAGAACTATTCAGGAAAGATCATAAATATCAAGAATGAATTTCTGCATTAAGCATTAACTTTGATGGGGCTGGATTTCACTCCAGTTTCCCAGCCATACAGTGCAAGTTATTTCCTGCTGTTTTCTTGTTTCTGTTTCAAACATTCTGATTCACCATTGGGTTAATCATCTACTGAATACTGTCTCCAGGTGGTTTGGGTTTGCTGTTGTTATCTCCATGGCCCCAAGGGACTCTACCTTCCAAAGAGCGGAGGGGAGCCCAAGCACTGATATTATGCAAGAAATAGAGACAGAAACAAAATACATCAGCAACTGTATGATCATGCTTTCATTTACACCACGTTCTGATTTGAACATACGTGCTTTTTGAAGCAGTTAGCATACACCCTGAAGTTTCAAGTTGCTCCAGATTGCGTAAACAGGTAAAAATGATATTTCTTAAAGAAGCATAGAGAATCAAGCAAAAAAAATGTACTTTGAACTAATGCGTAGGGGTACTATTAAGAGAAACTTGGTAGATTAAGGTTTTTATTTCATATTTAGGTGACTATTGTTCTGCCCAGTGCATACCTTTGTTTCATATCTCATCAAATTTGAATGAGAGTTATCAAAGGTATGATGCTTTTAGGAACAGGGTTTGGTTCTTACTTCAGCCGTGGAGCTTGTAAGCAAACCACTTACTTTACCTTATCCTCTTCTTGTAAAACAGCAATCATATTTTTCTCTGATACAGAGGAATTGAATAGTTTGATTTATGAGTGGTTGTGAGATGCTTAACTACTACAATAATAAAGGCTGTAATCAAAGCTTGGGATTTTTGAAAGGCAAGTTTGGGATGCATACAAAGTTAGTTAATTGATGGAGGAGTTGGATTCAGGGTTTGAGAATTTTAATACTGAGGATCATTATCAGACATGGAATTATTTGCTAAAGATAAGTGGAAAAACCACAGAGTGCAGAATTCTTGGGATAAACAAAGAGTTTGCTGTTTTTAAACTCTTTAAGATGTTTGTTCATCTTCAAAATATCAACTTCTATAGAAATCAACTTAATTTTTTCTCACGTCTTATTGAATTAGAGCAGAAAATAAATGGCTGAAGTTTGTTAATCATATAAATAAAAACTGTGAGGAACTGGTTCTTCTATACACTGATGGCGGGGTGTCAAGGACAGAGGTAAGGCTAACCAAGGACTGGTTGAAGTATTGAATAAATATCTTGTATTGCTTTTCAGTAAAGATGACTAAAGAAGATAATGATAAATCACTTCCATTCTCCATGCCTGTCTGCCACAACTGTTCTTTCTTCCCAAATTCAGTCACAAGTTCAAGCCGTAGCCCTGCCTAAATACTTGTCATTTGGTGGTTCCTCTAAGGCGATAAGGAACAGGAGGTGTTCCATCATTTGATATTTTTTTTTCATGTTTGTAAGTCTCTGTATTGCAACAGACACAGTTCTGGAGGTTAGATTTTTTCTTGCCTTTTTGAATGATGGTTTTAAGGTTTTCAAGTTTCCCAATCTCTTTCTGTAAGAGCAATATTTAGTGACATGAAGTTTTTTCACTACTTTATTAAATATAACAAAGTCAACGATACATTCCAAAAACCTTCTGATGTTGAAGAGCCGAGTGATTGCTTTCAACAATTTTAATCTACAGCAACAAAAAAAATTTCTGAAGAAAATGAGGCTAGAGCAATAGAAATTATATCCAAGAAAAAGCAAAAGCAAAAATTAGCTTTCTATAATTCAGAATCAGATTATTTGCACAACATCCAGTCTTTGTGCTGACAGCATCCTCAAGCCTAGTACCAAGAATTTTTTAACGTATTTACAAGAACTATGCAAAGACTGAGATCAGCCAATATAGTATCTGTAGCTAAAAAATGAAGCAAAAAGGTGATCCAAGCAACTATAGACTTCTAAATAGGATTTCAGCAGTATATGGTCTTAGAACAGATTTTAAAGGCAAGGACATGAAGAGGAATTGAATACAGGTTAATTACAACATTGGTTTCACAAAGGTACATCGTCTTCGATAAAATCAGTATCTTTTTAAATTAGGTAATAGGTTTCTTAGTGACAATGGATTGAACTTTATTCTTGAATATAGTAATTATTCTTACAGGAGAACCGTCAGAAGAATAAGGAACTGCCAAAAGAAGACACTGTCACAAATGTTTTCATGGTTACTCTCAGGAATGATCCCATTTAACATATTGATTAGTGATACAGGTCATATAGGAGTAAAAATTACATGTGTATTTGTGAGATGTACAGAAAACATAAAACGTGGAAGAATCACCTTAAGAACGGATTGGATCACCAGACAAGGAGAATCAGATGATTTTGTTGATACGACTGATGAGATGAGATGAAATTTAAGAGCACAGGTTGCAAAGCCAGGGATTTAAGGACCAGTAACTAGATTTTTAATTTTTTTGTGTGAATATAATGTGTATTTATCAGTTGATGATAATGGAAAACAAATATGGATATCCTAGTTTTCCTGGATGACTATCAGCTGCCATGCAGAGCAACTTTGAAAGTCTATTATAGTTGTAAGATGCACTAGCATCTAAGGCATTTTCATGTTAATTCATTGTTCAAAGCACTGATGAGGTCTCATTTAATTTATATAAAGTTTTGTTTACTTGTGTTCATGGAAAATGATCTTGAAACGGAAGCAGAGAAAGGCTACTAGGATGCATATAGGAATGGAGAATTAATCTCATGAAGAGAGTTTAAATAAGAGGGTTTGTTAGACAAACAAAGGTTGAGAGGCGATAGGGTGATTCTTCAGAAATATATTCAGGAAAAAGCGTTAAAGAACAGCTATGTAACTGAAAAGGTAATAGTGGCGTAAGAGCAATGGTTCTAAAATTATCATGAATAAATAAAGAGTGGATATTAGCAGAAGGTTTCTCACTCCTCTTGGAGTTATTTTAGTCCACATAATACCAATGTAAAGTATTGAAATTGCTTGAACATGATAACTTATGGAAGAGTTTGTGTGCTGGAATGGGTGAATTTCTGGAACAGGGAATTGCAATACAAATTTTTGGATACCCAGTGTGGTGTTGTAACTGAGGCAGACTGACTTAAGACTGAGCTGTGATTTGTGTGCATCCTCCTCATATTGCAGACATACTCTATTTCTGAGTTTCTACTGGTTTCTCAAAGGGACTGGTTTCTCCCTTCCTAGGCAGAACTTGTCTCCTTTACCTCCCCCCCAGCACAGGCTGGCAGGAGTATGTAGCCTTTCTTTTGCCTTTCTCTGAAGTTTGGGTATGATTTGCTTGCTGGGATCGCTGGGGTGATTTATTAAGCCTCAGCAATCTGCTGTTGGAGAGAGCTTCTCCTGTCCTCTTCTTGCAGGATTTCACACTGGTGTTCGGTTACAAGTTTGTTAGAGCATGCAGGGGAGCTTTTGGTGGCTTATGGAGCCTGGGGACATGCAGCACAGAGGTTGTGTGAAATCTTCCAAATGAAGCCTGGACTGTGTGGCTGTGTCTGACAATACTGGATTTCTACAAACCGGTGGTGCTTCGGGTTTTGTGTGCTTGCGAATGTCATAGCGCTGTGATGCCGCAGTTGTGTTGGTACCAGTAGTGACCTGCTGCGTTAAGGTTTTCTTCAGAACTTTTTTATCCATATAATATATTATGTTGATATGGCTGCATATCAACAATATGCAGCTGCTTCTCTGAACAGATTCAAAACAGCTACAATAATATAGGACATGTACTTCTGGGGAAAAAAAAAAAAAAAAAGGTTGTTAATGTATTATAAATTTTTCCCTTCAGTTTTAAAGTGAAATTGTACCATGTCTTTACTCTCTCTTTTTTTTTGCCTTTTTTTTTTTTCTTTTGGTAGTGAAAACCAAAACTAAACTGATTGGGGTTTCACACATGTTGGAAAAACCACTAAAGATATATGCAAATTTTTCATGGTATTTTCTTTCTGTCTCTGATTTCCAACATAATTTTTACCCGAAGACAGTTAGATTTTTACAACTCAGAACTGGTCATTCTCAGAGTGAATCATTTGTAAATTAGTGGTTTTACAATGGATCTGAGAAAAGTTTAAGTCTCAAACTGAATTTTGGCTTCTCACAGACTCAAAAGGAGATTAATGAACTATGAGAAACAAATCTACCACACAGATTCACTCACCCACATACAGACTGAAACCAGTGGATTTTGCATATCAATGGTAGGAATTCATTATGATCTGCTTGGTTATATTTAGCAGAAATGTTTGAAATCTCCTATTCAAATTGTAAAATGACATAATGTTAACAAATATGGAGTTTTTACATGGACTAAAGCTCCATCCAGTTGCAACAGTATGGAATAAATTGTTCATACCTATATAATTATGTTAAAGAAGATACAATTAATTTCTGGTCCCTTTCCACTATCATGCTGCCACATAAATGCTATATCCATGTCTTGCAAGTGCCTTCCTGAATGAAACCCACTGGATACTTGCAATTTATTGGCTTAAGTAGTTACCTCCTGTCTCTTCCAGTATAGTTGTCTTCAAGTCTTGCACGATTTGAATATTCTGAACTCTGAAAGTTGTGTTTCTTAATTGTTGGTGGGTTTTTTTTAAACATATAAAACTCACTAGATGCAGATAAAATATTTTTAAGACCCTAGAAATCCCATTTAAGATGTCAATTTAGTCTATATCAAGGGTAAAAGCACTGGGGTTTATGTATACATGAGTGTGTGTGTGTGTCCACCTGTGGGCCTGACTAGAGATAAGGAAATAAAACATAAATCTTTTAAAGGAGAAATCAGTAATGACAAGTCAATTCCATCCAAAGAAGAGGCTAATGAAAGCAGCTGTGTTTGGAGGAAAAAAGTTTGGGTTTTTTTCAGGAAAGCAACTAAGATTCACTAAACTTGACCACCTTAGATCAAAAATTCTCCAGCTTCTTCAGAACTTTACAAGGGTCTTAGCCTGAGGCCACACCCTAGAAATATATTATTGAGACAAATTCTCTTCTCTTTATTTTTAATGGCAGATACATGGTAGAGACCACTGTGGTAAAGATGAAAATTGAATTCATTTTAAGATTTCCTGATATATGAAATATTTACCAGGAGAAAAATCTCACAAGAAATGGTTACATACCCAAATGCTGTAAAAAGTTTGGCTAAAGAAACCGTAATGCATATCATGAATTATTAAAGTGTATATATTATGCTATGTATTTTAAGCACTATTTTTTCTTGAATAATAAAGTAGTGGTTGGGTTTAAAGAAGTCCGCTCTATTCTCTATGTTTTAAATTAGAGCAGACTGGAGGAGCTTGGTTGTGGATGTAATTGAGAATAACTTCAAAAGGGACATACACTGAGATCCTAAAAACTTAAAGCTCGGGTGCTTCCCAACCCTGGAAGTGCCTGGATTTACTGGGCACCTAACTTTGAGCTACTGAATTTATAATTGCACCTACATCTTATGCCGTAAGTAAGTGTGTAAATGCATTTCCTTAGAACTGTATCTCCAGAAGGGTCAGGAAACCTGACCAAATATAATTACCTGGGGTTTGAGTGTTGCATCCCAAATCCTTCTTTCTGTCTGCATTTGTTTCAGCAGCTCTGTGCTCAGCTTGTTGGCTTCTGTGAATCCTATTCGTAGGTGCCAAATTCTCTCTATGCAAGCAAGACAAGCCAGGCTGCATAACTTTGTAACACAGTGACTACAAGTTAGGTATTGGAATATTTGCAACTTTTAGCATTTGCCAAATTGCTTTGCAGATCTAGCCCCAGCTCTGTATGAATTTGCCCTCAATATTCCTTTTTATTGCAAGTCGACTGGGCTAAAAAAATCAGTACATACAGTGCTCTGGACTGAATCACTGCTAGGTATTGAAATTGGTGGGTTTCATAAAGTCACAGATCAGTAATTTTAGGCTAGCCCTTTTTTTCATGAGGGAAAATAAACGCTTTTTTAGTAATTGCAGGACATTACACTGACCTCAATGAAAGTGTTAATTAGCAATGTTATGAATACTTAAAATTAGACCTCATTAACTGTTCGGTAGCACAGATAAGTAATGCAGAATGAGAGGAGACACAATTTTGCCCACAGCTTTCCACTCCAAGACATCTCAGGAAGAAGAGTTGAGCAGACCCAGCGGCAGGCAGCCAGCTCGCCACCACACAGCACCATCTAGGCAGTGCCTGAGGTAACTCACTTAGTGTCACTGTGAGTTCATGTGGAACAAACATATTTTTCCTTGACACGTTTTTGTAGATGTTTTTTAAACCTCAGGTTCCCTCCTGTTTTCATTTACCCCACTTTACCCGCAAGTCTCTGTTTCTGTAGAATTCTTCTTAGCCAGAACAGTGACAGAGTAGGAGCAACCACAGCAACGCAAAAGCTGAGGCAGAATGAATAAACAGCTGGGGGACTGCAAAGGGCATCGAGGACAGACAGCTGTGGAGTTTTAAGATCAATGGTAAAGTGGCCAGACTTTCTGTTCATAGTTGAGAGCATGCTTTAGAGAGAAGTCCTTTAGAGTGTCACATATTTCAACAGAAGGGATTTAGGGACTCAGTAGACACTTCTATTCTATCATGTTAATTTAGATTTAAGCTTGCTTTTAAGGTCAACTTTCCTGGCTACCCTTAGTTAGAATTTGGCTCAACCTCTAGACTGGTTCACCAGATGGGGAAAGTCAGCTCTGGTGTAGGACTGCCTTTGGTCTGAACCCTGCCCATGAAGGTACAATTTATTTGACTGGCAGTAGGTCAGGCTTGAGTTTGCTCACCCGTCAATTGTCTAAGTTGATAGGTGAACTCAGACACTTGAAGCTTGTGCTCAGAAAAGCGTACATAGGTTGTACAAACTCATGGGATCCAAAAGCTGAGTGTATACACCACAGACTGGCATTCCTCTGAGGCAGGGAGTTGGCTGCATTTTGATATTCGAGTGATAAAAGCTGAATCACTGTATCAGACAACCAAGCATTTTTATAGGAGGGTTTGGCAGAAAAGAAGATGTTACTGTTAATCCTTAAACTGGCTGTTGAAATTTTAGAGGCTGTTGTGGAAAGGCATATAGAAAGCATGAATCACGCAGTAAGAAAAATCAGAGGATAGATTTATGATCTTGAAGAGCTCTGACAGTGGCTCTGCTTAGAAAATGAGAGTTTAGAGAATGTGGATGCATTCTGTGGGACTTGCATTTGGCTTGAGATCCCACTATATGCCATGGAGTAATAAAGGGGACGTTATTGCTTGACCTAATTTAACAACAAGGTTACTGTCCAAAGGGCAGTCTGCTGGCCTCCCCACCCACGCGCTCCCTGAAGAGTGAGTCACATCAGTAAACTAACTGCATTTTTTTTTAAATGTGTTAGTTTTTTGTCAGATCAGTGAACTGAACTGAATCAGCACTGAATAGAAGTGAAATACCAGTATGGTGTGCTTTGGCAGGGGGAAGGAGAGAGGCAGCAACATGCAGTTGAGTTTAAGTGCTGAGGTGAAACTACATCCTTAGATCCATGGAACTAATGGGACCGGATTAGCAGCTGGTTTAAAACCATATAGCTTTATTTTTTTAATAGATCTACTCTAGTTTACATCTGTTGATCTAGATTGGTTTAGAGGTGTAAATTCACAAGCTGGTAAGCAACTAGTTTCTCTTCCTGTTTTCTTCCTGTTTTTCAGCAGAAAATTCTGATTTATCCACTCTTTAGGAAAATCTTTTTGAAAAAAAATATAGAAAATCTGCTATAAATCCATAAAAAGTACCTTGAAGTCAAGCAAAAGAATATGTTGCTCACTAATTGTATGGGGTTATTTTGAAATTGTCTCCAGCCAAAAACAGTTCAAAGACTGGACTTTGCATGCATGAGTGTTTATGCATTCACGTCTGTGTAGAGGCACTTGTCTCGCAAAAAATATCGTATATTAGAAGCCCAGTGATTCTTTCATTGGTCTTACAGTAAAATATTTCCCAGACAAGAAAATAGAGGGAGAATTCCATGATAGGAAGCAAGAAAGATATAATTGCAAAATGCTTGGAAAGCTACAGGCAATAATTTTTATTTTTTTTTTAATAATGAAAGCCACAGATATTTTCTACTCTTGTCGTTTTCGAGGACTCTTCTGTCTATCACAAAACTTTATGGTTTGTGAGTGCTGAAGTGAGATGCAGAGCTAGGTAGAAATTTCTATGGGGTTACCTTTCTGGGTCAACAAAAGGGGTGTCTCCAACCTTGGCATGTTCACTTGAATGTAGGGTTCAGGGATGTTAATCACTGCTACTTTTATCAGACAGCTTTATTAAGATCAATGGTTTTTGTTACGAAATTAGAAGGGACCTAGAGCAAACTTCTGAGCAGTTATTAACACAAGTCCACATTTGCTGGAAGTACTGGGTACCTTCACGTGTGCTGCAATAGCTGGGAGTTACACAATATCTATATCATTTTTCACAGCTTTGTCATTAGCTGGTAATGATTTGATTATTTTGCAGATGAATCACAGTATAAATCTCTTTCACAAACACTACCTCCAAGTATTAATCAAAACCATTAAGGCAAAGCAGTCAGTGCAAATTAAAAAATTTGCATGTCTAAATTAAAAATTACAGTAATACATCATAAATAAATCTTTTAAATTCTCTATGGTCTGTATGAGCATCCCCTTTTTGTGCCTGTAATGAGCCCATGAATACAGCTCCTTTTTTCCCCCCATCTTTTTAATCAGGCTGTAATCAAATTTTATAGGTAGAATTCAGGTCTTTCACTTTGAAGCCCACGTTGGATCTTATTTGAGAAAGAAATTATTTTTCTCTCTTCATCTTTGTGAAGCCCAGCAAGAGTGAAAGACGCAAACTCAAAGACAAGTGTGAAAGACGAGAGTTCAAACCTATCACATATAATTTGCAGTGTCTTTGGCTATAGCAAAGTAAATATTTGCAAAGGGTGATATATCTTATGCAAATAACTTTGAACTATGAAGAAAATGACTGAGTTGTGTTTTAGGTACTATTTCATTTTAGAACTATTAACACCTTATTTCCAGCATGGAAAAGATTAGAGGAGCCCTCATTAATATAAGCCACTACTGAGATTTAGAACACACTCTTCTTTACTATAAGTAAATTCAGAAATGTTAAAGAAAACTCAGCAACCTTGCATTTTTTCAGCTAATTACTGTCCTTGACTTGAACAGAAGTTTGCTGTCCTGTTGCTGCCATTCTATTTAGAAGTTGGTGAAGTTGGCCTGTAATAAGAATTTTGTCCTTAACCTCTGGCAAAGGACGTTTTGTGAAGAAATTTCTTGCAAAGCAGCAAATGCAGATTTCAAAGTGTTTGCCAGTTGACACTCCTCAGAACAATGACCCCTCCTGCCCGAAGTTTGCTGTGACCATTTCCAGTATTGGCTGTTGTTTTCTCTGTGATCTTTTGGCTTTGCTGCTTCACAGCAGTCTGATGGCTGAACAATTGTCTCCAAAAAGGAACCTTTGTACTAACTCTGGAATGACAGTGAGAAGGAACCCTAGGATCTAAAAATCTTTTCCCTCCAGTGCTTTCCTTTCAATGTCATTGGCTTTTCTTTTCCTTGAGTGTGCACAGTAAAAAATTACACATACAAGAGTAAACCTAGCAAAAGAAAAAAAGAATTATAAGCAGAGAAAAAGCAATAAAAATGGCTTCTTGAATCTGACCACATTTACACATAAATTATACAAATCATAAAAAGAATAAAACAAATACAAACCTTGCATGTATTATGTTCCCTTGCCAATAATTGTCCATGTAATGAGACATTGGCTTGGTTGATTTATCAATTGCTTGCTCTGCTGTTTATGTGGCTGAGGACACAAAGACCTTTACAATAATTGTAGCTTACCTTTCAGACATAGCAGCACATGTACCTAGGAATGCACTTCAAGAGAAGTCTGAATACGTGCTCCAGCCAGTTTCTGCATGGTTGCTTTAAATGGTTCATTTGTCATTTCTTTTGTTGCATTCCACTGTACATACATACAGAGTTCAACATTAGATTTTCAAATTAAGAGGAAACCCTGAAGTTTGTAGATGGAATTGCATTTCAGGACATTTTGCTTCATGGATGAGTTGATTTAGCCTTCAGTCCACAGATAGATAGTTCCTAGCTGTTAACTTCTGTTCAGATTTAGGAACTGAAAATCAAGATCCAATCTTTTGGGCTAGTGCTCTTAGATCCAGTGACATTGTTGTGCCACTTCACCATTAGAGAACAATTAGTAGTTTGTAATTTGGCAATTCCATACTTCTGTTTATGCATTCAAAATGGCTTTCAAAGCATTACTTTTCAGAAAATGTTGCCCAAATACAATCATCAGAGTTTACCTGTTTTACACAGGAAATTTGGACATGAGAACAGTTGACAACTTATGTCTCAGCATATGAGGTCCACTAGAAGATCTGGGCTTAGGATCTGATGGTGCTCATTGATCGTTTGGACAAAACAAACAACTTATCAAACAATGCCATGGACCCACTAGATATGAAAGAAAATAAATCACTTTCAGATTCATGACCAATTGATGGGACTTTGAGCAACCTGATCTGAACAGGCTGGAGAGCTGGACAGAGAAGAACCTAATGAGGTTCAACAAGGACAAATGTAGGGTCCTGAACCTGGGGAGGAAGAACCCCAGGCACCAGTACAGGTTAGGGATGGATCTTCTGGGAAGCACTACTGAGAAGAACGATCTGGAAGTCGTGGTAGATAGCACACTTTCTATGCGCCAGCAATGTGCGCTTGTTGCCAAGAGGGCCAATGGAATCCTGGGCTGCATAGGGAAGAGTGTGGCCAGTAGTTCAAGGGAGGTCATTCTCCCTCTATACTCTACACTGGTGAGGCCACAACTGGAATACTGCATCCAGTTCTGGGCCCCCCAGCTCAAGAGGGACAGGGAACTACTGGAGAGAGTCCAGCGTAGGGCAACTAAGATGATTAAGGGATTGGAGCATCTCCCTTAGGAGGAAAGGCTCAAGGAGCTGGGACTCTTTAGCCTGGACAAGAGAAGGCTGAGGGGAGACCTTATTTATGTTTATAAGTATCTAAAGGGTGGGTTAAAGGATGTTTGAGCCGTACTCTCTTCAGTGGTTTCCAGCAATAGGACAAGGGGGAACGATCTCAAGCTGGAACATAGGAAGTTCCATTCAAATATGAGGAAAAACTTCTTTATGGTGAGGGTAACAGAGCACTGGAACAGGCTGCCCAGGGAGGTTGTGGAGTCCCCCCCCTTCTCTGGAGATCTTCAAGACCCACCTGGATGCAATTCTGAGTGATGTGCTCTAGGTGTTCCTGCTTTAGCAGGGGAGCTGGACTAGATGATGTCTAGACGTCCCTTCCAACTCTGACAATTCCGTGATTCTCTGATTCCGTGATCTAATGGGAGGTTCTCTGCCCATGGCAGGAGAGTTGGAACATGATGATCTTTAATGTCCCTCTCAACCTAAACCGTTCTGTGATAGCATTATTAAAACAAGAATGAGAGAAACTTTTTTCAATTTAGGAAATTGCATTTAATCCATCACTTCAATTAAATTCAATAAGGACTGTTCGGGTTTTTAAAGGTGGAGGATCAGATCCTGCCTTTTTATATCTGCAATTGAAATGTAGCAACTTATTCAGCCTTTAATTTAGATTTCTTTGGACTGACTCAGGATTGTAGCAAAAGAGCTTTAGAGTTTAGAAAATGTCAGTTCCAAGATCCTTTTGTTTCACGAAGGCCCAAAGAAGAGAAAGCTTCCAACTCTTCCATTGCGAGATGGAACAGGACTTGTATTGGGGAGGTATACAAAACAAAATATATTTTGCCCCTACGAAAGCCATGAAAGTATATGCTACCACAGCAGCTGTGACCTCACATTCCCACACCAAAATCACAGAGGGAGGAACTTGCTGTGCAGCTGACCTAATATTCAAAATTTTATCAACACTGAGGATTATCTGACATTTCCTTCTTATACAGGTATTTGGGCAGACGAAGGTCTCCAGCAGTGGTGTTGCAGGCAATAGAATCTTACAGGGACACACCCACCCCAACATATATATGCATAACTTTTCCCCTCTATAAGATTCTGCTTCTGATTTCTCATTGAGGGTTTTTTTTTTTTATTTCGGGTGTGGGTTTGGTTTTGTTGGTTTTTTTTTGGAATGGAGACTTAATGCAAAGCTGCTGCACAAGAGAGCAACAGTTTTTCACTTTAGAAAGTCACCTAGAAAGCAAGAAATTCAAAAGAATATTGTGACTTTAGTAAGAGTTATTTCCGCTTTTAAAATTTTGTGAGCAAAAGTTTTTTCTCTACTAATCAGTGTACGTATGTAGTAATCATTATGCAGAAATTCACATGCTTGGTTCTTAGCATCAGGTTTACACTCGCATTTATTTGCAGATTTCAAGGAAGTAATAATCTCTTTATTATTGCCTATAGATCTAAGGACTTCAGGACTGCCTTCAGTGCTCTAGTGGTACATGCAATCTATTTACTTAATCTTCTACAGTGGACTTGTTTCTTTAAATGGGGAAGGCAAAAAAACTGTCCCTGTTTCATCATGTTGAGGTTCACTAGCCTGTCAGAGTGGGTAATGACTTCGTAGGTGGCTAAATCCATCAGTTCTTCAAGTGAGGAGTAGGGCTACATGCCCAGAGGTTAAGGAGTGGCTGGATAAAGGGATGGGTGCTTTTATCCATAGGGAAAGGTTTGTATACTCAATAGTAAGAACTCTGCTTGGGAATAATGGTATCATAGGTACCTAGAAAGAAAATGTCAGGTTTCTAGCTTGAGTCCTCTAGGGCGTAGCTTTTGAGAAGGAAGTATAAATACTTAGTGTTGATTATTTTGACATTATCTTAAGCTGGAATTTTGTTTTACTTATAACCTAGAATTTTCACCTGAAACCTTTGAGGTTTTCCATATGAAATTATAAACTTCATTCATACTATTCCGACAGAGGTTTGGGCTGCTAGAAATTCCAAATATCCTTTTATTCTTAGTGAAAATTTAGAATCTTTTAGGAAATGCAGTACCTCTTTTGGTTAAAGAAATAAGGAAGGAATTTACTCAGATATAACCTGGCACAATAGACTGGGTTCAGGATTTGTGAAAATATTTAAGCATTATTTTCTGTATCTCAATTGAGGAGCAACTGAGTTCCCTGTAGCCATACTGTAATTCACTTGCAATCCTACACACTCAGGTCTCCTTCCTGTGCAACTCCAAGGTAGCTGTCATCACACTCTGGCCAGCGAGCATGCCCACAGCTAGGTTTGGAAAGGTGTTACTGGATTCACAGGCGTAGCAAGAAGGCCAGGTGATATTAAAAATCAGGAGCATATGTAGTACTAAATCATTAGTACCTTCCACTCAACAAAATTTCTGAATGAACATTTTAGTGTTTAGGAGGGAAAAGTCCTTTTATTTAACTCTTTAATAAATAGTATTTTAATCAATGCCTGCACTAAGCAGCAGTGAGGTGTTTTCTAAAAAATCTGCTGAAATAGAAAGGCAGCGAGGATTCTCAAGCCAACCTGGCGATGCATGTTGATGTTTTGTTTTTAACTATCCAATAAGATTGCTCAGATTAACAGGTCACTCAGACTTTTCCAGGCTCTCTTCATACTGGTGGGACAGGCAAATGCACCAGATAGGCTTTTTAAGTAACTGCACAGATAAAGTCTGGACAGTTTTACTATATATGACTTGCCAGCTCAAGCAGAGAGACTGACAGTGTGGAAACAGCTTGTCAGAGCTCAGGTCATGGTTAAAAACTGCTAATGTTAATGCTGACAGCCTGTAAAGTCCCTGCTATCCATGATACCTTTAGTTGAGTTATAAAACACTTCAGAGGACTGTATCTATTTCTTTCTCGTTCACCATTTTACCCATTTCTGTAATTACTAAAAAGATTTAACTAATTCTGTGAATATCTCTTGCTTTAATCTATGTGATTCAAGCTGAAGCACCACTGTCAGTGGTACCCAGCACTGCAGCATCCAGCTCCTTTGTAAAGAGGAAAATGTGCTTGCAGGTAGGCAAGGATGGCTATTGCCCATATAAGATCCTACTCCATGGTGCTCCCTGGACTGCATAGGGATGCTCTCTATTTACCTGAGATTTGCTACAAACGAGGACACAGAGAGGAACAGGCAGGCAATGAGCTCGGTGGACACGAGGAAATAAACATCCTTGCTCCAGTTCTGGTGCAAAATCACAAAACAGCAAGAGCTGTATTGTCTTCCTGCTGAGATCCTTTTCACACAAAGTCCTCAGAAGGTAATTGTACTCGGAGACCTGGGTACTGAGGGCAAAGCTATAATGCAGTGTAGTCCCTCCTTGCTGTGAAATGTGCTTTATATCCTGCATAAAGGCCAGCACTCTGTCTATGAAATAAAACTTCTTAAACTAAACTGTCTTGTTATCCTTTTAATCTGGGATCAAACCTTTGCTTTTTCTGTGTACTTCTCTAATGCACTCTGTTATCACTTAGTAGTCTCTTGCCACTAAAGAACCAAAATGGCCACTCCTGGCATACATCAGATCTAAATGCTGTATATTAGAAAAATCTGTCACAGATAAGAGCAGTGAAAAAGATGCAACCTGGTGATATGATAGACACAGATTTAGCTGGGTAATTAAGGAAGACGGGGAACCTTTTTTCCCATTTGTTCTAGCTGAATTTGAGAAGTTACTCGCAAATTCCTTGAACATACTCTTGGCCAAGGAGAAGAAAATACATCATGGAAGTACTGTTGTTTACTATTGAAGTCACACAGATGCTAAAAAATAGCAGGATACAAGCAAGAATACAGGTAGACGTGGAACAAAATAGAAATATAATTTATAACAGCAGAAATAAAATGATGAGGGCATGGATTTCAAATCCAAGAATTCCCCCAGTTTTGTGGGGTTTTCCTCAGCCAAGCCAAATGCAGTAGTGCAAGTAATACAGAAATAAAAAGCTCACAAGGTCACTCCATGCTGTTAAAGCCATCTTGCTATTAAAAAACAGTGTATGGAAGAGCAAAGGTGGAGTTTAGACCATTTCAATCTGAGCTGAACTTTTCCTGAAACAGAGAATACTAAAATAACAGAGCTATTTCTTTGAAAAGATCACAGAATTACAATATAGTTGAGGTTGGAAGAAATTTCTACAGATCATCTAGTCCAGCTTCTCCTGTTCAAAGCAATAAAATTTATCTGTTAATAGCTGTGAAAAGAACTGTATCATACATATTGGGTGAGTAGTGTGTAGAGAGAAGGTCTAAAATATCATCAGTTGGTATATCTCATTTAAAAATCTCTTTCAAAACATGTTAATTGGAAAACTGGCTCATCGGACTGCATAGATTTCAGGACAAAAGAACTCCTTCCTCAAAATCCTTTTCCCAAATTAGCATACTTTGTCAGTAGTAGCCATCAATGAAAACAAACTAGAACTTACTGCACTGCTCTTCTTGCAGCCTTACACCAATATCTTCTGAAGTATTCTGAATATCTTCAACAGCTTCAATTTGGTCTCATAGAATAATTAAAGAGTGTTGGTATTTATCTTGTCTTTTTAAAAAAAGAGTCAGTTGGATAAAAATTCTTCACTCTAGAAAATGTCTGTATTTTAAAAACCTTTCTTTAGCCCTTTGCCCTTGTTTTCCATTGTAAGTAAGCATAAGACATAAGCTTGTGGCATAGAAAATGGTGATACTGAAGTAATTGCTTATGCATGACAAATTAAATGTTAATTATTAGAGCATTGTCCCATGTTGACTTTCTCTAAGCAAATGGCATATAAATTACTGACGCTTGACAAGTAGCTTCCTATTTTGGCAAATTTTTAAAACTGTTTTAGTTTCAGAATACTTGGTAGCACATAGATGTTTGAATTTGAAAAGTCTTTTTGTAATCCTTTTTGATTTTGTCAGTGTGCCTTGCTTCTCTTCTTTACCAGTCTTATTTGCTGTCTGCTACTCTAGATAGTGCTCATTTTTCACACTGACTTCTAGTGCCTTTCTTTCTAATCCTTTTCCCAAAAAGTTTGTAGTCCTCCTCTTCCCATCTCTGAAACTTAAATAGATTTCACAAAATGCAACACAGCTCTTAGTACGTTAACAGCAAAAGAAATTGCTAGGAATCTGACATGTAATGTAAACAGGAATGAATCTTGTATGAGCCCTGCAATGTGTGCTCTTTGATGAAATATGGTTTGTTATATGTTCTCTTATCATATCTAGATGCAGCATTTGGACCAAAGGAGTCCTTACAATGTGGAGTTGTGGTTTTTTTTTAATTTCTTTTTTTTTTTTCTTTAATTGGCCAGGCTGCTGTAGCATCAACCCTGTTTCCTGATGTAACAAATATCTCCTTTATAGTATGAAAGTACAGCACATGTAGCACCACTTCCTTGGCTGAAGCAAGTTAATTCTATTCTGTTGTAGTGGAGCGATACTGATTTATACCAGCTGAAAATTTGGCCCACCTTGTATATCACTTCTCTGCATAAGCAGAAAAGGGGCTTTTATCCTGATGTAAGTAATACTCCTATTCATTTCAGTGCAAGCTTTGTCTGAGTAATCCCTACTGCAGGATTTTGCCCTTGGGGAGCAAAGCCAATGGGATGCATGTAGCTGAGACAGTTAAGAAGAGAAGCAACATGTTGCCTACATGGTGAAATACTGTGGCACAAGGAAAAAAGAAGGGAAATTTCCTGTGACCATTTCTTTGGATAGCCATGAAGAAACTCGACATGAAAAAAAAAAAAAAAAGTGTGTCTGGTGTAAGTGAACATTTTCTATTGGGGCAAATATATACACTTGTGAGCACTACTAGAGAATTTCTCACAGAGCACAAATAAACTTGTCAAAGTTTGTGGTATCTGACAAGATAAAAGGAACAGTCAAAGTAACAATATGTGTAGGGCCAAATGTTCATGTAATTTATGTTTCTAATTTGATTCTATAAGACAGAATCTGGCATTGCAAGAAAATTACTTGCTAAAGAGAAACGATGTGTTTCCTATGGAAGGTCTGCATGATATCCTATTTTGCTCGATTCTTACTAGAAATGATTTTTTGAAAAACAGTTTCAGTAAGTTCCATATAGTAAAGTCTGTTGCTCTGTATTTAGATCATGTTTGCATTGTGGTTATGCTTTTTCTTTCTTTTTCTTCTCTTCCCCCCCCTTTTTTTCCCTCTTTCTTTTCTTTTTTTCTTTTTCTTTTTCTTTTTCTTTTTCTTTTTCTCCTTTCTTTCCCTTCTTTCTTTTTCTTCTGTGGATTCTCAGCTGTAGGCAACATTATTGTGATGGCTGCATTTCAAAAGACCTCACCTGCTCTGTCATCTCTGAATTTATGTTACACTTCATGGTATCAGCTCTAACGATCTTATTCTCTCGCTCTCTCTTTCCTTTGCACCTCTACTCACTTCCTGACACTTGACACAATAAAACACTTTTTCATTTAGCAACTGTATTTAACCCCTTTTCACCAACAGCTTATTACTCAAAAAAGAAAGAAAAGTAAACCAGTGGGACACTACAACTTTGAGGATTCAATTTTTTTTTTAATTCAAGGAAATATATTTACACACTTTCTATACAGATGGGCTGGGTATAAACAAGAGTTACCTGTGCATATCTCTATTTAAAAATTCATAAATGAAACATGGGCTCCTTTAACTTATTTTTTTCCATCAGTCTTTTATAATCAGGCTTCATTTCCTGGCAGTTAAGACAATAAAAGAAAACAGCCACAGTGCTGAAGATGAACTTAACTCTTTCATGCAGATCTTTTCAACCAATACAAAACTTTAATGTTTATGACTTGATACATTTTCTTAAATGTTATGGCTTCATTTACATATACATTAAATGGTATTGTTGGGAAAACCCCAAATTTAAAGAACCTTTACCTTAATCTAAATCTTAAAAAAAGAGAAACACGAGTTATCAATCAGAAATTTTAAGGAATAAGTCAGCAGCGTTTATGTTTAAAAAATATTATTGTTTCAACATGTAACCATTATCTGTAAGAAAAATATATATGTAAAAGCTTGGTAATAACCATCCACAAAAGTTGCATAAAATGAAATCCTTACTTATTAATTTCATTTCCTTTTTGCTCAAGACATCATTAGCAGACAAAGTTGTTGTTCTTTTAAAGTAGTTAAAAATTCTAAGTACTTAGTGAATATTTTGAATGATTAATATTTAGCCTATTCGTTATTCATGTGGTGTTCACTAGCTATTTGTGGTTTGTTATTGGTAGAAGAACAAGAACTTTGAAGTGAATTCACATAAATATGTATTTTTGAATAGCAGTAAAGACTCAAGTGTGCTGGTTTTGGATTTTTGTTTTTGTATGTTCTTATTGTACCCAATCTATATTATTTTCTGTTTCTTGAATGCGCTCGTTTCTGTATTTCTGACTGAGAAAGAACCATAAATATAGTGGACGAAGTTAAATACAGTCTTTACAAATATGGGTACAAAGAGATATGTAAAATGCTGTGTCTTCAGTGAACAGATGGACCAAGAAGTTGTTGTGAATCTGGCTAGGAACTATGGTGAATGATATTTCATTAGCCCATATCAGTTACAGATCTGTTGAACAAAACAAGACTCCAGACATTTTCTGAATTACTTTCTTATATAGGTCAAATCACAGTTGTAAGAGCAAATGTTCACAAACAGCCACTGATCTGGGTGCCCCAGTTTTTAAATGCCCAGTTGGAAGCATTTTGGGGTTGGTGGACTTGCAGAGCAAGTTGTTTTATTTTCTGAGACCCAAACCCAACCACGCCGCAGAACTGACCTTCAGAATGCAAAACATCAGGTAGGAACAGCCAGATTTTAAAAGTCATGTTTCTCCATCATATTCTTTCTCTACTATTATATGGACACTATGTCCTCAGAAAAAGGGATTCTTATTGTTCCAGAGAAAGACTCAGGAGACATGGCCATAAGTGATTCTTTGCTCTGCCACAGACCTCTCTGTGACCTTAGATCAGTCACTTAACATGCCTTTGGCAGCATTCCTCACCCATACAATAATAACAGCTAGCTCTCTAGTGTGCAAAATAAGTGTGTCAGTCAATTCCTATTTGAGAAAAAAACAGTCAGATACAAGAACTATGCATATCTATAATCTAGGGCAATATGGCCTGAATCTTGAGTGCTACTGTGATACAAGTAATTAACATTTTCTTCCTGGAATGAAGGCTGTCAACACATTTTTTAATAGATTCCATGAATTAAGTCATGGTTTCAAACAATTTGGTCTGAAGTTGTGCATTAAAACTGTGGTGAGCCATTAAAAAGATGACTTACCAACTGTCAAAAGCAAAATAAGAATTAAGAAGGTGAAGAGAGAGAGTGCTGTGTGACAGCCACCATAGATTTCCCAGACTGAATGCTCAGATGTCTCTTTATACATGGGTCTGATGGAAACCTTCAATGCAGGTACAGAAGTCACACCTGCGTCTGTAGCAAGAAACCCTAATTTCCCTGTCAATCTTTTCTTACCACCTATGTAAGAGATTCTAGCAAAAGATTCAGCTTGATGTTAGTGCTAATTGCAATTTTGTTAGACTCATTGCAAATAACAGCACTGAAATGGTACCTTTTTGAAAAATTTAATGCATTAAACCTAAAGTCTTTTGGTGATCAAAACTCTTTTGGTGTTAACTTCCTCTTAGGTAAACAATTAAACTCCACTTTCAACCGTAATCTGAAATGTATCACCTTCTAATTTTTTCGTAGAATTAACTCCCACTGCCTGTTCAGTGATTCATAAACATCGATGTATGAAGCTGCCAGACTGTAGATATTTGAGGGTAAGGGAAAGGAATATGTTGTCCCTCACAAAGAACAAGGGAATTTATCACTGCTGCTTTTTGGAGCTCGGTACAGTCTCCTGCGAGCACTACTGTAGCTCCAACAAGCAAGCAGACATTCTCTTGTGTGAAAATCAATAATGCCTCACATGGGTATCAGCAATGCCTGTAAAGCAGGAGACGTACTCAGCGATAACTATTAAATGCTACTGGAGGAAATCCTCACTTTTCAAAGCTACAGGAAATCATTTTTTTGAAGTGATAATTTCCTTTAACTCTTTTGGCGACTCCTGTTCATCTTTGACCCCTACTCTGCTGGCAAGTAAGTGACAGAGCACCACAGTAGCCCTTCAATATGAACTATGGAAGGCTGAAAGTAATTCAAAAGGCTATTTTTTTGTTGCAGTAAATAGCCTGTCTGAACCCGATACAAGCTTCTGATGTAACGCTGTTTGTCTTCAACTACCTTCAACAGAGCAAATCTGCTTTTGTTTTGACATTTTGCTGTCAAATTTCCCGAATGCATAATTACAGATATATTATAGAAATACGAGTGCTACAGTCAGGTCTGCTTCCCAGTCATAGATAGATAATTCCATGAATAACAAATCCATTATCACCCTTGCTACTGGCAGCAAAAATAACAAAATCATTGTATCAATAAAGGAAACAAATGATGCTAACATGCACAAAGGGAATATTGTATTGACCCAGTATATAGGTAGCCATATAGATAAATAGACTCTTCTACATATACTACTTCTTATTTTTTAATTTTTGGAGTGAGACAGGGCATTACTGCCTGGCAAAGATGAAAGCCACAGACCCTCCTACTTGTTTTTACAGAAAATCTCTGTGTAAGATTTTCAATGGGAACAAACCAGAATAATTAAGTCCTGGTTTGCAAGGTCCGTATATGTGGCAAGTTAGCTGAATTATTCTCCAGTTAAAGAGCTGGGGTCAGTACCCAACTCAGGCACCTGAGTGCCTTATGCTGCTCTAAGAATGTTTAAATCTGTCTAATAAGTCACCTTGTTTAAGTGCTAGACCTGAGCCAGGAGCTCCTTTTATAATTCCAGCACAGGGTGTTCACCCAGACATGCTGTGCTTGTTTGTACAATGGTCATGCCTGAAATTGTATCATGGTGCCACACGTAAACTCTGTACCTGGTTATCCTCCAGAAAGCAGAGTAGTTCTGGGCTGTAAGGTGCCAAGTAAAACATCTAGGGGAAATGCTTCGCAAATGCTTGTTTATTGCTCCCATCTATGCAGAAACATTTCATCTTTGGTCCTATCATAGTAATTAAATGAAAAGCAAAATGGTTTCGCAACAGAAAAATACTTCTTTTCCACTTCTAGCTTCAGTATCTTTCTCCTATTCCTAAATCTTTCAAATACACTATTTTTATTCCATAACCACTTGGGGCGTAAAGACCTTCTTTATTCCTGTGCAGATAACAGACTGAAAACAAATCAAGACGAGATACTTTTTCACATGGTGTATATTTAAATTGTGAAACTCCTTGGCACAGAACATTGTGAATGTTAAAATGATACATGAATTCAAAAAGCAACTGGACAAATCCGTTGAAGTTTTTCCAGCGTGAAGACATTCCAGAACTGCAAGGGGATGTAGTGCTGCAGTTTTGTTTTGTTTTTATACCAGAATATCTGCACACAGACTTGTCAGAAACAGAGTGTTGGCGGCAATATAGACATTCTTACTTGTGCTAGTGTCCAGCAAAGGCTTCATGAACCAAAGTTACAAAAGATAATTTGGATCTTCAGGATAAGCAGGGGAAAGAACAGTATCTTATTGTTACTGCCATCATAGCAGAAATTCTATTTCTCAAATACAATGAAAAATTTTGACATTGTAGAAATCATCTATCTAGAGGATCCACATGAACAGTAATGTAGAACTGATTAATCAAGCCTTGCAGTATCATGGATCATCACCTTTATGTATCTGTGAATTACAAGGGACGGAAATTGAAAATAAAAAGTCTGTTGCTTGCATCAGTGCTTAGAGCATAATTATATAATCCTAACTATAGAAACATGTTCCTAGTTACCTATGTGTGGACCTGTGTCTGTCTCTGCCACGTTTTATGATGTAGGAGGATAGTATCTTCTTCAGAACTGTGCTTGTTGTCACTAAAAAAATGTGATGATATGTCTGCCTGCACCAGACTAGCTACTGATAAGCAGCAAAATATTTTTTGAGAGGTTTCCATGTGATTCTTCATGCTGAGGGGAACTCATATGCAGATTTCCGTTGCTACCACTCCAAGAGGAACTCAGCACAGTTCTAGGAAATTGGCTTTTGACATCCTGAAGATCTGAGACTGATTACCTGCATCACTAGTCAGATTTCGCTGGCTGAACCTGAAAGCAATATACCAACCAGCACATTTACTTGTAGAAAGTATGTAGGAGGAGGAACAATGTGTTTTCAGTGATCTTGCAAATTGCCCTAAGGTACAGGCCATCTTTTAACTATGGATTTGCTGGTGGCAATTTCAGGGAGAGTGTGACATTCACTGGCATTACTTTCTGAAAGGAATTCAGAGTACAGTGCGTAGATACTCCCAGAGTCCATGGAGCACCAGGGAGCATGGCAGCAGAGCAAGGCACCTTGGGGTGCCCAACTACAGTGCACAGGACTTATTAAAAAGCACTGCTGTGCTTTAGCTGAAATTATAAGCAGTAACATTGCTATAAGTAAAACATTAGAGCACAGTGAACCTGCATAACCTACTGGGAGTGTCGTGAGAAGACATGACCAATCTCAATTTTTTATACTAATGCAGCAGATCCTGTATTATTGCCATATCATTTGGCATGCATTGCTCATGGAGAGGATCTCTTCTCAAAGAGAAACGAGGGAAGACTGACTCCTTTTGGTTGCTGGAAATATAGACATAAACTGGATCTGTGACCTACAGTACTCAATGTGTTCCTCAGTGACATGCAATTAATAGGTCCATTTGTCTGTACATCTGTCTCAGTAAACTAAGTGCTCTTTTCCTAAACCAGGGAAAGTTCTGTTCAAGAAATGATACTTTGCTGTACTTTAGTGAGATAGTATCATCTGTAATTTAAGCGTGTGTATATACACATTCCATGACAGACCTGTGTATACATATGTACTATATGTGTATGCCAGTTGTAAACATCTGTCTAAATGAGTGTGTTGACAATGAATTACCCAGGTAGTCTTGACTTTTTTTTCAGTGTGAATTAACAGCTTCTTGACTTGTTACTACATTAACTGCTAATTAGTTCCTGAGTGTAGTTCAAGGTGTTGGCATTCATTACAAAGCTTTCTGCGGTGGTTTGGATCTTTATCTGCCTCAAAGGCAGAATCTTCAGGCAAAAAAAAGTTCTTCAGTTTATACAAAGCAGATGAGAACAGGGAAAGGAAAGCTGGGCTGCAAGGTCAAGAATTGGGGTTAAAGACAGCACATCATCTAGGTTTGGCTCCAGAAATGCAAGGGGTACTTTGTTTTAAGTTAGGATGATGACTTTAACTATCAGGACTAAAGACAAGATTAATAATTAGAACAAAGATAGGGAAATCAGAACTGGGAACTTCAGGAGATTACTGAGCTCCAGCTGAGAGAAGCACGTAATGTCTATGCCTTGATTCCGAAAAAAAATTGCATACAATTGTATATGTGGTAAAAAAGACCCTGAGTAAATATTACCACGCTAACTAATAAGTTCAAAGGATGAGAAATTCAATACTTATATTTAAAAATGGTGAAAAAGCTGATCCAGGGAAATAAAGCAATCTGTAGGTTTTTCCTGGATAGTATTATGAATTCAGATTAGAATTTGAAGAAAATAAATACATGAAAGCCAAAGGAAAACATGATACAAGGCATCATCATCTTTCATGCTGGATAAGAATATCTGTTTTTTATTGGATAACGGATTTCTAACAAGAACATGTAGTATAATATATCTCTCCTGAAGTTTCCCAACTAATTTCACATGTGAACACTTAAAGTAATTCAATTTTGGAAAGTCTTTAACACTTAGCTCCCAATGAGATTTTAAACCCTTGATTTTATTTAAATCAGTTAATAAAATAAAGTTGGTTTGAGAAACAGGTGATTAAGCATACATTCTCAAAGCAAAATTTGGTTTATTTTTCCTAACCTACTACTTAACTTAGTACTAATGCGTTACATCCACCTAGGCACAGATATGAAGACTCAGACCATTCACATATAAAATATTGGGCTATGATGTCATTGTCAAAAAAAAAATAAAATGTGGCTACCTTACAGCAAAATGCTAGAAGAGGGAAGATATTTTATTCTAGAGTATCCAGCTGAGATGATAACCACTAGGTAGAGGAAAAAAAGTGTTGGGTTCATCTAGCTATTTCAAGTCAGCAACAGCTTAATGTCTCACATGCTTTCAGAGCACAAGAGCTATAAAAGCCTTGCCTGAACCAGCTATAGTTTGTCTCCATCTTTTTTCTTCCTCTTGACTTTCAGGAAAGAAAACGTTTTTTCAAATACCCTGATCATAAGCCAAGAGGAAACAACTCTTCTACTCATTTCCTATCTATCTGTTTCCTTCTCTAGGCTTGATCTGCCTAGTGCTAGAAAAGCCTTCCTTTTAGGGGTTTATTAGCAATTCCATTTCTTTGATTTGAAGAAAAGCTATACTACATTTTATTTAGTATGCTGCCAGATTTCTTTCTTTGGCAGAGCTTTGTTTTTCACGAGTTGCTCATTTGCAAGTGTTCAGCCTGTACAGAAGAACTGATGGCTACTGTATCCATGTGAATATGCTACACTAGAGAAAACAATCTCTCTGTGCAGAAAGTTTAAAAATACAGCAGTGGCATGGTGTCACGGCCAGAGTTTTTGCATGGAGCCCTGTGGAGCTGCCCAGGCACCACACTTTCCTTGTCATATAGATGACGGGTGCTTCCTTTCACTTGTAGTGGTAGAAAAGTGTTAACATCTCTTTTCGAGACTGGCATAACTTTTCATAGGAATGTTTCATGGAACTACCAGTGAAAAGCTCTTCTGCGCTGCTCCTCAGCGTCTTTTTCACTTCTGCTTCTGCTTTTATGGTTTTTATCAGAGGTATAATGATGGAAAATCCCAGGTCTGAATTTTGTTGTTAGTGCTAGGTGCTCTGCAGATGACTGTGGGATATTCATCATAAGCAGTGAAGGACAAATGGGACTGGATAAATGGGATTTCTATCCCTTTTTTTTTAGGTTGTGAGATTTAGCCACAGAGTATTAAGATTTTAATCTATGTGTGAAACTAAGAGACTAATGTTAATCCCAGATATAATGTCTGACCTATGCATTTCCCTTTAAACAAAAAACACAAACAGAACTGCTTCATCTTGAAATCAGAAATATTCTGATTTTAATTAATTCATTATTCTGTGAATGGCTAACGATGTAAATATATGTTTTGCAAGCATATACACTATATTGTGTTACATATGTAAAGTTTTCAATGGGTAAAGGAATAAGGAAACTTTTTATACTATTCTATATACCTGCTACTTTGCTTTTTACACACCATGCAGCGACATCTTCTCTTTATGTACACACAACGTCTGCGCGTACTTATAAAGAAGTGAACACCTCTGGATTACTAGTCAATATCTTGATTTTTGTGGTGACCTCTGTATTGTCTAATAAGATCACCCCACCTGCTGACACCACGCTGCCTGGCCACCCACATCTTGGGTGGTCCTGAGGGACATTTTCAGAGCCATGTGGCCGAGGTGTGCGGGGAAGCACCATCCTCCCCTTTTCCCTGGCCAGACCCCCGCCCTGAGGCCGCTGCCACTTTCCCCACAGAGCGATGTGGGTTACTGCATGGCCCAGTACCCCCTGAAAGCATACACTGCCACACCAAAATGCCTGCAACGGAAATCTGCAGACAGACCCTCACAGTTGTGGCGGCTCCATTCCCCTTTCCTTTGGCCTTGTGGGGTGGCAGGCTCTCCTCCTCTTCACCACTTTTGTCCTCCCCTGCCCCACGTCGCCAGGAAAGCCTGTTCTGCCTGGCAACACCTCCCCTGCCACATGGTCTGCCGCCAGCCAATGAGAGATCACTGCTCAGCAGCACCTTGCCTCTCACTGCCTGGCGGCCATTTTGTCTCTTGAGGCTCACCCAGTGACCACAGGGCTGTGGTGTGTGGGGTCAGCCTGGACCTGGCACCCAGCCTTTCCCCGAAGCCCAGCAGAAGCATGCTCAGGTGCATCACTTCCAGACTGTAAGAGACCTGCCTGCAGGCTGTGTCCAAAACCAAGGGTGTGCTGAGAGAGAAGGGCGTTTATTTGTAGTTGGGATACAGTGCCACACAGACCCTGCCCCACAGATCACCTTGTCCCATATCATCCAACCCACTTTCTAATTCCTTCCTCTTGTACAGCTCCAGTTTGCCATGCTGGCACAATTCCCCACAACCCCAAGCTTATCTTGTGACTTTGTGCTCTTGCAGGTATCTTGCCTCAAAATTCACACTTTTTTCCTCCACAGAAATGCTCCATCTCCATGAAGGTTTTCCATTTCTCCCAGCCGTGCTGAGGACTCTGCTATTCTAAGGCCAGCTGCAAAGCTTTCTTCAAGTGGATGTTCAGGTAAGGAGTGATGGCGTGTGACTGTGGGATATGTTGGTTGTCCCATCTCCAGTGGGAAAGGCCATCATGTTATATCAAGGATTCAGGCAGGCTAAGCCTGTGAGGCGGGTACTTGTTATGCTATTTTATTGTGTGCTGCCAGATACAGGTATAGACAGCTCTTTGGAAACCAGAGAAGGCTAATAGCCTAGGGGTCTGGATTCATGTTCTCTCCCTCCTTCCCACATTTTCCTGATAATCAGAAGAGCTGGTAGATAATGGTGAGAGGCAGACAGAATTCCTTACGGCAAGCTGCCTGAGGGATCACCATTGGAGCACAACTCAAGGGCTACCTGAGATTTCTCAGGGGTGCTAGAAAGTCTTGTGGAATAATCAGCATGTCTGAAGCAACTCGTGCCTAGGTCAAGCGGCAGAGATACAGACAGAATCCCTTCACCTTGGGGTACTTTCACTTTGCTTATGTCTAAGGATGATCATGGCTCTCAAGAGAAAGCTGACAGAACAGTGTAGACAGGTCTGATAAATACAACCAGTGGATGTGTTACACTTATGCTCTGTGCAGCTGGTATTCAGCACATTGGCCTCATCCTTATAGATATACTTTCTCATTACTTTAGTGATTGTGACAAAACATATAAATGTGGATATGAGTAAACAGACTCCAAACAGGCACAGAAAAGTCTTTTAGGAGGTACTAGACTTAGCTGTACTACCTAGGTGATGTCAAATTTGTAGATTTTTATCAAGCCACAGTACCCGTGGCTTGTACCACAGGTCTATACCAACAGTCTTTATCAACTGTCATTTCTTTGCATCCCGTTCATATCTCGACACGTCATGAGAATGACATGTCATGAAAATATTCATAAAACTTACCAGTAGGTCCAGGTATCCTTTTCTATTTCTATAGCCATTTGATTTTTTTCTTTAAATCACTACAAATCATAATCAGTCACAGAATATTTATGCAGCAATGAATAAAGAGGTATGTTCAGTAGTTCATACTGATTCATGCATGATAGGATCCATTTGTTTCATGCTCTAAAAATTCCATATTAATAACTAAAAACTGTTTCCATTTTTAGATTTTTTAGTTACATAACAGACATTTTCTCTCTTTAAATATTGTTTGAAATTTACCTTCCTTTACAAATGCCAATCAAATCCCCTTTCTTTAAAGAAGAAAAACAACTGCAGCTGGAAAATTGTTTCATCAAAAGTAATTAAGGTAACATGTTGAGGTAAAGGCAGAAAGCTGAATGTGGAACTGAAGGGGTGACAGTATGAGTAAAATATGGCTAGCCACCATTCAATGTATAGTAACCTTTCAAAAGACTAGGTTAACTTTAATTCAATATAGATAATGAATTTTAGCACTCAGTAAACCTATAAGACTTTGGAGTTTTCCAAGCTTGAATAAGAATAGGAAAGTTGGAGCGACTCAAAGCAAGCAGTAAAATTTTTTTCAAGGGTTTGGTTTCTGGGAAGATTACTTTAATATCCTGCCTTCATTTAGGCTGCAAATAAAAGGCAAGAATCTATTAGTACAGAGGTAAGCAATGAATAATAAGGAAAACAAGGGAAAAAAATTAGATTTCTAAAAGGATTCAGATTAACTTTACTGGATGTTCCCATTTTATGCGAATGATGTATCCTTCTACTATATTTTATCCCCACTGGAAGGAAATAAAACCCAGGCAATTTCGGCTAAACTAGCCCATATTGCCAACCACAAGTGTTCAAAATCACAAATCAGGCTTTTAAACAATGAGATCAGCTAAAGAATGGCATGACTTTTAAAACAATACATCTGTTTGTATATAAGTATGTATGTGTATTCTTTTAGACTAACCTTCCAGTATTTGAGATCTTATCATTCCCAAGGCCTTGCCTTTTCTTTTCTTTTTTCTTTTCTTTTCTTTTCTTTTCTTTTCTTTTCTTTTCTTTTCTTTTCTTTTCTTTTCTTTT
>JAOQGH010000012.1:35984859-36201017 GCA_025769975.1 Gallinago jamesoni
TTCTTTTCTTTTCTTTTCTTTTCTTTTCTTTTCTTTTCTTTTCTTTTCTTTTCTTTTCTTTTCTTTTCTTTTCTCCACAAAGTAAGAGGGCTGAATATTGTAAAACTTACAATAAAATTACAAATATTGGTGATGTCATGTCTCCTTTGGGCCCCAGTTAATAAACCGCAAACTAGTGATAACATAAAATAAACTCCCAGGACAACAGCAAACCTTGGTTTTCTGCTGTGTTACCACATGGGGTAAATAGTGGGTGGGCATGTAGGAGGGTGCACAATAGAGTACAAAATAAACACAAACTCATTTCATTTGAGAAAAAAAAAGTCCTAAACGGAATGTTATTTAGTGAGTTGGATAATGAATATGGCCTAAGGACTAGAGCAGCACTGGTGATAGATAACTCTTGCCTACTGCAAAACATATTGCAGGACAACTGGAAAAATAGTCTCAGAGTCTTATTTATTTATTGTCCGTCACCAATGGCAGGCAACTGCTAAAGGAGCTTATGGTAGTTTCATCAAAGCGGGGCAGGGTGAGCTGGATCAAGGTTTTTTTGCCCTCCAAATCCAAATTAACAGGCATGTTTTTTTCTGGACATTCAAATTAGTCCCTAGTAACCCATAAGACATTGTGAAAAATCTGTGATCTCTAGTTAAAATCACAGAATCATAAAACCTAGAATGGTTTGGGTTGGAACAGACCTTAAAAATCAATTTCCAACACCCCTGCCATGGACAGGGACATCTTTCACAAGATCAGGTGGCTCAAAGGCCCATCCAGCCTGACTTTGAACATTTCCAGGGACGGAGCACCCACAACTTCTCTGGGCAACCTGTTACAGTGTCTCATCATCCTCACAATAAAGAATTTCTTCCTGATATCTAACCTAAAACTCCCCTCTTTCAGTTTAAAACTGTTACCCCTCATTCTATTGCTACATTCCCTGATAAAGAGTCCCTCCCCATCTCTCTTGTAGGCTCCCTTCAGGTACTGGAAGACTGCAATAAGGTCTACCTGGAGCCTTCTCTTCTCTGGACCAAACAACCCCAGCTATCTCAGGCTGTCAATCAATGGCAAACGTTCAGCCCTAAGCATAAGAGCATAAACAAATTACTATTTTAGCATAGAACTAGTCAAAAAATTTATATAAAAAGGAAAGTATTCTCTTTCCCATCAAAATTATGTGGTTTTGCTATAGTAGATTCACAAAAGCCAAATCTGAGCAGTTCTAGGTCAGTGCAGAGGTTTACATAGAGTTTCCCAAGCCTGTGTTTGTTTGTGCAGAAAGACACTTTACTGCTCAGCAACAGGCACATGAAATGAATTGAATCATTGCTGCTGCCTTTAGCCACATGTTTGAAAATGTTGTAGTGATTTTTAGCGTGGTAGAAAATATCACAGAACTTTAGAAGAAATGGTTCCACCTGATTAAATTATTTAAAATCTCTAGAGCTACATCTCTTTTTATGGCATTAAATTGACTTACCTGTTAACTTAGGGAGTGTTCAAAATCCTACTAAAATTTTATTGTACTTAAACTATAGAGGCATCTAGAATGGCAGTGAATTATGAAGGAACACGGAGACATACCATTTCTCATTAAAAAGCCTTTACCACAATTAGATAGATCTCAGAAGCATTCTTTCTATCTGTATTGCTGTTCAAATGCCATTTTTACTATTCAAATGTTTTGAGAATTGATTTTAATTTCTATTACCTTTTCATTGTCATTTCTTCTGGGCTAAGGGACTACTGAGAGGAGAGCAGAAGCAGACAGCAATAGCAGAAGACTATCATGGCATGAAAGACTAGAGTACTCTAGGAATAATCTTTGCTATTTCCACTGTCCAGACTCCACTTTCAAAGGGGAAAGAGTGGCTTCTTCCTTTTTCTCAGACACTTAAAGGGAGAACTTAGTCCCCACTGGTGATATTTTGTCTGCCTCGGAAAATCTTAAAGAAAGCAGAAATGGTCCCTACAAAGAGATTTTTGCCAAGTAGCAATTTTCTTGGTGTTAGCAGGTGATATACTTAGTATAAACTAAGGAACATGGGGAAATGAAAGACTGATTCCATAGCCTTGTGGGTAGGTCTGTCCACTCAACTGTAATGTGTGGATCCTTTTTCTATTCCTGCTTTTGTATTTGGTTTTTCTCAGATTTTTCATTAAGATTTTGTGAAAAGTCTTGTCCTCTCTTAAAAAATTCTCTCTTGTGGAAGGCAGTCAAGATTCGCCTTGCTCACATGGTCTAGAGTCTCAACAGCAAAGCCAGACTCAGGTATTTCCCACAATCCATCCTCAGTTCCAGGTTAAAATCTGCAAATCAGCTTTGAATATTGTCCAAAATACAGCTGATAACATGCATAAAATAATCCATTTCAGATTTAAGGACATGGAAGATTTTAAAATTTACTTGTTTTTTCAGTGTTAGTCATGGATACTTGCTTATTTGCACATATATAGACAAATATCTACACCCTGAAGTAGGCAGATGTAAAGATCTGATTTGCATGCATATATCATATATTTGCAAGAATGTATGAGGTGTTCATGTCTAAAATAGAAAATCTGGCTTAAGGTATTTTTCCAGTCTGAGAAAATTCTATTTATTTATTTATTTCTTAGCTAATTAGCATAGAATCATACAGTGACTATTGATTTAGCTTAGGAAGTATTTGGTTAGATCAGTTAAGAAAGATACTATACTTCCAAATTCTCCCTTGAAAGTAATAAAATCCTTGGATGGCCAACTGCAGGTACTTTTTCAGCCTGTATTGGGACAGTCTTTTCTGTAAGTGGAAGATCAAACATGTCCAGCTAAGCCTAAAAGGAAGAGAAGTAATCATTAGGGAATTTGGTAATGGAAGCAAAAAGCTAAGAGGCAAAGGATTGTGGAAGCATTGTTAAATAGTATCTGAGGTGGGGAGAAGAAAGCTGCTAACATTCAGATCAAGGTGACTTTTAAGTGAAAAGTATTTCCCTGCTGTGTACTGAAAATAATAGAGGTGTGATGCTAAACCTTTCATGTGGCCAAATTTAAGGTTAAATGTCAAAATGTAACCTCATACAAATTATTAGACGAGCACTTTTACAAAACATACATGTGAAAAATGTTTATAATAATTTAAAATAATTAAACCTATAGTACTTAAGAAATAAATATTTATTAGGACTGTTTAGCGTTTGGGAAATAAGCTGGTTTTGCTGGTGAAGGTACAGTGATATTAGGGAAGAAAAAAGACTGCTGGATTCCCAAACAGCAGCTCAAAATAATTCCTAAAGTTAGCTTACCTTATTTTGTTGTTCCTGTTAAAGTGCAAGTTTATTTTATGACATTTTCCTCTGAAGTTATTGAAGCACATCTTTGACCTTTACTCAAAGCTAATGGATTTTTATCTTGTAGTTGCAGGTGTTTAAATGTGTTCTCTGTGTCCTTAATAAAATTTAGATGTTAGTGAAAAGTTGGCTTTATTGACAGGCACATTGTTTCACTTTAGATTTGGAATTCTCAGTGTTTTCTTTCCAAGCGCACAGTAACTTAATTTGTACAAAATATAAATAGTAAGCCCAGTTGCACAAATTGAAAAACATGTATTTGCCATCTATTATTAGTATGTTTCCTTTCTGTTAACACAGGAAATCTCACGCAAACAAGTGCACTGATAACTGTGATAAACAAGTTGGTATAGTGCTTATTTTTTTACTGCTCGCAGACTTTAGGACTGCAAAATATCTCTATTAAAATGAAAAAAGAGAAGAAAGAAAAGTAAAAATGTCACAATTTACTTAAATGACAGCCAAAATAAAGTACACTTGAGCCTTGCATGTTCAGAATCAAACTCATAAAAGAGTCATTTTTGGTACTAGAACTTGAGTTGATAAAAACTGGAGACAGCGCCAAGCCTCAGTTTTTGGATTCAGACTTCAGATACTCATTAAGCAAAAACACTCACATGAAACATACTGACTTTGTAGCGACTGACCATCAGCTGCCAAAGTTGGAATTTCCCGCTCTCTGCCACATAGTTTGTGGATACTTTTAGTCACAAAGTTGTTGAGACTCATTCCAAAAAGAAAATGATGAGAAATGCCTTCCCGGGTTTGTATGAAGTGCACCTGCAAGTATTCCACACCTATGGCATATTTCATACCTTGCCTCTTTTTATCTATCGTCTCTAAGTCTGCCTACCCCGGGACAGCGTGAGACACTTTCATTTTCTCATACTTTCTGGTGAAGGTTAATTATTATGTTCACATCAGCAGTTCTTTTTTTAGCTGGGAGAATTTTGATCTAGATGAGATCAACTTAGATACATGAGATATTCCTTAGATTTTGTCCTTATTTTATATTCCCTACTGTTTTCAAGCATTTAGGAGTGTAATAAAAACGATTATGGAAGATCTTGAATATGCCAAGACTAAGAATCATGCTACAAGAAGCTTTTCCTTGGCCTTCCTGTGTCCCCTCCCTTTATTACAGAAGGTATTTAAGTACTGTTAAAGTAAGAGGAAACATCATCGAATTTTAGATCCCCGTAGCGAGAAAATTAGGGATAGCATCAAGTAGATTAGCAGTGTACACTTAAGCAGAAAGTTCTGTGAAGCACAGAATAAAAATATAGGTCAGACGGTGCAGAAAAGATAAGGGAAGTTAGCTAAACAGTTCAATTCATAGGAAATTTTTTGACCAACTTTGTTTTTATCAAAAGGTGGTGATTCACAAAAAAGTCTGATTAGACACTTCCCTGGTTCAAAATTTTTAAAGAATAAAATAATGAAATATGCCATATTTACATTTTAAAAACACAAGGCTATTAAGGAAACTGAGATAAAATGACATTTTAGTGTAAAAATGTTAACTTTTCTGTTTTTATGAGGAGATATTTTGACTAGTATGAAATGTTTTTGGTGTTTCAGGTCATGAGAATATTATCAAATATTTTTGGTACTAGTTTAGAATAGGAACATTTCTTAAAATCGGAAAAATTGTGTGTTAGCTGTTCCAATTTCTTTGCAAAACCCATTAAAAATATACACAAAATAAAAAACCCACTCTAAAAAGACCCCATTTTATAGCTGAGATAAACTGAGCTCACATGTTAAGAAGTTTTGTGAGCATCTCTCTAGGTTTCAGAATTTGTGTATAACATTTGTAAGAAGCAGCTTTTCTTAGTTACATGTACCTAAAGCACTTGAGTAGGTTCTCATCTCACTATCACTGGAAAAATATTTTTCCCTCTCGCATGCATTTCAACTATTGCTTTAGAAATTCTCTTTGATAATGTCAGCCGCCTCTACATCTTTTTACTGTCTCTCCTTTTTCAACTGCAATAGTCAGATGCCTGGCTTGGCCAGGACAGTCCAAAAATACTGGTTTATACCACAGCATCTCAAAGATTTTCATTGAAAAGCTATTTTGTGTTAAATATTCAGAGAGGACATGAGAATTCCCTGGAGTTTAAATCTTCAGTAAAGTTACAAAAACTTATGCACAACAAAAAGTGAGATAGGACCTAGAACACTGCAATATGCCCAAATGTATCTGGCTACGGTAGAATTATAGTGGAAGCTTGCTGTCTGTCTGAGTCACAACCTTCTTTTTTTTTTTTTTTTTTTTTTTTTTTTTATATATATATATGATCAATCTATATTATAAACATGAGTTAATCATCTTCTTTTAAAGCTGCCCGTGCATAGGGATTATTTTAGGCTGGCTTATTATCTCTTTCCATAGTCTAGAGAGGTCTGAGAATGATGCTTGCCTGCTATGTAAAACAGATTGCAAAACACAGACACGTCCTGGGACAGAAGTGAGCTATGCTCATTGCAGAATCCCTGCAGAACTGTCCATTTACAAGATGCATGTTAACAGATAATCCTGAACCCACTGAACTTGATTAAACCAAGGGCAAAAAAGAAAGATAGGCAGTAAGATAAAGGAAGATTTTCTGTATTTTACATCTTAGAAGCTGAGTCAGAGAAAGATTAAATAACTTGCCCAAGGTTATAAGGATGGTTAGTTCGTTATGCTAAACTGATAAACCATCAGTTTATTGTTTTACCCTCTGTAATACACAATACTAATGTAGTATGAAAGAAGACTTTTTTCCCACATTTGAGAAAAAAATAATCCTTTCACTGTATGTTTCTGGGCTTTTTTTTTTTTTTTTTAATGGATTTACTATGACCCCTTGAGAAACAATAGAAGCCTAGATCTCATATAATAAACTGGGTCTGACAGAAGAAGCATCTAGTGGTACAAAAGCCTGCCAAAAGCGGAATATAGGCCTTAATAGGAGCACATTCATGATTCTTACTAGTGAACTCTGTCTGACTGGAAAGATCCTAGAAATTTATACTTACTGTTGTGAATCCTCATTACATTCATAGATGTCCTAGGCAAGTTCGGTTGATACTATTATACTGTGACCTTTGGCTGCTGATGGAGAGCAGTGTGCTTAGCATGAAGCAAGCAGAGCTCTGGGAGAGAGCACATGGTGAGTCTATGGAGATAACTGTGCTTGTGATGCAGAGAAAGATATCTGGGGAACATGTGAGAGAATGAAGGATTTGTATGTTGTTTGGTGGAAGAAAGTCTATCGGTGTGTTATATGGATGAAAACACAAAATATATACATTATATATCTGTATAATATATAGGGAACCAGGAAATTGGGTAGGAGAGTTGGATATAGGCTGTATTAATTTCTATTTCTGTTACTTGCGCCGATACCATATCAGTTTGCTTAACCTGTTTATGCTAACAAAAGTATGGAAATAATTAAATAATTTTGAAAAAAGTGCTACCTGTATGAAAAGATCATACTCCTATTCCATAATTTTGGATCTCTATGCAATAACAAGGCAAATAGGAATTACAGACTATAGTAGGGTGTACATGGCCCAAACAATAGTTCATGTCAGTAGCCCAGTTACGAAACGCTGTTGGATGCGTGAACTTTTCACCTAAAATTAAAGACTCTTTTCCAAGTTTTGTGTGCATTGTATCCCTGTTCTTCCTGAGACACTCCTCCTGGTGCCCTAGTAAGCTTGCCAGAGCTTGCAAAGAACAAGGATGTGGGCATAATGAATTATTCTATTCATTTATTATTCTTGATGAATAGTAAATTATTCTAATAACATTTACTATTCTATTCATTTATTACTGGAGAATAATTAGCCAGGAATGGCTTCTAAGAAGTTTTTCCAAAATTAGACTTTAATGGTTTTACTGTGTTTATCTTCATCTGTATGAAAATATCTTTGTAGCTCTCCCTACTTAACTGTTCCCACCTCCTCCCCCACTCAGACATGTATCTGTTTCCCAAAGCTACTGTATTGGTAAAAAAATGTTAATCTCCTCCTCTCCCAAAGACCCAGCCTCTTCCTTCACAGTGCTGAACTCCCATTTCAGACGGAAACCCTTCCTCTAGTTAGATGCATGTGGTCTGTGCTAATGTGTATGTGAATGGGGGAAAGGCCTGAATGAGGATCAAAGAATAGGTGTGTCTGTACGAGAATAGAGGTTATAGGTAAATGAAAGGAGGTGATTATGGAAACATACATACATGAGTAAGGGAAAGATGCAATGTCTGCACAGGTGGTATATCCAGCTGAGATTTTAAAGTTAATGGGACTACAGAGGGGCTCTTGGTTTGCCTCCATGCAGAGAACTCAGTGTTGTTGTCTTCACTTTGACATTGCTTATTTGCGGCTGCAGTGTCTGCCATTACTAGATTTACCTCTGCCTTTTGAATTCTATAATTTCTTCATCTCTCTTGGTATTTAAAGTCCCTCAATTTGAAGAAAAAGGTGTATTCATGGGAAATATCCAGATTGCCTTTCTCCTATTCAAGGCAGAAGGAGCTGAACTGTGTTTTATTGTTTTGCTTTAGAGCTGTTGTGGAGGAGGGCTGCTTTTCTGCATGCTGCTACCTACCCAGACTGAATATTCCTCTATCTCTAAATCATTTGCATATGTGACTGAATTCTATATTCGTCCAGAATCAATGTTTCATCTTCTCTAGCTTCCTTTCCTTCCTTTTATGGAAAGAAGGAACTTTCCCTCCCTCTCTTATTTGTAGAACAAATCTAGCTTGTGAGAAAGATTAATACTGTGAATATCACATCAAATAATACATATGAAAACTTAATGTTACCTTACATCCAGTCTATCTTCTTTTCCAAAGTCTTTTTACTTAACGGTGTAATTATTATTGATATAAGTAGTATAGATGAGGCTGACTGCATGACCACTTGCCTATTTAAATTGGACCTATCTTGAGATCCCACTCACTTCCCAGCCAGTTTGGTACAAGAACATCCATTACTCTTTTTAATTCTAGGTTTCTAAGGTATAACTTCAGGGTACAATCTTGCAGCAGCTACAAGTATCCTTCCATGTGATGTTGCACTTTGGAGTCCAAGTGAACTAAACCCGGAAGAGCTACCACACTAGTTTATCTAATCCCGAATACTGTCTCTGACACGGATAGCCGTAGAAAGCACCAAGGGAGAGAGATGAGAAACCAGACAAGACAGAATGTTTATTCTTCTAATCTATCTTTCCCGCTTATGGAAAACAATAACTTAATTTAACCATCAAATATTGAATCCAAGCATTCTGGTAGGTGCACTCTTAAGCACCCATACAGCTTTAAAAAAACTTCCCCCAGGTCCTGCCCTGAGAGAATCATGACGTTTCATCTCCCTTAGCTTTGCCAGTATCTTTGGATTTTCTCAGGTTCCTCTCAAGAAGAATGCCTTTCTTCATGTGATTCTGAAGTATGTTCCTGAGTCAGTCTAGCTGGAAACATGCGAGAAAAAACCAGCCTCTTACTGAAACTTAGGACAGCATTAGTTTTCACGAATGTCAATAGGAGAAAAAATTTCCTACAAAAAGGACAAATTTGAAGAATCATGTTTGTGGCCAGGGTCTGGTCCATTTCTTTTTAACTGTGCTGTAGAAGCAGTATATAATGAAAAATAGATAAATTAAAATTCATAATACTGTTTTCACTAGGCAAAAAGCTATTTCCCTAAGGGATCTCAGATTCCCCACTTGAGAGCACTTTGACTCATTCACTTATTGGAACTGTAGAAATAACAAAATAAAAATATTAAAAGTAAAATTAAAACCCCTGGGATGGGCACTTATTTTTCCTGCAGATTCCTTTAGGTATGGTATCTGCCAAACCTAGGATAGAACATGTAACATGAAACACAAGGGGGAGAACATTTTCTGCATTGGGAGATCTTGTCAGTAGGATAATTTCTCTGCCCTAGTAACTTATATTTCAAAACTTGCTTGTTTGCACGTACATCCTCTACATTTTAAGAGTTGCTTTAGGCTGTAAGTAGAGAAAAATAAGTTACAAGTCAAAGGTTGTAATGCTTCCTACCCTTTGTCTGGGCAGGTTGATAAAGATGGTGAGAGATGGTAGATTTGATTTGTTTGGCATGTAAAATGGTCTTGAGATGATAAGTGAAAGGAATCCTTTATGCAGTCTTGTCACTGTCAAGCAGAACCAGTCAGGGAAGGGTGAGTGTCGTCTTTGACATTGCAAAAGAAAAAAAAAAAGAAAGAGATTGAAAATAGATTGCACTTATCTAATATCACTAATGAAACCACAGTGATGTCAGTTCTGATCAAGCTATAATCGGAGTTGCTGATTGTGTGATAACAGGCTTCCTTTTTACGTGTTTTCTACATGTTTGCAGTGGAAAAGGCCATAAATGATTAACTGTGGGTGAGTGGAAATAGTGAAGAAAAAAAATAACTTTGCCACAACAACAACAAATGAGAGAGAGGACTTCAGAGTGAATGCAGAGAGGAAGAGGAGGAGAAGAAAATTCTGAGTATTATTAAACATGTGAAAGAACACTCATTCACTTTATAAGAAGTAGATCACTCACACAGACACATTCACAACTTTGTGGTCATTGAAATTTGCGTAAGTGCTATTAATCAGTTTACCACAGATTATCATAGCTATTTCTTTGGAAATGACACTTGAATTCAAACATAGTGTTAAAAGGGAAAGCAGTAAAAACATGACTCGAACAATAAGAAAAACCACAAGTTTGCTTAAATCCCTTTGGATCAGATTCTGCCGCTTTTACTCACAATGCGAACCTTACTCAAAAAAAAAAAAAAATCTTCCTTAAACATACCTCACACTCTCAGGATGCTGTAAAAAGTTACTGCACAGTATCCTGTTTGCCAGTCACAGAAGAAAGGATTACCCAGGGCAGATTTACTTAGGGTGGATCAGGCAGTCACAGCCCCTGCCATTGGCACCACTGATATAGATCATGCACTCTGTCACTTACCTCAATCACAACTATGTTTGTGTGTCACTGCTCCCATGCACAGCGTGGCTGGATCTGTCCCTGTCATTGTGATAAAGGTGGTACATTTTGGGCAGCTAAGAAACAGAAGTAGTATTTGTCCAGAAGTAGATGAAAAGATATTTTTTGATCTCTTATTATTACTGTTGCATTATTTTATTAACATTGTTAATCAACAGTGTTTGGATAGCATTCTTTTAAATGGAGAAGACATTTTGACCTTATGGTTCCAAGTCTGACCATCAGTTAGACAAGTTGTCTACAGGTATGTGGCTTGTTTTCAATGGGAGCAGATTTGTTCTTATTACTCCCCATAGATGAGTTGCAAAGAAATAATGGGCACCCTCCCCTTGCTTCTCTGCAGCTGTTGACCCAGCTGAGGTGCCTGGAAGTCAATGAAATGAGACAGTCAGGGTCATCTCCAGAATGAACACATTTTCATTGTAGATCACAATTAGGGAGAAGATATGGACTTTAAACTTTAGTCTTTGAGAGAAATACATATATGTGGATGTGTATATACAACTATATATGTATATAAATAGGTATAAACATTTTTTATTAACACATTTTTAATGTTCTTTTATGGTCGTTGTTTTAAAAGGGTTAGATTTCCCAAAAAGGAAAATTATGGCTATTCTTTTTTACATTCTGCACCAGAACAGTGGGATAATTGAATTCTCTAAAGTAGATAATTTCTGAAATATGAACTGATGCCTCAGGGTAAACAGGAGACATATCTGTGAAATCCTTTAGATGTTATCTTCTAGAATTGAAGGCTAAAAACATGGGAAGTGCTTTCTGTTGGTCATTGTTTTGTAACTTTGTCATATCAAAAACTGTGATGGATGTTACATCAGTTTACTATCCCAGAATAACTTCTTCCCAAACCAACTGAAACACAAAGAAAAGAAGAACTTCACTCATTGATTTTTCATTTAAATAATAATATCAAAGCCTAAATGTAAGATATTTTAGAGAACTTTTACAATGAAACCAAAAGAATGGTCATTTTGCATACTTTTTCCCCCAAATGTAAAGATAATAGTATTTTAAAATGATTAAGAATTGAGCAGCAGTAAATTCTCCATTAAACATTTGAACATGATAACGGAACTCTGAAGTCATTAAAAAATCCTAGCTTAATATGAAAGTTATCATTACATCTTTATAGACTTATTCATATAAACAAGAAATATGCTAGCACTATTTTTTTCTGATTTTAATGATGAGCACTTTTCAACCTAGCCCACGCTATATCTTGTTTACTTTAATTAGAAGCAGTAATTATTATTGTTCTCCTGTGTTTGGAGCGATAGAGTTCAACATACCCATTAGGATGAATGTGCTCCTGTGCTGTGCCATGTACAGAATGAAAAGATAGACAACTTCTGTCTAACTCGGATTCTTCATCTAAGGTCACCTCATATCTGTTTTCTCTTGTTGTAGAGGATTTTGAGGTGTTATTGAGGAAAGGGCACTTATGTGAAAAATCTGTGTTGATTTCTCCTGTCATGTGAATGAGAAAATCTTAAGCCCTGCTGTATCCAATTTCCAGGTGATAAAATAAGCTGTGGAGATGCACTAGTCTGATGAGGGAAAAGTGACAAACAAATGATTGGCAGATGAAAACTGGTTCAGGGATTAAATGGATGCATAATCTAACCCCAGGCTAGGCTGGGAAGCAGAAAATTAATTAAATGAGAAATTCTGGATTAGGGAAAAATGGAAACTCAGCACTTTCTCATGCTTCTCAGAATATTGAAAAGAATGTGTTTGCTTTTGCCCAGAGAAGGGAAAGGGTGTTCCTAGGGAGATCCTTGGAGACTTAACTGCCATTCGGAGGCAGGAATAGAGGAAGCAGCAATTCTTGTTTCAGGGGGTTTTCTATACAGGGATATCTGACTTGTCTTGGTAATAACTAGGTCTCTGATTTGATAAGGCACAATATTTTATTGCTGAGACATAATAGGCCACTGATCAAAGAAAGTTGAAAATTTTCGTAGAAAGTACCATGATTTGTGAAATCTTGTTTCTTTTTTTACATAGTCTTGCTAATGAGTTTTTGATTTTGGTATTGATTAACAGCTAAGAAGCTATTGCAGAAAGTATCAAAAAGTTATATTGTATAGTATAATAAATATAGAAGTATTCCTATATGTAAGAAAATGAGTCTTTAGTTCTAAAAATCCAGATTCTTTACTAAAAAAAATAAGTTGTTTGTCATTGGTTCATGCATTTGAGATTCTTTATTAAAATTTGTAACACTTCATCTTTTGCTAGTTTGCTACTAGTGAACATACTGCTTTCCTCCTGTAGTTTTTTCAGTACGGTGTGTTAGTAATTAGTCTTTTAAACCTAAGAAGGACTTCCAGCTACAGCTTTTACAGAATGTTTTGAAAACCCACATTTCCCTGCTTCTCTACTAGTTAGCATTGCTAACTTGTGGACTAAGTGGTTTTTGGTGTTATCCCCCACCCCCTTTTTTTTTCTTTTCTTCTTTGTTTGTTTTTTTTTGTTTGTTTGTTTCTTTTTAATCTGTTCTAATTTTGTTATTTATGTATTATGATTTTTATTAAAATACATATTGGGATAAATCAATGTAGAGACTATCTGGGGCATTGGTTGGGAGTGGGTCTTTCAAAACAGAAACAATATTCTGTTATAAAATTCATTAACATTTTCAGAAAAAGTTATATTGGTAAAGCTTTTTGTTTACAATGATTTTCTGTTTCACTATACTCTGTAAGGAAGAGAATTCTCTCTTCATTTAGATACCTCTTTGTAGTCATAATGGAGATTTGTTCTTGGAATATATGCTTCATATTTTATTTATAGAGAGTCCTAATAACAGCAGAACAATTCCCTCTGGGTTTCCATATTTCTACCATTATGATTGAGCCAGATATGTTAATCTGTAAAAAATCAAGTGGCTTGCCTGGGTTTTACAGAGACTTTCCCCTATTATTAGCTATTTAGAAACAAAAAGTTGCATTTTTCAGGCTATATGGGAAAGCTTTTAATTAAATGATAGGTCAAGATAACAGGTTTGTTTGATGAAGTAATAATCTAGAGGAATTTCTAATTTCAGATTTCTTGTCAAGATGAAGAGAACATTTTCTTCCTAGTTCTAAAGCTCATCCCTTTCAGTGATGCCTTTTCAGCAATTCTTTTGTTCCATTCTCAGTGGAAATCACATTGGTTTATGAGCATCTTGAATCTGAACAAAATGTCCGTTTTCACAAAACGTTTGTGTATTTGCAGTTTATTGTTATATTGACAGGGTTAAAATATACATTGATATGCTGGAGTTTATAGGAAGAACATTCTGATCTTTTTGACTAGTTCTTTTACAGCAAGCTAATAACATTATACCTCATAAGATATCTATGGTGGAGACATATATTAATATCCTACTTTTATTGCCTTAGTCATATGGCAACTAAAAGACAAGGTAAAGATCATCTAGTGGAGTCAGTCTGCTGTTGTCAAAACAATGTTCCTAGAGGTAATAGTGGGATCATTCAAACTGGTGTTGCAGCTCCTCTTTCTCTTGAGAGAAAAATGATGAAAATAAACCAGCAGATTTTAACAGATTTTGAAATAAAACAGTGAGTAAAAGTGATTACTAAAAATGTTGAAAAACACTGACTGTCATTCAAAAACAGTTCTGTTAAAAGGCTTTTACATATCTCACACATTTTTGGAAGCTAATAGAAGGGTTGTAAATAAAGCCCACAAAGAGTTAGAATTAAGACGCAGAGATGATTCTAAGCTTACTTTAGTTTATTAATTCTTGATGAATGCCAAGGCATCAGAAAGTTATTTCAGATTTATACTGATGCAAGCTACCCACCATTAAAGTGGGTAAAAATAAATTAAGATGTGTCCTATACATCATTCCTATTCACTACTGCCACTGATTTTATGGGATGAATCAGGAGGACAGCAGCAGGTATGGGCATGAGGGCATGGAGGTATGTGTTACACTCTAGTGCCTCTTATACACAGGCAAATATATTGGATCAATGTTAGGCTGGAACATTTTGCAGAAAAGAAGCTATTATTGCAATTATCCAAATGCCCGATGTTCTTTTAAAAAATGGTTGAAGGCATAAAGTGGAGTATTAGTCCTGAAATTACATTTAAAGCCATGTTAGCAATGCTAAAATAAGAACCTTTTCCTTTTGTAATGTCCTCTGAGAACTGTTTATGACAGTGGGCATTGGTCTTTCTGCCACCTCAAGATGTGATGTAGCTGGGGTCCCCAATTTGAAGGATACCCCACAACTAATGCAAGATACTGTGTATGGACATCCCTACTGCAAGTGCTCTGTGTAGTAGCCTTACGCATGTGCAGAGCAACTGTACAACGTGTGTCCAGTGATACTGATCTACACAAAAGCAGAAACTCTACCTGGAAGTGTAGGTAGTGTAAAATGTCGGTGATCACCTCCCAGGTATGCAAGCTTTCCCTCTCAGAGAGAGGAGCTACAAGGACAATCGGTAACATCACATTTCATTTCAGTTTTATTCCACTGGTATTAGCAATGATTCCACACGAATCAGATCCTCACTCTCTTACTGTGCAAACCATTACAAACTCAGCATTTGCTACTCCATGATCCTTCCTGCACTTAGGAGATAGTCAGTTAATGCAATCACAGCTGAGTGGCAAGTGTTGCACATTAGATACCTATTGCAGTCGTGGTGAGTGACATTCTGCCATGAATATTAAGAGCCACACCCTCCAACATGGAATCATCACTGTTTCCAGTGAAGCTGTGCCAGTTTGTACCAGCTGAGAGCCTAACTCTCTAATTTTACAGGTCATGACTGAAACATATTTGAAGTACAGGCTGTTCACCTAACATATGAAACAAATGTTTGCACCAAATCACTGCATTTACACTCGTGTTATTCTTGTTACTTCGTGCTGGTGGTTGTCAAATAGCTTTTGTTTTCCTCTTCTCTCTTTCTAAAACTTGATGTCCTGCTTTTACTTCTGCTTCAGTAATGTTTGTCCACCACATCCGGTAATTCAGCTGCTCTGTCTGCTAGTGCCTCTAACTTGAATTTTTGTTCATTTTTAATCTCTTCTTTGCTCCACATTACTTACTTTTAATGTCTGATAGGTCCTGGCGGTTCTAATTCTAATTTACTACTTCAGAAAAATAGAAAAATTTATTACAAAATTCTAAATTTCACAAGAAAAATATTTATCAAAAATTTGCTTTTTTCTGAATGTTTTTATTTTTGGAGATTAATAAAACATATCACTATTTTATTCTTTCCTCTTAAACATTACAAAAATAAAAGATAGGAAAAGAAAAGCAAAACCTAATTCTTATTTGTTCAGTAGGAAATTTCAAATGGAAGGCAATTTGAATTAAAGGACTGTATAGAGAGTAATGCACCCTGGTCAGTGGTCAACATCTGGCTTAAGGCATTTCACCTCCAATTGCAAACAATGATGGTGGTTTTGCTTATGAGTTCATCATTATTTTCCCAAGGTTTATTTTTACCTTTAAGACTCCTGACACTGCTTATGCCCTTGAGGTACTTTGGACTGACTATGTTATCCATGACCATTCTGAACAAATTCATGATGCTGTTCTAAGTGGTTCCTGTGTTTTGCTCTTCCAATCACCTAAACTGAGTGGTACACTTACAGTCCAAATCCACTTTCAGGTATGTAATCTGGGCATCAGAAAGGAATGTGAGTCTCCTTTCTGCAGAGTTCAAATCCAGTTTTTGAAATGCATCTCTTAACAATTGCCTGAAAGATTGTTTCCACATATGCCATTCGGCTTAAAGCAAGCAAGCAAACAACCAACCAACCAAAAAAAACACCCCAAAAAACTAGCCAGCTACATTTTGAGTTGCATCTTTGGAGATTTTCAGAGATTGTTCATTTCAACAAAGGGTCTCTGAGTGTGATGAAAGAGCTCAAATTCCTGCTTGTTTTTTTTGTTAAAATTTAGCCTAATAATCAGCTTAATGTGTATTTGTGAAATCTTGGTTTAGATTGGTCACTGTAAAAGTTGTTTGCTACCTCTTACATAGTGTTATGAACATGTTAATTAAATGTTATAATATGCTTGCAGTGCTATTATGTTGTTATTGTTCAGTAGGAGTTACAACTCACCTGCCCTGTCTCAAAATGGACGCTTTATTGTCCAAATCTTTCTTTGTGAAATATTGCCTATGGAATGTCTTGTCACAGAACAATCTAAACAGTGTGGCTTACTATTTCCATAACATCTGTCTTTTCTACTATAGAACAGATTAACAATTATGTCTTTAAAAAAAACAGGAAACAAAACCATGCAGTTTAGACAGCAGCAGCGAGCTGTGATACATGTATGTCAGAGGATAAGGTCTCTCCCACAGTGCAGCTGGTAGGGTTCACACTCTTCTTTCTCATTGTAGAAGAGAATGCTATATTATTTCTATTACAAAATGATTGTCTGAGGGGAAAAAAAAAATTAGCAGACTCTCCCATCCTCCTCTTTCCATGCATGCAGGCTTTTCAATTGTGTTAAGCAGTATAGCAGAAGGATTTTTTAAATTAGTGCTTTGTTTTAGCAAAGGTTGCTGATGTGTACATGTAATACAGTTTTAATCAAATCCCAAATGCTGAAGACCTTTCAGCAGTATCTTAGGCAGCACTGTGCAATGCTTATTCCACTTGAAGTGGCCACCAGGGAGGTACAATTAGCTGTTCCCATGGAGAAGTTTGTTATACTAATAAATAATAAGTAGTGTAGGTAGAGATGGAATCAATTAAAGATATTTTTGACCATCTAATGGTTTATGGGAATACTAAATAATTGACAACAAGTTTTGACTATGTGTTCCATAAGCATGTTTTATTGTAACTGAAGTGTGACCACAGAACAAGGAATGCCTCTGGGGTGACAGTCATAAAGGTTAACTTATACCACTTTCTTAAACGTCACTGTTCATATTTGCTGTTAACCCTTTCTAAAGAGTTAAAATTTACACATAAATACATATGTAGTCCATGCCTAAGCTGCTACAGCAAAGCTCATTTGCTTTATATTTTTAAAAAACTAAAAAGATACTTGAAATCTTAAGGAAGTGAGAAGTTATTGCTTGTTATTTTTGTGTTTGCTTGAATAACTCAAAATTCATTTTGTTATTTAACGCTTTTTTGACAAACTTATTCATACCACGTCTTAATCACTTTTATTTGTCTGAAATAAAAATATTGACATAGATGCAAACCAACACCAGCTCTAGCCATCCCTTTGAGGGGAAAAAGGATTTGTTCAGTAGTATTTGCTGAAGGCAAAATCAGATTCACTATCCCTTTAAGTCTGATTTGTTCCACTCCAACAACAACCAGTTTTTTGAGGTTTCCCTATCATTAGAGAATTCATGGGTGACCTGAACATTGCCATAGCTCTTATACCACCTTTTTTTTCCTTCTTATGTGTAGACAGATTAATGGAAAAGCAGTCATTGGCATAGCTATTTGAAGACAGGAACCAGATGAAGTTTTAGGACTGAAGCTAAAATGGAAATATGCACTGTACAGAAAACATGGTTCCTATTACAATTCAGTATTCCTCAAGATCTGCTGAAGAGCCAAAATACTGTGGTAGCTGGCAATAGTACTCATTTTTTCAATGATAATAATACTAATGATGATGATGGTGTCTTATAATATGACAGTAGTAAAATATAATATGATGGTGGGTCTATCAGGACATAAACTAAAGTCATTCAATGACTGATAATGACTTGGATGAAATAATGTTTTCAATATTAATAGAAGAAATTCTGCCAGTGTTCATTTTGTGAACAAATGAATCTGCTAATGAACATTACTTTTGCACATAATAATAACAATAATAATAACAACAATAATAATAACAACAATAAAAATGATAATAACAATGTCTTATAAGATGATGGTAGTAAAAGTGGAATGTCTCTCGTTATGATCTATCAGGACATGAACTGAAGTCATTCAATGATTGATAATGACTTGGATGAAATAATGTTTTCAATATTAAAAGAAGAAATTCTGCCAGTGTTCATTTTTTGAACAAATGTATCCACTAATGAATATTATTAAGTTGTTTTTATTAACAAAGTTTCAATGATGCAAAAAAGTACACAACTTTTAATCCTTTATTTATCCAATATAAAGGGAGTACAATGGACATAACATTCCCCCAAAGAAAACTAGAACAGCTTAGGATACACAAAGTTATCATTAATTTCAGAGAAAAAATATTTAATTTTTTCAGAGAGAACTACACAAGTAGGATAGAAAATGCCTTATTCTTTATCTTCAGTTTCCTGATATGTTTTTAAAAAAATTGCAGTAACTGCAAGCCAAACACTAAGATTTTATGCAAAATAATGTCCTTTATAGGTTGCTCCCTGAATCTCTGGTGCTTTTAGGAGACACGGTTGCATGGAATCATTTGCCATCCAAAAAGACTATTTTTTGTGTCACTGAAACACAAAAAATTCGTAGGGGTGGATTATATGCTAGGGTAGAAAACAGAGGGGCAAAGAGTGTTTTGTAGTCTGCCTCATTCCTACCATCCCGTCCTTTTTCCAGCCTTGTCTTTTATTCTTCCATTGGCTTCTTGTGGCTCCTAGTCATGGTTTATTTGTTTGGTGAATCTTTGTATTCTTTCCTTAACTCCTGCTTCCACTTCTTTCCCACACTTCCATTCCTGCTAGCTTTCAACCCTATTTTCTACATGTTTCCTGGCAGTTTTTTCACAATCCATTTCCACATTGCTGGTCCATGTTGTCATTCACGCCAGACTATACTGAGGGAAAGTCCTTGAGAAATAAACTATGAAGTTCTCCTAAGTCTCTGCCGAACACATGTACATAACTTTCAATTTGACTTAAAATGGAATTGATTTTGGTAACAGCAGCAAAACTTGTTTGCTCTATTTTGTCTTAAATCATGGATGTGCCAGACCCTCAGTTGAGATGTTGCTATAAGATTATACGTCTGCACAGCTATACCAATTTCTTTACTCTCCCTCTGAAGCAGCTACATTAATTTAGTTGAAAACTTTTGCTCTTTGCATTCTTTTAGAATTTTTGCAGTAACAATAATCCCTCTCTTGACAGTGTGGCAAATAACCGGTAGCTACAACTATTTTAGCATTCTAGTTCAGATTAAGAAAATATTGCTGAAATTAATCTCCTTGCTGACCAGTTTAACTTGCTTTGTTTCACACTGCTAAGTGGTCCAGAGCACATAAGCAGCATTCCTTTTGGGTAAAACTTAACTGGAAGATGATCCCTAGGTGTACACCCAATACACTTCAACTGCTAATTGCTGTTCAGTATGTGGACCAGTCTAGAGCTATTCCAAAAGCCCCTCTGAAATTATTGTGATGTGGATGCCAGGTCCCCAGCACCAACTGTACTTGGCTGAGTATCTTTGCTTCTGTTGTCCCATTGCACTTGATATTGTTGATACACCTAGTAGAGTCCTAAAATACCACTAAGCTGTAGCAAATCAGACATTGACCCATGGTTTCCAAGAACAGAGCTGGCCAAAATGTAAGATTTCCTTTCATAAGAAAAACTATACGAAATGGGAGGAGAGAGGAGTTGTGTGCATGAGCCTGTGGCAAGGTAATCAAGATGTTCACCTGTTTTAGGTACGATTTCAGCTTCCTTTAATATTCCTATTAGAATAAGGGAGATATTTTTGTGAATAATCATGAGAAACAAAGACAACTGAGCTTTTACTGTTGTGGGATTTGTCGTAGCTTCTAGACCTACTGTGGACTCCAGAGCTCATGGGCTCATGGTGACTACATTTACTGTTTCTAGGCAGTGTGCTGTAAGAGCACTCTGCAAGAACTAATAACATTAGATCCCATATGGCTTTGTATTTGGTATTATACTAACTCATGGAAACGTGATGGATAATATCTGTTTTCTGTCTTTTCTCAAACCTTCTCCTGGCTGAGTCATTTGCTGCAATCATAAGAGGAACAGTCATGGTAGATTCTTTGCATAACAGTAAACTGTGCTTTTATTTGTCGTCTTCTCAATCTTTTATATTTACTTTGGCTTTGTATCATGCTTGAGAAAACATTCTTGCTATTCTTCAGAATTCAGCATACAAGTTAAGTCACAATTTCAATTTGGCAATTCAAACAAAAAGAGGCATAATATTCTAGTATCTAGACACTGGACACCCAAGTGTCTAGAATAATTGATCCACCATTTACAATTTATCTTTAGAATAATATGCCTGTCTTATAGTTTCTGTCTTCTCGTTCCTGTCTTATAGTTCCTTTCTTTTGAGAGAATGACTAGACTGTGTGTTTCTCTGGAACCAAGGGGAGAATCAGAGATAATGCTGATACCATCTGACCACTATTGGTAAAACTCTGTGTTGAATATCTGGAGGCACAGGGTTCAGAACTTGTTGATGAATCTTTAAAGATTCTTCATGGTTGTATCCCATAGAAAACCTATTTTTCCACTATTCATTTTAAAAAAATTGTTTCAATTAATTTCAATAAAACTCATGTTTTCTGTGAACGTTAAAATAATTGAATTTATAGATGAGAATATTTGTGGAAAAACATTTTGAAGTTCAAGAGTTTTGAGAGAAGTTGAATTTTGAACTGGAATGCATAGGTTTTCTCACACCAAATGTAGTTCCAAATACTCATTTGGACTATACAAACAAAGCTATTTGGAGCAAAAAAACCCCAAATATTGAATTTATAAAACTTGCACTCAAAACATGAGCAAGTGAGAGTCTAGGAAATGTGACTCCATTAGTATAGAAATCACATAGATTAATTGATTTACAAAAAAAGTGACATTTTTGAGAAATTGTTAATCACAGAAAGATGATAAAGTGGTTAAACATTTATCTAGTTCATTGTTATACAAATATATCTACAAATTTATTCTTAAAATCAAAGCTGCCACTATCCAAGTAATTAGAGAGTATTTAGAACAGTAATAGCTACAATCCAGAAAAAAAAGTATGGTTGGGAAAAACCCACAAGACAGATTTGGGTTTGGATTGAGGTAACCTGTTAAATTGATGAATTGCAGTCACAGCCAGTAGAATGTTAAGACTACCTGGACCCTGAGCTGCAATTTATCGTCCAAGAAGAGTACTGTGTCTCCATCTGCTGGTCTGCGGTATAACCCTCTGCCTTCTAGGAGCTGGGGCGTAGTAACCAAAGGCCAGAAGCCTTTTGTTCTCTCTTTTCTTGTCAATGGGTAATTCATTAGAAAAATCTCATTCCTGATACTAAAAGGACTTTGAAAATGACAGTAACCAAAGGGGTATACTCCATAGTTTACACCATGCATGAACTCTTTTATTCCATTATTTCGGAAACTGGTTTGTTAACATGCCCATTTTCCTTTCAAAATGGTTTAGGTTTATACCATTGGGAAAAAAAAAAAAATGAAAATCACTGGTTCAATTAAAATTTGGAGAAAATTGCAACATTTCATTTCAATAAAATCTTTAAGAAAGGAAAGTGCTCAAAAAGTAAGAGTGATAACAATCAAAGAATGATTAAATAAAACCAATGTTGATTCAAAACATGATTATTTAATTAGAATGATTTGTACAGATTAAGGTATTAGGTAGAGCTATAGGCTGAGTCCAAGATACAAAAGGGAGTCTTTCATGTGAAACAGAGTTGTGTGTGTTTGAGGTATCAAAAGCAAAAATTATTATGTTTAAGTAGATTTCTTCTGTCAATTGCAGAATTAGTGGTGTGAGAGAGAACCCATTCATCTTAACTAGAATGGTTAAGATGATTTTCAGAGAAGATATAAATTGAAAATCCTGGTCCATGTCAATGATTCTGAAGGGGAATTTAGATCTCGGTCTTCTCTGTCTTGGAGAATTTTCAGACCTGCTTTTCAACCATTACAGAGTTAATCTAGATTCATCAATATTTCTTTCTGAAAACTAACACAACAGCTTTTTAGAGGAGATTTTGTCTCTGCAGTTAGTTATCCAGGCTACTTGGGGTTAAGGGAGACTAAAGCACTAGTCTCTGCTTGATATAAAATGGACCAAACTTCCATGTAAGTCCTTTAATCACAGTTGTCAGTCATAACTAGGTACTTCTGTTTGGTCTTGTTTGCATAAAAGAGTTTCAGAGGAATTCCCCTTTACCCCTTTTATGTTCTGGAATACAAAATCCAAACTGACAGAATTTTTCGTGAAATGAAATTCTGGTTGTCACTGCTGTGTATGTCAGAAGATTTCACTCATTCATGAATTTCCTCTTGAATAACAGTTAAAAAAACAGAGAAAGGTTGGAATATAATTACTATTTTTCAGATATATGAAAAGTGTGTTAACTATTAGAGACTATAGGCATTGTAATCCTTGCACGCTAGTGAAATGATTTAGTGAAATGATTTAGTGATTTCACTGAGATTAAAACCTTTAGCAGATATCCTTATTCTGTTTTTTCATTTAGATTTATGATTTGCCCTTGTGCCAGGGCCTTGATGTCAGAATGAGCTTTTGGATCAAATCTTTAGCTGGCATAACCAATGTAGCTCCATATCATTTTACATTTATTGCAAGAAAACAACTTATGGCAACAAGAGAGTGTTGTAAGATGCGGTAAAAATCAAAAGCTGTCGTGAAAGTTTACTGAATAATTTTCAGTGCAAAGCTCGGCTGAAAAAGTAATGAACTAATATGTCCCACTTACAGTTGCTGCAGTTTTAAACAATAAAAACTACTGTAGTTTCTCATAGCAATAAAATTATTATATGAAGTAGATGCCTCAGTAGTGACACTGCTAACTCTGATTTCAACTCTGTCACAGTTGTGTGAAAGTAGCAAAATTTCAATTTTGCTTATTGAAAGAGTAGGATACCTAAAGTGAAGTTAACAGTAGTTTGACTCAATTGTATATTACAACTTCATATTTTTTATGAAATATGTGATTGAGGTGTTTTATGTACTGTTTATCACTGCAATGAAAAGGTAGTCAGGATTAACTTCTCTAGGCTGTTAAATTGCCTCTTATTAGCATTGAAACTATATTTGCAACATCTTATCTTAGGCTATTTTTTTTTTTAATAAGGAAATTACCATCAAAGCATAGTTAATCTGAGCTGAACTAGATTATAATTGGAGTCCTTTTGAATGGGAATTTAAAATTATTCTGTATTGTCATAGAGCAACAATACATTATTAGGATATTAAAAGTAGTTGGCAGCAGCATCATAAAAGTACATTTCATATTAACACTTTGTGCAAAGTTAACTCTGTTCCTTATTTTTTGTTTGCACATCTTTCTTGTATCTTCTTTATATTAAACTGCAGAAACGTCAGTGCATTAAAGGTTTTCAGCTTTAAAAATGCATCACAGATTAAGATATAGTTTAAAAAAGGAGTCTATCCAAAGCCTTTTGAAGCCAATTGAAAGACTGTGACTTCAATGAGCTTTGGATGGAGCCCACAATGTGCTTGTTGCAAAGTAACAGCTGTGCAGGCCTTTGTTTGCAGGAGAATCAGAAGTCTTACATTTGATGGTTGGGATACAGTGAAAAGCAAAAAAGAAGAAAGATGGAGGCAAAATAATACATAGCATTTAAAAATGGAAATGAATGCTGTTTGTCTTAATTAGGAGATGCATCATAAGCCTTTGGCTTTCATTATTCAACTGAAAACATTTAAACATAAAGCATCTGAAGAGGTCAGGATGTTTCTGTGAAGTTTTTGCAAAGGGACATATAAGCACCATCTCGCAACCAAAAGGCAGTAACATCTTCACAGCTCTTTGATATACAAATGAAGAAGCATGGCAGATCTAGTTGATTCTTTTTTTTTCTCTAACATGTACATGGGGGAGTGTGTTTTTTACTTTTGGTTTACAGCAGAAGGAGGTACCAGTGACTCAGAACTCAGTTTCTTGAGGGGTGCAATGCAAGTACTTTTTCATGTCATACATGATTACGTAGTTGGTAACCTTTAGAACATGGCAAACATTGGCATAATGCAGTCAGTTCTATGCACAGTGAGTAGAAATAAATGTGAGAAACCAACATTGTGAGATGAGATAAAATCTACTAGAATAGCTAAATAGATTTGCCAGCTGATGCTTACTAAAATCTTCTGTGCATATATATAATGCACACATATATAATGCACATATAACTGCATATATATGTGCACTTTTAAAAAATATATTGTAACTACATAAAGATTAACTACCTCCTTACTGCTATTTACTATAGTGTTTCCTTAGATTTTTTTGATAACAGAACAGCACTACATATATTTTAACTTTTGTGTTGTGATAACTGTCTCCATTATTTCTGTTTCGTTCTATACACACGACACTGTGAGGAGGCAGTGGCAGTGGCAAATGCAGCTGTCCAGCTGTTATTTGGGCTGCTGGTGTACATTTCATCTGAATGAAATTAAAAAGGAAAGGTAGAGGCAGAAAGGAAGAAAAGTTGAGCCATTAGGACCAGTTTCCTGCTATCAGAGGGCACACGTCATGTAACGCCTTAATAAAAGGATCAAAATCTATCAAATATATTTTTGCCATCATTGACTGAAAGCTGGTTCTGGATCCTCCTCGTGTAACCCTGTGAAATGTCTTTTAATTACCAAAATAATTTTACTCCTGGCCAAAACGTACCAGTTTATTCTTCTGACAACATCAATTTTAGCACTCACGCTTAGTGTTTAGCACTCCTGTATTTACTGAGGGCAGCATATAACCCTATCTCAGCCTTTGTTTTTTTAGAATAAGCAAAGAAACTATTTTTAGCACACTCACATATTTCTTGCTTATTACATAGTTGTTTTCTGTATCTTTTGTAGTTTGAGTTTCTTCTTCATTTTAGCAGGTATAGTTAGTTGTATATGGTATTCTAGATAAGGTCTTAACAATACATAATCACTTCCCTGTCTTTTCTGGAAATATTTTGAATGTGACACCTCCACTTTACATTTGCCTTGTCTTTGTTGCATCACAATGAGTGTATATAAACTCAGGACACTTGTGCCCTGCAGCACACCACATGGCCTCTGTAATTCTGACCGACTATCCAGAGAGCATACAGTTTAGATGTAACTGTATATAATGTAAAATGTTAATGCTAATAGCACATCTGCAGACTGAGGACAACTCTTGCTATCCTGTTATCAACATCTATGGAAATTGCATATTCAGATAAATGCTTCTACCCCTCACGGCGGTAAAGAAAATCTTCCAGGTAGCTTAGTCTAGGTCCATGTAACGCCAAGCACGCTGCAGACATGAACATAAAAGAACTTTGGATGCTCCTGTCCTCTTAAGTTTTATTAACTGTGAGGGCAAAAATTAAATGTCTTGATGGGCTCATGTGAAATACAATGATAATTGCCTAGTCAAACCATAAAAGGAATGAGTAGCAAAGGCTTCGCTTTTACAGAGTCCTAGAAGTTTTGTCCATTGAAATTTTGCAAAACCAAAAGAAAATGTCACCACTAGTCCTGGTTTCACTGCTCAAATACTAGTATTTTAGGAGGGCCTCATATATAATGTCTTCAAGCCTTTTTACGACGATCTTTAAACCTTTTGAAAAACTGAGTTTTGTTTGGGTTGAATTGAATTACGGAAAATTCTTGGATCCCTCTTCTATATACTCCCAACATCTTGTTAGTATCACTGCTCAATCAAATGTATAATCCCAGAAGAATGAATTACAAGATGTATATACTTATCAGAAGGACAGAAGAAATTTGTCTGGATAAATTAACAATACAAATTTAAGAAAGATTGTACTGTGCAAAGCATGCAATCACTAAAAGCACTGACACTTTGAGGATTTTTGGCTTATTGTTCATTACCTGAGTTGGAGAGTTGAATTTCTCTGAAGCTGGAGGGGGAATATTAACTTTCTCTACAATTGTTACGGTGCTTCCTTAGGTTTGAGAAACAAATCATATACTACAACTTGCATTTCCCCATTTCTGAGCTGATTGCTTCTACTCCTTTGTCACTGCAGCAGCACAGGAGAATGTATAATGCTAAATTTCTTCTTCATGCGACATTTTAAAATATTATTTTTATGACAAGATTTTCTTTTTTTTCTTTTCCTCTCAGCCTTGGGTAGCTAAAAATGTCAAAGGCAGGAATACTTTAAGAGTTTTATTTGTTTCATGTTACAAGTATCTTACTATAAGTAGGTTCTGTAGTAACGTGCTTCTAAGCTTTTTAATGTATTATCATTGCCAGGCTAACTCTCAGATAACTTCTCTGCAGCAAAGACTTGAAATAACAAGCTGCTTAGAGCACTGAATAAGGGAAAAAAAAAGTATTGGAAATTCCACTGTGAATGTGGAAATGTGCTTGCAAAACAGTCTTGGCTCCCTGTAATTTAGTGAGTGTACCAGGCAGTTTCTTTGATCTAAACTGAAAACTTAAGTGTATTGCCTTGGTATATTTTATAGAAAATAGGGACACACAGAACATTTTTCTATATCTCATATATATGTCATTGAGTGGAAGGTGAATATCGAAAGAAATATTACATACAGACCTGTGTTACAACAATACAGAGAAAATTTGCAAGAATTATTTTGAATTATACGCATTAATAGGTCTGATGATTTTTCTGATTAACCCTAAATACAGAAACAGGCTGTGTTTTCATCACTGCTGAGATCAGGCTGCTGGAACATTTGAGTGACACTATACTAATTATCTCTCTAGTGTCCTACCCGTTCTTGAGCTGGTGACGCCACTTTATTTTTTCTTTCATGGCACCTCACTCTTCTGTCTTTGAGGATGTGTAAGTTGAAGTGAAAATAGAGGGACAAATTTATTTCTACTTTATTGCTTGCTATATAAACAAGATTTGTTTTCAGAGCAATAATAATTTAATAAATATGTGTTATAAAATACTTAAAATAATTCTTTTTACCAACAGCAAAAAAACCCTGTTTTCATACAGTTGTCAGTTTCATCATCATAAAAGTTACACAGAACAAAAGAGGGATGCTAAGATGGGCAGAAAATGTGCTAAATGTCTTGGATTTAAACAGAAAATTATGAAAATTATGTTTTTCCAAGTATTTCTCTGGGTTTTGTCAAATTTCAACTGAGAAATACAGGTTTTGGACCCTATTTTCTGTGCTCAGTGTCTAAGAGCTGTGTTACAATATGTAGTACAGAAACAAAGCAATGGCTTTTGACCAATCTGACTTAATTTACAGCAAGTAGTCTTGACAGCAAACAAGTTACAGCCACAACTAAGATTCCTTATGTCATATTGTACCTTCTTCTACCAAACTTTGACTCAATTTTCAGTCTGTGTAATTATACGTAGGTTCTGGATAAAACTGCACTTTATCTACACTAGATAAACAGTGAAAGTAAAGATTCAGGGATAGGATTACTTTAGTATTTTCTGCTAAGCTCCAGGACTGCTCTGTAATTTCAGCTATACATCCTTGTTAGTTAATTGGTTCATCAGTTTCCTTAGAGCTACAAGCACTTCTATGCAAGAATCTGTCTGGATTTTTTTGACATGGAGCCATGTCAAAAATGAGAGATATTTAACATTAAAAATTGCCGTGATGAATTATTTTAAAAATAATTTTACAAATTCATTGAGAAGCCATATAATTCTGAGGTGATGAAAAGGTTGTTGAATGATGAAAAGTTTGTACTTTAACCAGAAAAAGTGCAAGACTTACAGAGCTACTACTTTGCAGTATTTCACTTTATTTTGACTGTCTTCATCCATTTTGTAGGATTCTGTTCAGTCTTAGAATACCTTCTCATTTTCCCAGAAAGGGCAGAAAATCTAAAAACTGGATCTCAATCAAAGAAGTTATTAGGATTTCCCTTCTTATATTGAAATAATATCCACAGTGAAATCTGTGACCTCCTTTACTTGTGGAAGAGATTTCTATGACTTTTAACTGCAATGGACCCTCGCTTTCTATACAATCATAGAATCACATTTCTGCAAGTTGCTAACAATCATCTGTAAAGGATTTACACATATTTCAATGTTTTATGCTGAGCACAAAATAAATAAAACCATTTAAAGTCTAAGCTTTCATTAGTTTTGATTCCATTCTGATGTCAGTTCTTCACCATCATAAATATCTATCAAAACAACAGGAAAAATGTTGTTGTAGTGCGATAATGCAGGGTAGGTCAACTCCCCTGTTCCAAGAGGGGGAGAAGTCTTGTAGTAAGGAAAACATTCCTGCGAAGCCTAGTTTTCCCTCATGTATTTTCTTTATTAGGTTTATTCTCATGCACAGTCTGACTAAGTTGTCTAACTGATGGGGCAGAATGAAACAAGAAAAATTGTTGAACACACAAAATAGTGTTAAGGATGCAAACCTTTGGAACTTTTCTTGATTCTGGAAAGAAGTGAAATTAATTGTAAAGGGCAAAAAAATTGACTTTTTTTTTCCATACACTTAGCAGAACGCTTTTTTCCCTGTGTTATTTGTAGCACTAACTATTTGGATCAATGGATTGCTAATTAGAAACTGACTTTGGAAGGCTGCAGCACGCTTCTCAATGATTCATGTGTTTGCATTGATTTTTGCATAAAAGCAAAATCTAGCTGTACTATTTAGCACTTAGAAATTGGTCCTCAATGAACTATTTGGAGCTTAATAGGCTTGATAATACTTGGAAGCTCATTATTGTGTTTTTATCATTATTTCTTGGATTAAACTATATCCATACACACATATGTATATATACACAACACTCACACTCGCATACGGAGTTGTATTAAGCCAAAAGACAAGGTAGGCAGCAGCTTATGGCAGCAGACTGTACACTTCATCTATGCCAATCATGGGGCCTGGCTTTCTAGGCTGAACAGCAGGTCTTTGTTTCCTGCTTTATACAGCCATCTTCCTCTCCTGCTGTTTCTAACACTGAGTGAGCAGACAGGATGTAACCTAGGGATGGGCAGCTGCCTAAAGAAATTATAGTCACTTTTCTGTCCGTCTGTCCTTCAAGAAGATGTAAGAACAAAATCCCCTCTGACACCCATCCTTTTCAATGTTCTGTTCCTTAACACAGTAGAAGCAGGCCTTGCCTCTGTGGGAGTCAGGATACTGCAGGCCTTCCTGTCATGGAACAGGTAGCAGATGAAGACAGGCCATGGGTGACAAGCAAAGGATGGCAGGTGGAAGTCCTGTGAAGAAGAAGATTACCCATGAAGAAGGGCAAGCTCTCAGAACAGCAGAAGGAGAGAAGAGCTGTCACTACCCTGATCCGCAGCCCCACTAAAGGCTCACTTAGCTTCTCCAGACTTTTTAGCCTTCTCAATCGCTTTGCACCCAGAATATCATGGACCTCCATTGACCTCTGAGTTGCTAGCTCCAGTCTTACTCCAGAAACCCCATTCTCTCCCCCACAACCCATCTGTTCTGTCCGCTGAAGCCTCCACTGAATCTTTTTAGCCTCTTTCTCCCATCTGCTGTGACCCATATTGCTGCTTCCATAAAACTGATTCTGCCTACACTGCTGAGAAGCCTTCAGCTGAGTTAGCATATACAATATGGATTGTTGGTGTCATATGACCTATATATGTATGTGTCTATAAATAGATTTATTGTCTGGGTATGCAGCCAGCAGTTCAGCCAGGGTTTCTGTGAACATTCTTAACTTTTTGTCCGTGAATACTTAAAATATAAATTTAGGCACCTCAAAAGTTCCTTGCAAAACTGGGGAACTAATATCCAGATGGTTAGTTTCAGGATCAGTATCTAAGATTCAACTTCATTCCCAATCTGTGGACATATTTAGGGCTATTGGTGATAGATCTTTGCTTCCATATCCATGTAATGAATGCTGAAAGCAAGTTTTTGCACTGAACTGCTAAGATTACCCTGACTATTTTATCATATCTTTATTTATCACAGTCAAGAGATTACTGGAAGATTTCTTTTTTTTTCCTCCAATTTTTCAATTCTGCTTTAAAATTTCCAGTATGTAAATCTATATTTCTTCATGAGAAGAGATTTTCAATTTAAAACTTCTAACACTTCTGAACTCTTTGAAAAGGATAACAATCAGGTTGACCATTCAGCAAATCTTCGAAGCAATATGCATATTATGTGAGTCCAGATTTAGTTTTCAACATTAAAAATTATTTCTGCCTGTTCCTCCTGACTAGTACAGAACCTGCACTAATCCAGAACAATATCAATTAACCACAGACACCCAACTGTAAGAGCTACTTTAGCAGACAAGTGGAATTGGACTAATTATCATACAAGGTTACACAGAAAGGAAAAAAGACATGCAGTCTCTCTAAGAGAATTACAAGCCTGTGATGGCCCCCTCCCTTTGCTGCAATTATCTCCAAATCACACCTGCCAAGCTGTAGGGAAGCATTCCCATGGTTTGTGGCTGAGAACACAGGCAGGTAAACTGTTGTTTTAGTTGGATTAAAAAATCTCTATACCTCCACTTGTTTCGAAGAATGCTATACTGTAAATATTTCTGCAGTAAAAGAGACACTATCAGTATAAAAATCAAATTAGAAATGAGCCTTTTTTTTATGTGATTAACAAGCCTTAGGTTGAGATACCATTGAAAGACTTCCACCTCAGAACGATTCTTACCATCACAGGTAAACTGAGATGCCTTTCCACATAGATCTGAGAATGTAGTTCTGCTGTTGAAGGAGGAGACCAGGATCTAGAGAGGGATCTGTAAAAGCATTTGTGCTGAATGAAGAGCCTGTTCAGTTTGTAAGCAAGAAGTGTTTTATTAAAAGAATGAAATTTCAAGGCCTAAATCTTTGGAGAGATAGCCAAGTTATACCTCAGAAGCAGGATGGCACCTCTTTTACTTGGGTTTCTCAGTATCCAATCTTAAGCCTAGACCATAAGTCATCTTTTTCCTGGAGGTCATGAGAGAACAGTCCTTTTCTTACCCTCACAAGTTTGGCATTCTAACGTGTACCTTGGAGAAGATGGGCTGTAAAACCTGGGAGAAAGATCTCCATCATCCTTGTGAAGTACCCTTAATACTGTTCTGTAAATGTACTCTTGCTCACAATGGTTATGCCTACTTAGATATTTTTTAAAGTGTTGGGGCCAGAATTGTGGGATCAAGCATCCGAATTTTTGTGGTAGCTGATTTCTGATGTTAAGAATCTAATTCTCTATGCCTGTAGTAAATTGCTGACAAGTCTTTCTGATGATGTTTTAGAAGATGGAAAAATCAAATGTGTACAAATTATTTGAAAACAATGGAATTTTAGAGAAAGTAGTTTGTAAGATTATTAAGAGAAAGTGTTTATTTTCTTGAAAGAAAATTGTGTTAATTGCAATTGCTCTTGTTCATTGTGTCTGTCTGCCTCGGTAGATGGAAAGACAGCGAGAGGGCAGCGCTGTATGCAAGCAGTCAAGCTCAATAGATGGGAGAAACAAAATGACAGCAGCTATTTGTGTTATTGACTCTCACATGATTGTGCCATGTCCAAGGTTTGGATCTTAGCTGCCGAGTCCAGATGGTACCTAATGGAGAGCCAACACTTGATCTTCTGCACTGGCTCAGTGTTTCTAGAGATCTAGAGCTAAACCACTGGATCAATGTTTTGAGTGTTGTTTATGGTCACAAGATGATCTAAGATACACTTGGAATCTGAGAGCTGATATGTAGACGTAGTTAGTATTTAATTATTCTGAAGAAGAATAATCAGAAGTAGAGTGAAAGACAGGAAAGGTTAAAGTAAAGAACATTGGACTTCGAATTGCTCTTGAAAAAATAGAGAGATTTAATCTCAGTTATTTTTAGTAAATTATCAGGACCCGTTTTCATTGTAACATAATTATCTTCAATACATTAATCTATTTTACAGTGGTATTATACATACTGTACTGTTCATACAGTATTAACCTAAATATAAACATTTGTGTTAATTGAATCCATGGTGCCGGCAAATTTTAAACCAATCTTATATTAGACATGATCTAATTGTCTCTGTTATATTGACTGATGTCTGAAAATGAGTTTGAATCTACCATTAAGCTATTACAGTGATTCATGTCAGAAATGGCCAATAGAAACCAAGGGATATTATTGGAAAAAGATCCTTTCTCCAGTTTTTGTGCTATCAAGTTAGTTCAAATAGAAAAGAATATCTAAGCCAGAGTAGGGTCTGGTCCTATAATTTTATCATTTATAATATTCTGCACTGTTGTCAGGCTTTTTATATGACTTTTTGGTTTTGGTTGTTTTTTTAGGGGGGATGGAATTGCTGAAAAAAGTACGCTTGGAAAAGTGGCTTACAATGTAGGGTAGAGACAAGTCATCATACCCCTGTTGGAAGCTGTCCTGAGAATTCACAATATTCAGGATGATATCTTGAGCAAGGTAAAGTCCATCACAGCCAAAGACGAGAAAGCAGCTAAGTAGTGTGAACAATCAATCAAGATTCAAGTTTTCAGTCACTCACCCTATTTTATTTGGCAGTGCAGGGGTATCTAGTGAACCTGTGTCTGAGTTCCCTTGTCTTTGGCATGGGAATTAAAGATGGGAAAGGTATGGCAAGCCAAAGATTGTCTATATGGGACCAGCCACCAACGCAGCTTTCCTGTCATGCTGTTTCTCCAAGGACACGTGGAAATTCAGGGTTCAGAGAGTCTGCATAATCATGTCCCTTAGGTATAAGGCTTAGGGATATGTTTACAGTGTAAATTGCAGTGTAGTGGAAAGAGAATGGATTTTGCTTTACCTGGGTTACTTCAGGTACTCAAAGCCTCTGCAAACCATTTATACTGGAAAATAAAAAAAGTGGCAATGGATTCCTGCAAACTTTTATGTTTACTGGATTGTTTTGAACCGTGAGACAAGGCTTGGGGACCAGTTCTTCATTTAGCTTTTCCTACATCATTCCTCTTTCAACAAATCACAGTCAGTCACAGGCTTTTTCCAAGGTATCAAGGGATTCTCTTTTTCCAGTTCTGTCATAGTTGCTTTTTCAACCAGAGGGCTAAACTAACTAACTGTGCTAGTTTTTCTTTAAGGTGGAGAACATATTGGTAGGAATGAAAAACTGAAGCAGGGGCAGACCTGTTATTCAGATACAGTCCCCTTTGTTGTCCCCCTGCATGCTTACAAAAATCCATGTTTTCCTCTTGAATCCATACTTCATGCCCTTGTCCTTCATCTCTGGTCCTCTGGGTTTTCAAAACCTTCCCACCTGTTGCTCAAAACATAGTGTTTACACTCATTCCTTCCAGTGTCTGCACTCTTCATGGTGAAGCATGCCACAATAAGCCACCAATGTATTGCTTCTTTGTGTGGATACAATCTACTTGATATATATCCTCTGAAATGTATGTCTGTAGACTTATGGGAAAATTAATAAAACAGAAATTAAAACTGACAGCTTTGAAATGATATGCTACCCTTAGCATATGGACTACCTCACACGAACACTTTACAGGATTTGTATCAGGATTATGGACAGTAACTCAATGGGGGATAACTTCTGAACTATATTCCTAAATCTCATTTGACAGGTTTTGGATGCTGTATAATTCTTACAGTATTATAATGTCACGCCAGTGATGCTACAGTCATCATTAAGATAGTCCTTTAATTCTTAGTGCTAATTTGGTCTTATAATTGCTTTTGCAGTGAAATTTCATATGCTTTTTCTCAGCAGACAAATGAGCTTCCTTAAAAAAAATTAAATGCTTCATTCTCCACCAAGCCACATTTTGAAGATCCAGTTTCCTCAGAAATAGGCGGCTGTATCTGGAGAGAAAAAAAACAACAATGCTTTATGTTCTGAGCTTTTAAATATATCCTAATGATTTACAGTATCAGCTTTGGCACCATTATAAAAAATAGGTTAGAAAGTAAAGATGTGGAAACAGTATTAATTTTATTTGGATTCTGTACTAATTTACATGCAGTACTGCTATACATCAAGACTCTTATGTCTTTAAGTGAGTGAGTGAAAGATTAAGACAGTTTTAATTACAGAGAGCAGATGACTCTGCTGTACTTTGCCACATCCAAATCCTAGACCAGTGGTTAAGGCATTTTATTGGAATATGGATATAACAGTAATTTAACCTGGGATGCTTGTCTACGGGTGAGTTGGGTTGGTATTTCCTGCAGCTGTTGCCACTTTGCAGTCCTTGCGATTTACTGTTCTCCTTTTTGAAGTACCAGAAGTATGAGGTGATGGGAAGTATGAGATGGGGTGAATATCAAAGTTCTTAAGCCAAAGCAGCCACAGTCTGACGTGAGAGCACATAATTTGAAGTAAAGCGAAGACTGCTTACTGTGGAACAAAAGCAGACTCTTCCTTTCTAAATAGCTGTAATTATCGTTGCTGACCTAACCTCTCTGGTTATAAAATATTCCCGAACAAATTGAGTATTGCCACTGGTTTGGTGTAAGGATGGTGGATGTTTTTGAGCTTTGATGACTGTTTCTACCTCACATGTAAGAACTCTTTCCTGATAGGAACCTTCATTTGTATGTGCTTCTATTCATTCTGTAAAATGCACCAAGCATATTTGACAGTTACTTGTGCTCCATGGTTGTATTCTAGGAGAGGTTAGAACTAGCTTTGCAGGTTATTATCTGTACTTTGTACTGTTTGGAGTATTTTTTTTTCCAGAGTATGCATCTCTGTGTTTGTTAAAATATCCTAGAAACACTTTTTTGCCTTTTTGGAGGAAGATGATTGTTGCTTTCAAAGACTAGCAGTATCTGCTTTCAAGCTATATGCTTTTATGATTATAAAATATAATTGTTTCTTCACTCCAGATGCAATAATTTTATAGTTAGTAAATCTAAATATAGCTAGACAACATACAGTTGATTTCAATAAATGTGAATTTCTGTATGTTGGTGAAATTCCAGCCATTGTGCTGCATTAAAGTCAAAACTGATTATGAAGCTCAAACGTAAGGATTGGCTGAGTGTGAGGGAGAAGGAAAAACAACCTTCCTCAGGTCACACGCAGTAGCTGAAGAACCAGTTCATGGAAACTACATCTAAACCGAGCAAGAGTCTCTGCCAAGAAGAGACCAGGAGGTTTTGCACAGCAATCAATTCCCTAACTCTATGTGTATTCTCACTTTCTGTTCAGAGCCATCGACATAAGGAGTTTCAGTGAATTTTGGCTGCCTACAATGTAGTCTACACTAGTCCCGTAGGAATTCCCGTTGAACACACGTGTAGAGTACATGTTATCTTCTAGCCTTGTTTTGTTTTCTTGTGGAAGTATATTTGAGCACATGTGAAAAAAAAATGCATTTACAGCTCATCACAAAAAAGTGAAAGTGGCATATAGGGGGTTAAGGGAATGATGAGGCAAAAAACTGCAGTGCCAGCAGAATTCCCCAAAGGGTAAACAAAACTCTTAACTGTTGCAAACAATAAATTGTCAATACCTTGTAGAAGCAGTGGATAATGAAAAGTTATAATGCCTATAGTTAGTACCCTCTTTAAAAGAATTTACACAGGATATGAAATTAAATTCTGTGCACAGTTCTCTTAATTTGTCCTTAATTAAACAATACTCCATAAATGGTGCATTCAGTGACCAAATGTTCAGAGACAGCAAAATGGTGGGTCCCAAGCCATTAGGAATGAAATAAAGTCAGTCCCCTGAGAGCCTGCTAGAATCTGGTCTATCTAAGTGACAACTGATGGTTTAGGAAAGATAATTAACTTTGCAATTACAAACTGCAGCTTTCACCAATGCTGTTTCTTTCAGTATTCTCTTCTAAATTTGCTACTATTTTACAGTGAGATAAAATGCTTTTAAAGAATGCCAATTTTGTAGGGATTCATTTTTGCTACACAAATAAAATTTGAATATTTTATTTTAAAGATTTCAGATTAATAGGTAAATCTGTAGGTATTTTATAGATTGCAAAATATATATGTTATTTTTTTATCACTGTCAAGAATTCTTTCTTAACTTTAAAGATAAAAGAGGCATGCTGCTTCAAACAAATTTGATTTTTAACTTTGGTAGCAAATCCTGGGCCTAGAAAACCTAAATTAGGTTTGTTCTGTAGCCACGTAGATTGAAATTCTCTTCAGTATAGAGAACATCCGTTCTAACATACTAATGTGCCTTCATTTTGCTAAAAAATACCTGCATCAAAGGGGGATTGCTAGTTGAATCCATATGTCTATACCCTTGATTATCTTTACCATAATGTCTCCTAGCATGTAAATTAGTGTATTTTCATGCTGGCATACACGTCATGAAATCATCAAATACTGCAATATGCTGATACTTACATGTGCAATGGTGTGCTGATATGATATATTAGGGGATCAGGAAGAAGTTAAGCCTAGAGGATATAATGTTATGTTCAATTGTAGTGTTTCATTGAGAATGTAGATGTCTGCGTTCTGAACAGAGTTCCAGGTAGGTATGGACACAGGTAATCAAGACTACTGAATCACAACCTAAATTTCATGAAAAATACATGCAGCCTGGAGAACAAACAGGAGGAACTGGAGCTCCATGCCCAGTCAGAAAGTTATGATGTCATACAAATAACTGAAACATGGTGGAACAACTCACATGACTGGAGGATTGTGATGGGAACACTGTGAAAAATCTGTATGTGACTCTATTTGCTGTGATTTCACATATTGTCATAATGTATAGCCCTAGTTCTTTATGTCGATTTAGTAGCTGAAAGTAAAATTTAGACCCTGCCCTAAGCATTCCAGCCCCCTTATCATCAGCTGCAGGCTGATGCTGATCCCTGATGTCAGGCTGTGCTGTAGGCAGTGTAAGTTCTGCAACCGTGTTTGCTGGGATGTCCCATGGAAATCTGCTGCTGTAATCAACTCCCCATTTTGCCTGTGCTTAGGATAAGCTGATTTATTTGTCTATGCCATCATGATAAGTGATAAGGACATTTTTCTCACAACCTTTTTGTAAACTTTCTTGCTGCACGCATGTGTAACCAAGAATGCAACACTCTCAGATCTCAGTCACAGACTCTGGATGCTCTGTAAGAACAAATTATTTTAAGTAATATACTTCTTTCTGGTAAAGTTGTATTTCTGTGAATTGTGCTGTGTATTTCCAGTTATAGTGGTCACATCTGTATAACTTCACATTTGCCATTTGTATGTAATTAACCTTAGAAGAGGAGGGAAAATACTGTGGTAATAGTTTGATATTTAATTACAGTACGTGTGAGTGACAATTTTAAAGACCTTAATGACCAGCAGTGTATAGTAACATGTAAATTTGTAAATTGTCAGGGGGAGGGATGTTATTACTGATAACTCATATATATTCTGTTTTCCTAACTAATCTTCCTTCATGAATATGCTTTAAAATATTCAGCTGTCTTATATGTCATTTTGTCCAACTTTGCCACTTGTGAAGTGATACACACATATGCTTCATCACAGATAATAGTTCCATCATATCAGAGGGCTTAGGGTTTTAAGGTAGTCTGAAAACTTGTATGAAAGGAATTGTTGCCTTCAAAACGCCTAGTGTTGCCCTCTCTGATGTTTATATAGGCCTCTGGCTGTTATGTTGATATTTGCATTTAACATCTCTTTCCACTGTAGTGTGATGTAGTTCTCTAGAATACCACCTTTAGTGAGGGATTTAAAATTCTCGTTGATGAGCATCAAACAAGCTGCAAAGCTTCTTCCCTTTTCTTCAGTGTTGCTGTGTCTGAAGACAATATGCAGAAGTAGAGAAGGACTACTGTAATACAGGAATCTGCAAAACCCCTTTATTTGAAAGTACCAGAAAGTTTGCATTTTTTCTTTATTTATCCATATAAAATGCATGTCATTAGTGTCAAGCACTGTCTGTTGTGCAATATTTAGAAGCAATTTAAGAAATTACATGGTCTAAATTAATCCCAGGCTGATAAAAAAAAGGAAAACCTCATAGATCTATGGGTAAATACAGCTTATACATCTGGATTCCTATAAATACAAAGAGGAAAAATGATACTATTTTTTAAAAATAATTAACGTTGTTCTTGTCCATTCTTTTTGTGCAAAGACTTTCCAGTGTGCTTTAGTAGTTTTAATTCTAGATTTTAGTTTAGACTAATGCTCCATATGGATTAAAAGACAGATAGTAAGAGATGGATTCAGGTTTTCAAAATCATCAACTGATTTGAAAGAAAAGTGCTTCACAGTGTTAAGTTCCAACAATTTGATTTGCCTGTTATTATGGAACCCTGGTATCCAACACTGAATTTCTTCAGAGAGGAAAACTTTATCTCCACCCTCTTTTATGATGTGTGATCCAAAATGCCAATCATTGAGAATGGAATACAATTATATTCACTAATATGTCTAAAATAGAAACTCTTGCTGTCAATATATACTCATTAGTACTGAGCTGCAAATGAATTCTGGAATTGTGCTCTTATTAATTAGGTGGCAGACTAGAAAACTTCCTTGCTTCTGTTTAGCCAGATGGAGGGACAGTGGGTGTAATGACCTATGTTGGGCCTTTCCCAGGGGATTTCTTTGGTGTTTCTTAGTGTCAGTATGGGTCCCTCTTCCATTTGCCATTTAAAATAAGCAGCCCCAAACTTACACAAGTGTGCACTCAAATTACATTCAAAAAAATTAATGGTAATTTTGTTTAGTTTTAAAATTGGTTATGCATCACATTCTTAAAACTCCAGAGGGACTTGGGCACACAGATGCAAGGCAGAATAGTTTTTTTAGGAAAAGGTAAGTCAGTCTGCTTTCTTTTCCTGTTACATTACCCTGCATAGTCTTCCACATAGTCCATCAACATACAAGTGTTTGGTTTTAAAACTCGCTGCCTGTCTTTTACTATTTTTTTTTTGCCTTATGAATTGTTTAAAATTCTAAGAGGCTTGAATGACTCAAAAATGGACTTTGGGGCAAGGGAAGTTGGTGATAAGCTCACATGAAAAGTCCCTAATTCTCGAATTGACCCTGAATATTCTAAACAGCCGTCAAGATACTTAAATGTTTCTTCATTAAAGGGTATGAGTAATACCATAAACTGAATGGAATTACTCATGGGCTTTAAGTTTTGCATGAATCAAATATCATCCTGCATAGTAGCCTGCATAAAGTGATATTTGAAACAGTCAGAAGATATTGTCTTTTTTTTTTTGTTAAGATTTTCAGTAGATACTTCAGCTTTGTCAGCGTAAAAATGATTCTTTGAAAGCTTGTAATTCATTTCAAGTTAGTAAGGAACAGAAAAAAACACCTTTAAAATATTACATAACATCAAGTTGTGGGTTTTCACGGGTACATTTCTGTATTTGAAACCAAGTTTTAAAATGTATGGCACTTGAGTTAATTGGAAAAAGACTTTTTCTACTGACCTTATGGATGACTTAATTTTCCACAAATAACTATGTGAGCTCCCAACTGGTGTTGGTTCTGCCAAGGAAAAGCTAATACCAAAAAAATCAGGTGAGCACCCTCATTTCCCACTGTGTTTCTCTTCACCTCCCACTGTGCTACTTACTGCATAGACAAATATTGACAAGTGTGTGAATCTGACAAATTTCTGTCTAAATGCACAAGAATGTGCAATTTTTCACTCTCTACAGGGACAAAATTCTTTGCAAAAAAAATCTGGAGAATAATTTCAGATAAAAGAAAGGCTTAAGATTTTATTGAACAAACAAATTAAGAAATATATTTAATAACTTATTCCTAGTAGATCATTCACTTGGCTTAACATTTCTAGAACTTCATTACAGAAAATTGTGAGAATGTTTTGGATTTGTCATTTGGTAGCTGTATTGTGATGCAAGACTTAAAAGCTTGCTATTGTATAGTGACATGTTTTCTCATTCTCATATCCAATTTCCTCAGCTTGCAAATAAGAAGATGTGTGATTTGTTTTTATTTTCTCATATGTGCTTGTAATCTTCCCTCTGTCCTACCCTTTTCAGGAGATGCGGAGAGGTTGGTCCAGTGAGTCAGTGATTTCCTTCCCCTCCTTTTGAAATAAGGGATGAAGGCAATGTGATTAAAATCCCTTGCAGGCCTGGGAACTATGTACCAGGAAGCAGGCAGCTTCTGAGTATTTGAATTTGTAAGACAGACAGAACCTATGACTGAAAAAGTTACAAAGGTCATATCATATGCTATAGCATATCTGATCTCTGCATTACGATGGCAATGGAACTTGTTGCCCATATGTGTCTCTCTGCCATAATACCACTACTACTATCCAAGATAATAACATTTTTTTACTTTGTGTTCTGATGATAAAACCTTTAATAAAAAAAGAAGAAAGATTTTTGTTTCAGAAGTATACAGTGTGACTCTAAGTGCAGAAAGAGAGCAGATGAGGAGTAAGCAAGCTGCTATTTTTACCTAATTCCTTTTCAGAAGATGTACTTGAAGCAGTTTTACAGGAATGGCTTAATGAGTGCCTGCCTGGGGCCAGCCGTATCAACTTTGAAGTCATATGAAAGCTGAGGAGAGAGAGACTGAGTACTAGTCATTGGACACTTTAAGAGTAATGTGAAAGGGCATGACTCCCATGAGATCCATTTTTCAGATCCCTACATAATAGGTCACTTTTTGAGGTTGACCCTTCTATTGGACAGAAACATTGAATGTACAAGAACTGTCATTTATCATGTCTGCCCATCACATTCAAAGAAGGATAAAATAAATTTTCATTCTCCTTTTTTTAAAAAAACTTTTTATTTTCCTTCTATTATTTTTCTTCTTTCTTAAGAAATATACAAAAATATCTCCCGGTGAACTGTTAAGTTCCAGAGAATATCAGCCTTTTTGGTTTTTTCTTCATAAATTTTGCACGTGTTATATTTTTCTTTTTTGTGTGTGTGTGTCTTTTTAAATCAAAAATTGCTAATTAACAAATGAAAATATAGGCAAGTTCTTATTTAACATTTAGTAATTTTTCAGTATTTTTAAATACTTCTGAGTACAAGACTCCTAGGAAGGCTTTAAGTCCTTAACAGTGTCTGAAGGACCACTTTATCAGAATCTAAATAAATACATTAATATATTCTGCTGTGTGAAGTAGGTTCAAAATAATATGTACACAGTAGATAATGGGAACATGTTGACATTCTTAAGGTTATAAACACATTTGAAGTTATCCTAATTGTAAAATTGAAGATTGTGAAGTACAATGTCCCTGAAAATCCTAGAACAGCATCTTTCTCATTTTACTAATTGCTGCAACACTTGAGATCTCAGTATGATGTTTTTTCCTCTGCACAAATGAACAAGTGGAGTCCACAGAACCTCTTTAAAAAGGCAGATGTTTTAAATAATTAATTTATAAAGAAAATCAGTATAGAGACTAGAGTACGGATATTAAGACTTATCCAGGTGAGGTTTTGGTGGGTAGAACTAAGGGTGCAACAGTTTTTTTTGGTGTGCCAACAAGCACTTGTATAAAATCCTTATTTCTTCTCGGCACAGTATATTCCAGTGCTAGGATGGATACATCTGCATACTGTGCTTGATGCTGTGGAATAGCTTTGGCTGTTAAGGAGTGTGTTCATCTTCTGCTTCTCTGTGTTTCTATGCAAGGGGGAGCTTCAGTTCTCCTTTTTCTGGTTCTCCTTTCTCCTGGTCCTTTTGCAGCTTTTCTGATAAAGAAAGGGTTTTTTTCTCCCCCTATTCCTTTTCTCAAATAAAAGGAAAAAGAAACAATCCACAACTTCTACTACAAAGCAAGGAGCTGTACCCATCACTGACTGATAATCATAGAATATCAGGTGGTAGTTTTGTCTTGTCCAGCAACAAATTAACAAATAGGAAGAGGCATAACACAAAAATCTGCTTGGCAGGGAGTCATGCTGCAATTATGAGGTCTGTATGCAACTCCTTTTTATTAGAAATCAGAAGTGTAGGGTTGTGCAGGTTAGACTACACCTACTGAACACGCCAAACACATACATTTGGACCCCATAGCAGTGACTGTAATAAAACAAATTCAGATAAAGTACTCAGAATATTTTTTAAAGAGACAGTCTCAGTGGCAAAGAGGGTAGCATCTGACCTTATCTCAGACCTGACCACTCTGGTGTTTGTCAAGTCCTCTGCCTACTCATATCTGCTACTTCAGGGTGGATAATTGCATTTGCAGCCCCAGTGCTGTTTTCTTTCCTGCCTGTTTTGAAACCTTCTGCAGGAAAGCTGGTAAGGGCATTCCTCCATGTGTACTCATAGAAAATTATAGGAAGGAAGGATATATCTAAGGCTGAAGACAAGATGGAGGAAAAGTCATTAGAAACCACTACCTTAAACAGAAGTTCTCTGCATCGAGTGCAAGGTGTTTATTACTGATTCCGGTGAGGACAAGCAAACAAACACTCCATGTCATCTGAAGAGGTATTTGGTCAATGTCAAAACTTGTACCAGAAGCGACATGTGATTCTCAGTGATCTATTCAAGCACTGATTCCTTTCTCCTGTCAAACAATGATCACAAAGAAAGTGTTCTGGAATTCCCATTTAAACTTCAACCATACCCTGTAACATTTAGACACTTAGGGATACCCAGATTCATAGACAGCTATACAGTAAGGAGCCTGGGAGGATTACGAAGTCTTTGAAGTATCCCATTAATTTAATTTTGTGAAGCAAAAAGTACCTTAATTTTTATTGTTGCTTTTACTTAAATGTCGGAATTTCTGTTGCAGAATGAGTGGGTGCATGGGCCTCAACAATCTGAGTATGAGGTTCTTCTCTCAATTCCTCAAAGACTCCCTTAATGGTGAAAGTATCAAATACAGACCAAGTACAAGAAAACACAAGTGCGGGTGATCTTATGCTTTGTTCTTGCCTATGTGAAGTCTACAATGGCATCAATATTTAAAGAAACACATGCCCGAAACCACAACAGAAATAGAAAGATTTAATTCTGCTCTGTCTATGATTCATTGAATTATTGTTGGAAACATCAAGAACCTGATGAGAAGTGGTCTTCTCATATGCCAATTATTATTACCAAATAATTTAAATGAGGGTTTAAGTGGCTTTCTTAGTATCATCTATTTAGAGAAATTATAGAAAAAACCTTTACAATGGCTAAAGTTGAGAATGTTTTTAATGCAAACAAACTTGCTATTTTCAACTTTACAGTCGAAATTTAAGAAAATGGCATGGAAAATCTGCATTTTTCTAGCAAACTCTATTTGTATTATCTATCATGTGCATAGTTAGAACTCCAGCTAGAGATGGCGATGATTCAGCCTATTGTGATTGAAATAGATAAGAGGCTGTAAAGCTTTGTTCGCAGCTGCCAGAGGGCTACCCGAAAAAGTGATGATGTATGATAATAAGGAATGGAGACACCATTCTTTGAACAGAGATTGCTTAAGATTGCATTTTAGTCGTTGTATTTGACAGTCCGATAGACTCATTGAAGTAATTTTTTTTCAATAGTAGACAGATATCCCTAGCCAGGTTTGCAAGGCTTAACATATATAGGTAACATGGAGAGAATACATTGGAGGAACGAAACATTTGGAATATTTTTAAAAGAAGATTGAGTATAATTAATTACCACAATATTACATGCATGAAGAAACAATTCTATTAAATGTTCAGTGAAATTTGAGAGTATTTCCAAGGATTTTCTCTTTGAAATAAGTTATTTTTCTAGCACAGTAATGTGGGGAATATGGAGAAAAAGTATAAATTGCAGGAGAGATAAACTTTGAGGAGGAACCTGACTGGAATGGTTTCTGTTGTGGCCCCTGTAAATAATTGTTGTACTATTGTACTAAAAAACTATTTGGAACTTTAAAGCCTGTGTAAATGAGTATTGATTTTTTTTTACTAAGGAGATCCGTGAATCTGGAATCCAAAGCCTGGGATCTGTCTCCAGTTTTTCTGTTGACCTGCATTCTTGCCTTATGCAATGTACTTGCAGCACTATCCGTTTATTCACTCCTTATGTGTTTCCCCTGTTTAGGCAGTAAATGCTAAGATATCTGGACAAGCTCTCACTATGTCTTGTTAAAGTACTACTCTTAATGGAGCTATGATTTTTCTTGGAGTACAGGTTCTACTGTGCCACAACTTGAGTAACGGTGTTTTGGAATGTTAAAATAAGATTAACACAATGGTTTATATTTAGACTCCCTTTCATCTGAGAATCTCCAAGTACTTTACAAATATAAAATTAAGCTTCACAAAATCTCTCTATGATAGGTAAAGATTAAACTGGACTCACTTTATCCATAACAAAAATGTTTTCATCTTTATGAAAGACAATGGCAGCTGTTCAACACCATAAAGGAAAACTAACAACAGCCTACAGCAGAAATGCAATGATACTGCATATATCCAAACCACATACCTCAGTGAATTTGATAGACAAGCACAAAAGACGCAACAAAGAATCCTATGAAAATGCTTGGAAAACATTGACTAACTCTGAAGGCAGTAATCTTCAGAGTGATGTTTTACATTAAAGACAGTAACTTCTGTGCTGTATTGCTCACTGTGCCATGCTGTGTTATTAGTTCACCACTTGGATCAATTAAACTGAGATTCATCTCTTCATTTAGAAGTCTTGAACTGTAAGGCTTTGGTGATTTGTCTTGCATTTTCTCTCTCTGCTTTTACTTCTGCCACTCACTTGATGTCTGTACTACATCTAGTGGCTACATCCAGATGCCTAAAGTTCTAAGGTATTCCTTTTGCATCACCATTACACCCATCTCTGAAGTTTTAATCATCTTATGTGGGCCCAGCTCTCATGTAGTGCAGATTTTGTTTTGCAGTTGTCTAAATCCTACTATGATTTTGCATTTTTAGCTTTGCCTGATTGACTCACTGTGACAAGGCAGAGCTGAATGTTCTGAAGTTTCAGTGACACTAAATGAGCTGTGTACAAGTGCATCCCCAAATATATGTGGGGGATGTCTGACTGGGAAGTTCATTGGCTTAGTGAACAATCTGAGTATAGAAAAACAGAAGATAATGGCAGAAAGATTTTTTTCACAAGATCCTTGAAGCACATGAGTATAAGGCAGTTGGCTGCGTGGCTTAGAAAGGAACTGATGGTATATGGCCGGGAGACCTGGTGAGAAAAGGGAGAAGGTTAGCAGGGTGGTTGTTTTCTAGTGGTGAGGGGGAAGGAGAGCCAATGAAGTATGAGGAGGCAGGAAGGAGTGTGTGCAAGCTAGAAACATAACCTGGAAACAAGCCGGTACGTTTGTTCTGATGCATTCCCATACCACTTGCAGTTTGGAGGAGATGAATGAGCAGAGGTGGTTGGAAATATTAACTTGTCTCTCTGTGCTTTATATTCTTATGCCTCACAGCTGAGGCCTACGTTGAACACTACAGGCTGAACATCATACCCATGCACAGATCCTGTGACCTATTCTGGGATATATCTGCTCCTCAACGAATTGTTAACATACAGTTTCCCTTGGAATGCATAGAGAGGTTGCCACAGTCATCCTTGTCCTATTTTCCTTCATCATGTAGTCAGGTTATTGCCTGACATTAGCAAGTGACATACTCCAGGATCCTGAGAATGTTGCTTTCTGTGAATACATCAAAATCTTCATTAGTTTTCCAGCAAAATGCAAGGCACTGTGAACAGAAAGTAATCCAAATTCTGGATGCCATCTCTGTGACAGTAGCATGCACATCTCAACGTCTGGTCTGTGAGAGATGTGCCAGATTTCAGGGCTCTGTCTGGGATGTGAATGTCTGGTCTGGATCTAACCACAGAGTCCCGTGTTTCGATTCTCTGTAGGTAACTCCTGGTAGCTGGCTGCTCACCCAGTAAGCATGTTCAGAAAAGCTATCTTTTGCCAAACAAACTTTTTTCCTATCTATGCCTCGGCACTAGGGACAAGTGCTACTTCTGGCCTGCTCTCTCCTATTCCTCTATACTGGAGTCTAAGAAAAAAAAAAAAAGCCCTTTTCTTGGTTTCCACTCTTTCTTGTGTCTTTCTTCAAAGAAATCATCTCTCTTCCCCTAGTCTTTCTCCTATACCCCTGGTGAGCAATTCATGGTTAAAACCCATGTTGTTCCTGTTTCATAGTAGAGCTGACCTGTGACACTCCAAAGCTGAAGTTTTTTTCACCATTTATACTTGACTCTGCTATTACCTGAAGTGTGATGAGAGTAGGAGGGCAATTGTAATTGATGAAGAAAGACCTGCAGAAGGGTTTTGAAGATGAGGTGCACCTCAGGATGCAAGATTGGGTCCACATCTATGGACCAACTTAGCAGTGGGAAGCTTGGTGACAGAGTAAAGAAATCACAGGTTTTGAAGGCAGGAGTCCCTCCAACAAATGGCATCATGTGAGACAGAGAATGAGGGTGAAGTAATTTGACCAGCAGGGAACTGATCCTATGGAGTATAACTCTAGAAAGAAAAGGACTTTGTAGGAGATTTAGAGTAATAATAATTAAAACATAGAGAAGGCAGTAGAATTAAATCTACCTCCTCCCTACCTCTTAGGGCTTATGACTGTCTTCAATGTCCAGGAACACTGCAGCACGGGAAAGAAAGTAATCAGGAGAGCTCTGGCCGGAGCTTTAGTTATGACTCTAGCAACAGCCTTTGAATATGAATCTCACTATGTCTCATAAGAATAATGAATTGAATGCCAAAATGTGCTCTGTGTTCATCAGCCTTTGAAATTGTGAAAATCATCGAAGAAGGACATTGAAATGGGTTACATTACTTGGGATATGGGCCTAGATATCTAGGGTGTATTTTACTGATTATCTGTCGGAGATAGTCATGTCTCTTGAGTACTTACATCCTGACTATTTGTGGATGCCTAGGAAATGTTTACCGAAAATTTAATTAGTGTAACATTTCTGTCTTCTTGCCACACTTCTTTTTTTTCCCTATAGACTCTGACTGCATAATAGTAACTTGAATACAGCAGTGACTGTTCTCTGGTCCTGAGGGTGACTGACATGGAAGTACTTCAGTCATACTACTCAGTGCTCTTACCCTTCAAAACAGGGTGGCTGTATGAAAAGAATGTACGTAGAATTCTAGCTGGATCAAAGGACATGCTATCTTTAGGGGACAGTGGTCTCTGCATCAGCCAAGTTGTGCAGACCTGTGTCTCCAACACTGATGATACAAAATTTCTGTGAAATGGAAAAACCCTCAAATGTTCAGATGATGAAAACATTTATTTGAGATTTCAAGTACTTTTTTGAAACCTATATTATATATATTATGAGATAAGCAACCTGAAAAGTAGCAATATATTAAACAGTTAAATTTTCTTTAAGCTGGGATCAGGTTACTATAGTTTGATTAATCGTCATACGTTTGGTGATTCACAGTACATGTTCATGTGTGTGTTCTTTAAATATAGAAGTAAATGATCTTTTATAAACAATGAGACATTCAAATTTTTGTATGGTACTATAGGCAAATATTATAGTAATTTAAACTGAAACACAGTAAGAAGTTGCATAACTTGCAGAAGACCATGTAGCAACTCAGTGGCATAGGTAACTACTGGAGTGTTTGTCTAACCGTATTTTCTGCTGTTTCTATTAGCTGCTACCCATACAAACATCTTCCTTCCAATAGCGCATTCAAGCTCATAGGCATAATATGTTCATTTGCTAACATATTTGCCTGCTGAATCTGGTTTTGCTTCTTTTCCATCAAATACTCATTGCAGTTCTTGTTACTGAGTCTGACACTGGGGATATCTGGCAATCAGTTTACTCATTCATTGGTTTGCATAAGGGGAGGAGACAGGACTACAGAGTGGCAGCAAGTATGCAAACAACTCATTTCACATTAGTTCCCCCAGGTAAGAGATTCTTTCAAAGGAGATCATTGAATTTACCTGTTTCATATTTCAGCCACCATTGTCTGATACCCAATTGCACATAAAGCATCTGGTGCAAGCAAAACTAATTTGGATCTTCTTTTGTAAAATGTTAGCTGGATTAAGGGATCAGTTAGCCTCTTTCCTTACAAAAATCACTAGAGGGAACCATACTGTGGAAAAGATAAAATAATTAGGACAGCAGAAAACAGGCAGCGTGCATCTCAACTGCAACTGTTCCTGTGTAAACTCAGCCTATAAAATTATATTAGTTTGCTTATCAAGCAAGCTTCTTTTCAAATTTAACAGCTACCTATATTACCCTGACTGTATTGACACCTGTGACTGCTAAATTCTAGATGTTTTCTAGCTCTTACAAGCTTAAGTTCTTATCCCATAGACAAAAAGATCAGTATTCTAAAGCCAGTCTGAAGATGTTTTGGGGGAAAAAGGCAATGTAAAGAAGTACTAGACTTCATCAAATGCAGTATTTAATACTCACATTTGTAGCAGATAAACATTACAAAAGTTGCTAAATGTAAAGCCACTGGCCAAAGTCTGAAATGTATTGCAAGGATTCCTAGGACTTAATATTATCCAGATAATTAATGGTAAGCCACAGGAACATACACAAGTGTTAGATATTTTTAAATGCCTTTATATACAAGTGGTCTTCAGAAAAATTCATGTCATTCTCAGCAAACAATATCTCCTTGCTTGGGTCAAAAAATTAAATAAATTATTAGAAACTATTCTAAAAGAAACAGAAAACAAAAAAGAAATGCCTTTTTTATGATGCAGATGTGTATTAGGTATGTACCTTGAATGGTTCATACAACGCAACAACAGCCTTAGTTATACAGGAATAAGGAATAGCCCTCCAAGGCAACAATTTTTATTGTCTTTATATATTTGATTTTTCTCAGTGCAAAAATTAATACTGAGATGGGACTGAAAACATGCTAGGTACATTCTGACCATGTGGACAAAAAACCAAATCCTCTCCTGAAGAGCATACAAATTAAACACAAATAACTATGCGATGTGGTGTTTCAGTTAATAGCCACCAACATGCAAAATCATTAATGTCAATTTAAAAAATTCACAGTAGATTTCTGTAGAATCTGGTGATCACAGATAAACATCTGCTAACTACCTTAGGTAGATGATCTGGTCATGACAGATCAGGGCAAAAGTTCATTTAGCCCAGTGTCCAATAATAGATTCTTTGAAGAAAAAAGAAACAGGACAAGTAAGAGATCTCTTTCTTTAAAATTAAACCACATTAACCTGCTGATTGCCTAGAGGCAGCACATTATTTTAAAGAAACTAATTTAGCAATAATGTGCTGTGTTTTCTGATTATGATGAAAACATTTTGTGGTTTAAAATTAACACTTTTCACGTCTGCAAAATGTGGTCTGTATGTCAGTGGTCTTCTGACACTGCCTAGCCCTAAATTCCCATATTTGGGAGTCCCTTCCACAACTCATTCTGGGAAAAGCATAGGGAAACATTAAGGAATCTCTTATCCATCTAAATCATATTAATCCAGAAATACTCAGCCTTTTCATACTCTATGGTATTCTACATTATTTCCTTTGTAATTCTGCAGTATTATGAATAAATTTGTCTCAGCCTTTTTTTTATAACCCTTTACACTTGTGATTAACTTAAAACTTACCCCAGACAGCAAGACAACAAAGCTACCATTTTAAATATACTTCCTTTTTGTTTTTTTAATGAATATGAAATAAAATTACTAATTACAGAAAAAAATGCTGCCAGTTTTGCAATGGACAGTTAATCTTCCTGCCCAGCCTTCGGAGTTCCCTGTGGGCTCAGTTACCACCACCACCCTGAACTTGGAACCAGCAAAACCCCTACTGCTCTCTTTGTTCCCTTGCCCTTTCAGAGAAGAGTCACTCCTTGATTTTAAATGTTCTTTTAGACACTTGATTTGTGAGTAGACATGTTGCAGTCTTATGTGCCAACTTAGAATGTTGTTTACTTAGAAGTATTCTATAGGGGAAATAAATGAATAAAATCAGTGGAAAAGATACTTCTTTTACTCTGATTCGCAAAGAGAGTAAGAAAAATATCTATCAAGGGAAGCTCACAAGGTTACCCTGGTGATAATTAAATAAAGGTATATTTCAGAACTAATATTATACTAGTCCCACTACATTAAAAGTTTGGAATCTATCTGAGGAAGAACTGTGGTTTTTGCATGGGTAGGCTTACTGGACCTTTCAAGTGTTTTTATTAATGCTGTATTTCTGTATGTCACTGGATGGAGAGGCTAGAGTGAAGAAAGCTGTGGAAGCAAATTAATTTAGTTTTATGTTTGAGATTTTTCTTCAAGCATCTGAAGTGTCAAGGACCTGTTCTGAGGATAAGCAGCCTCAAAACATGGATGCTCTTAACAATTTAAAGAAAATGTGCTCTTCAATACTGCAATAACTTCTATGTACCACAAGGTGGTATAGAACTGTAGTTGTCTGTTCAGTACCAGTAAATTCTACCACTAAACGATCCATATTCCTAGGCTGGATGTCATTCTAATGGTGCTTTGCTGTGCTATCTTTCCCATGTGGCTGTTCAGCTCTTTCATAGCAGAGAAGCAATTGCATGCTTTAAGGCATAGTTTTTCACACATAGCAGGCTTTGAACAGTATAGCTTTTCCCTGTAGGCATGTGAGAAGACCCCTATGGCAGGCCCCTCTGAAAGAATAGTTAGAGATTTGGATCTCAAAATGAGTTTGCCTGGTGTAAGAAATGAGTGTTGCTGAATAATGCCATTAGTCAGGGTGCTAAAACGTGAGACATAATTATATTGAACTTATTCAAACAGAAGTTTCAGAATGTTTTTTATGTAGCTAAGGTCCTAGCAAGTAGCACCTGAGAGTAAAGGTGGTACAAAGGTAACACAGCCTCTCTAAATCACCAGAAAAGTCTCCCCATGAATTGGTGTATCTTGAATTTTAACTTCCACCCCCCAAGGATCTGGTCCCACATCCTCTGCAGCTGCAGAAGAATTCAAACAGGCTTATTTTGTTTATGCCTCCTGTCGTATACAACAGCTGTAGATAGTTAGAGTAACACACCTGTTTTGGCCCAGATAAACGTGGTGTGCTTTTGATTCATGTCTGTCTGGACTGGTTTTGTTAAGTGTTTGTGTGAAAAATGCATTTGCAGTGGAGTTAAAAGAGTAAAAGCTGAAATCAGAAGTGTGAGTGTTTCGATTATAGCATGGTGTTATGCTGAAATGAGGTTGTATGTAGACTTCTGTATTTCTGCTGTTCGATGGAAGGAAAGCAGGAAAAAACAGCATTCTAAATAAAAGTTAGAAGCTGTATTTCCTAAGCCGAAAAGTAATCAGCCACATCAGAGATTCTCTTTCCTTCCATTATAATCTACTTGGTCATAGTTCTAACGGGTTCATTGGTCTTTTAAAGTTAAATAATTTTATACTATGGCACACAGGAGAATTAGCTGCTAGGTTGGGAATGGTTGTTTTGAAGAATGCGAAGGTGAAGTTCAACTTCATGAACTGTTCCTAGAGAGAAAGATTTCTTAATTTAAAATAAATAATAACCAGCTCTTGTATCAAAAATTCCTGTCCAAGTTTCCCAGAGAAATGTAATATGGATTTTTAAAAAATAAACTACTAAGAAATACTAGCAAAGAAATTCCTGTTTGCATAAATGGATAAAAAAAATCGTATTGATACAATAATGTCTTAATACTCTGAAACAATTTTTATTAAACATGAAATGCAGAGTTTAATATAGGCTTTGTTAACATTCTTATTCATATTTTAGCTTCCACTAAAATTTAAAATTGGTTCACAGATCTGTCTTTCTAAAGAGAAAAAGGATGACTATACAAATGCCACAGTTCAAAGGGGACAGTGATAGAGCAACCTTTCACTATTTTGTTAAGATCTTTATAAAAAAAAAAAAGTCCTATTTTTATTATGACTTCCTCTGTATTTTTTAATATTACTCTTTAACCTATAAACTCACCCACATTTCTGGGTACTGTAGGTTACAAAATGACTGGCTACAAAATATTTTTTTTTGTGGAGACAGAAATCTATGATCTCAGCAAAATGTACAACTAAGAATTTGTCAGGAACTTCAGGGAGTGCGAAACTATGCAAGCCATCATTAAATAATGTCTTCAAGCAAACTGCATGTACCAAGGCAAAGATATGAAGCAATAACTGTCATTGAATTTATCCTAGTTTTTAGCAGCTCAGGATTAAGAGGGAAGACTGTTGTCTGATAACAAGTGCACTGCCCCACAGTAGATGACTCATCACTAAGCATAAAGATGATGCTCTTTATTGTAATTTTCCTTTCCTCAGTTGTATAGCAAGCCAAGACCACAACAAATATTTTCTCAGTAAACAGAGCTACAGCCATAAGCACTCTGTTTTGTCTTGTATCCTTCCTCACCTGATGCTGCATCTAATTTTTTCCTTAAAATAATTTAATTTTTTCCTTTCACTTAAGTTCCTTTCAAGTGACTTGTTTTCTTGGTTTTAATCCCATTCCATTTCAGATCCAATCTCTGAGAGATTATTGATCTCTCAGACTGAACTCCTAATTGCCTTTCTTTCTCTTCCCGGAAGGAATAAACAGAATGTCTAACTTGCAGAATGTGGAAAAGGAGGCAGAAAAAATGCAATCATTTGGATCAGATCCTTGGCAGGGCTCAGAGAGCCAATCCACTTCTTACATTGTCATAGTATTCTTGAATGACTGTGGGAGTCCAGCTAATTTCTCTGGACAGTGTGAGTAACTAGACTTCATTCATATCTCAAGGATACCGTGAAGGTAAATGCACTGAAACTGTAAAGTATCCTGACACAATCTCCTACAAGAGAAGCTGGAAGGAGTTCTGAGAAAGAGAAAGAAAAGACTTATAAACTATATTACTTTTAGAGATTGCTATTGTGTAGTTCTCTCTCAAATGGAGATGGAATATACTGGAAATGTAACAAAAGGGACGCTGGACTCAATTCTTCAGTATTAATTTTACAAGTGAAAGCACATCAAAATGTGCTCAAAACTGGAACAGGTTGCCCCAAGAAGTTATAGATCCTCTATTCTTGGAGATATTCAAACCCAAGCTTTGAGCAGAAGGTTGTACCTAGGGGGTCTCCAGATATGTTTGCAAGATTTTCAACCATGTTTCTCTGATTCTGTGTTCAAGTAGTTATGATGTTTACTTAAGTTTACTTAGAAGACTTACACAAAGTGATTTAGAACACGTCTAAACTTTATGTAAAACTTACATCTTTACATAGGTGTCTAACTCCAGCTAAGTAATGAATCTGGTTGTTTCAGCTCAAAGTGCTTACAATATATTTACTAGAACACATGCAAATAGTTGCTGCTAAACATAACTCCATTGTTACAAGCAGAGCATTTCAATGTCTTTCTCCCACTAAAGTGTGTCAAAGGCCCAAGTCACGGGGTGACGTTTGCCTAGAACACAAACACATTGGTGAGCATAGCCCAAATAAAACCCAGAAATAGTAATTGGCCACTGCTCCTCCCATGTCTTAGATGATTTTCAGGTGGATGGATTCTCATTCAAGAAGTGCAGACACTTGTCTGAGTCATGGCTTCAGGTAGAGCACAGGAAGAGAAAACTTCTAGGACTTCAACTGTCAGGGTTCTTAGAGCCTGGCCTAGCTGTTTCCTCATTCACTGTGTTGATTACTGTAAATCTCACTCTTAGCCACTTTGGTCTACTCAGCTAATGAATAAGGCATGTGGATGATTGGATTGGGTCATCAATGTTAAAGGTCTTTGCTTTGCCTGTAAGTAAAACTGAGCTCTGGGTCCAGTCTCAGCTTGAATGCTTCCACAGCCCTGAAAACTTAGCTTATATAACCCAGTTTTTGCTGAAGTTGGGTTTGATGGTCCATACTCAGGAAGAACTAACACTCGCAGAATTGTTGCAAAGTTCTTAGGAAAGAAAATCTTCCTGAGCTTTTGGCTAAAATAACCTGAATACCCCATTAAAGACATACACCCATTGGTGAAACTGTTAGTAAACAAGAATTTCCTCAAACGTACCAGGCTTCTTTCTTTCTGTACCAATACTTATACGTGCTCACACTAGTACTTCTGAAACCACATTTTGACCACAGTATGCACCCTTTACTGTCTTGCCTTGCAAGATGACAGCTTTTCATTACTTTGCTTTTCAGTCATTGTTTATTCAGTCATTCAACAGTACAGATTAGGTCTGTTCCCTGCTCTTGCTTTATGCTTTTAAGCAGGATGTAATTTCAAGGAAATGCCACTTCTTCAGGCTTCATATTTCTGGGTACAGTAGTTCACGATAAATATGAAGATATACATGCATGCAGGAGGATATGGGGTAGAGCTGGGAGGAGACTTGAGACATTATGGAACACAAATGATTGCACTGAGGCAACATCAATTTTCCAAGGCACTACCAGAATAGAGTAGACCTTGCTCAGTAGCTGCTTTGAGCTAGATATAAAAATAAATATATTCTTTAGTCTTTCGGGTCCAAGGAAGGTACTTTACCTAGAATGCATAATGGATTTTTTTAATGATAATAATGTTGTAGCCGTCTACATATTTCTCAGGATTGGCTCATTTCTTCATTTGCTAAATCTGTATCTAAGTTTAGGAAAGGTAAGAATTACTGAATGTCCAATAAGGCCATTCTTTGCTCTATTCACAACAAAAAGAAGCAGAAGCATGAAACAAATCTTCTAAGCAAGAACTGTAAACTTTGGTAATACATGACTGACTGTTCGTAATTTTTCCTCTTCCTGCCTTCTGTTTAATCAGTTTTTCAAAGTTCAGATGACTATGGATTTCACTATAGATCTTCGGGAGCTACTGACTATATCGTAATAACTCAAAACAAACTCTTTAAAAAAAAATCTTTACCGAGAGGGTGATCAAGCAGTGGAACAGGCTTCCTAGAGAGTGGTTGATACCCTGAGCCTGTCAGTGTTTAAGAGACATTTGGACAATGCCCTTAATATTCTCTGGCTTTGATCAGACCTGGTCATGCAGTTGGGCTCGGTGATCATTGTAAGTCCCTTCTTCTAACTATTCTATTCTATTCTATTCTATTCTATTCTATTCTATTCTATTCTATTCCATTCCATTCCATTCCATTCACTAATCCTACCCCATAAACTAAGGTTGGCTCCATCCTAGGCAAAATTTCATGTATTCCCATCATTTTCTTACGTAAAGGACAGCTGCCCCTGCTCACTTCCCAAAGAGCCTGTTCTATCCATTATAGCTTGACAGTCATATATAAAATCACATGATACCCCAATATTGAGAACAATAATAATACAAACAGTAAAATAACTTTGGATCTAATCTAGCTCTACTGCAATAGGTGGATCTCTTCATTACTGAGAGCTGCATATTTTTGGATATGATTGTGCAATGCACATAACTCTTGGAAATCAAACTTGTTGCTTACAGCATAAGCTGAGGCATTGCTTCTTTTTGACACTCTCCATCTTTAAATTGCAGTTTTATAATCTTGCCCATTTTGATAATTGTCCTATTCAAATTTGGGTACCAAGACTCTTTCTTAATTGGGAAAGATGAAGGGTTTAGATTCCTCTAAATAGGTCAACTACCTTTTTTACAAACTTGCTTAATCAAGATAAGGACAGGTAGTGTGCAAGAACTTGTCACCTAACAGTGAATATTTTTGCTATTAATATTGGTATTGAATTAGTTCATAGCCAGTCTGCTTCACCTTATAATAGAGATTGCATGACAACAGAAATAACTTGTATGAATGCAGCTGCAATTCTTCTAGTATTGCTGTTTCTTCATATATGACAAGATTTTTTTGTCTGAAAGACTACCATAAACATAGTTTGAAAATGTGGAAAGTTTGTGAAAATGACGCTGGCAGTAAAAATCAGTACTGCAGAAGTAACAAGGATGTTCTGTATTTTGCTGCATTCTTTCTGCCCTGTGCTTGTACCTGTTTCTATTTTATTTATCACCAGTCTGTTCGTTGAATTTTGACCATATATGTGGCTTTTGGCTCTAAATTAGAAATTGGGTTTCTTTTTGGTTTTGTAATTTCCTAAAACTGCAATCCATTTTCAGTACAAACTATTACATATTTTAATATTCTTCAGAATAGCACTCTGTGGTCTTTTTTTGTGTCACAGACATTCAACAAGAGTATCACAAATGAGGCATCATTGACCAGGTTTTATGCTTTTCGTTGCCATTTTGCAAAAACACTAAATTACTCGATGTTGTCTTGGCCTTTTCCATAAATGCTGACAGCCCGCAATTTCCTCTTCTACTTTTTAAGTATCAGGTTTTTTTTACAGTAGTCTATAAACTACATCGTTAATCAGATAGTGTAAAATCCAATTAGAGGCATTAGAATCCAGAGATACAAGTGTTAAGGAATTTATTTCTTGATTGACAAGAAAGTCAAATAGACTCTTCTATTTAGAATCTTAGCAACAATTAGCTGCCTTAGTTTCATTTATTGTGACATAAAAAATCTGGTTTATTGAGAGCTCTATTGAATAAGATTTCTATGATATGCACCATGAGAAAATATCTTCAAACTAAAATGATTGTTTTGCTGTAATAAATTGAACCATATGTACACTATGTTATTCAATCCTTTTTCTTCAAGGCATAAATTGATATTAAAGAACATTTAAGTCATAACACATGGTTATCCAGGCATGAACGAGGCAATAACCCATATAAGTTGTCAAGGTGAAGCCAAAGCATTTATTAGAGGTTTGTGTTGTTTTTGAAAAGTGCACGGTTGGATAAACATGGATTAGTGCTATTATGCTGCTACGATGACTCAAGTGTGTTTTTACAGTGTCAGTAATTTTTATGTTTAAAAATCACTGGTGCAGTATATTAGCTATAATTTATGTTTATCATCTTGTGTACTCTAATAGGTTTCAACAAACCATTTAACACTTCAGCTTGTGCATATACATTACTTAATAGGTATTTATCTTAAAAAAGAGATACTTAAACGGGACTTTCAAAGCTTACAACTGCATGCTAAGAGCAAATACTGCAGTCAAGCACATTAACTTTTTTTCCTCTGGTCTGCATTTAACTTTGAACAGTGTGACCACACAATTTCTTTGTACACTTTGTTCCCAACTGAAGCAAGAAAGATATATCATCTCTAAACCCCGTCAGCCTGAATGACATCGAAATCCCTGACATGAAGTGTCCGTCACACTTACTAAGTAGATGTGATAAAGCCAACACAGCTGAAAAAGCCAATGACTTCCCGTCATCAGAGGTTGCTCTTTCAGTGTAGCATAGGGCTTTATGCTTTCCTAATTAAACGATATTATCAATAGTAGACTCTATTAATTATATGTCTTTTGCAATTCTCTTTTTTGGTATCTCGGTTTGCCTATTTTTAAAAATCAGTTTCTGCTTCTCATAACACTCAACACTTTATTTCGGGAGCAACCTCAACTATATGTAAAAGAATTGTGAAAGGCAATATTGAAGAGAGGAGAACTGAAGTAGAAGCTCCCAGTCAGAGAGGGCTTTTGGGTGGCAGTGGATGAGTTGCATGTAATTTATGATACTATTGAGTGCTTCAGAAAACATGTTGCTTATTATATGGGTTGTGCTGATAATGTATTTCTATCCTAGACAGTCTAGGTTTGAATTACTAGTGTTTTGTATTTTCATAAAGGAGATTGATGGCAATTTAAAAATCATCACAGTTTGGTCTTTTGTAGAGGGACGGTTCTCCTGTTATTTCCTTAAGCTAGATATTAGTCAATAATTTGGAGAAAAAAGCCAAACAAATATAAATGTAAGTTCTGTTTACCAATCTGGTAAAAAGCCGATTCATTCACAAATGAGGTCATTTCAGAGGAAGAAAAAGAGTTGATGCAGAACCCTGAGATTATGGACATGCTGATCTGGTCTGTAATGGATTTTTACAAGAAGGCTATCAATTCTCCTGACTCAATCAAGCATATCTGTTGGCTGAATTGGCAAATAGGGAGGATTTATTACTCTCATGGGAAAAATCAACTAAGATGGACTACTTGGTATTGGACACTACTTTTTTGTAGTAACCCCTTTTCTAAACATAATTAAAGAAATATAGATGTAATTTAGAGAACATTCCTAAGTACCCACAGATAACTTGTTCATTCAAATTTATTTATTATGAAGTACATTTACAAGCTTTAGATTTTGATCAGTAGCTGTAGTATTTACACATATATAGAAATGTCTTTTTTAATATTCCTCTATTTAATACTCAGCAACCAACAAGCCACACCTTACTTTTGTTACATATAAACAAAATATGCCATTTTCAGTACTTTAGAGTACACATTTCCAACAATTTTCAGGATAATGTACTGCTTGCTTCTATGTTACCTTATGCTGGGGCATTGTGCAAGTTTATTTTGTTGACATTTTTAGCAGTTTTGATGTTCTGTGCAGTAGGTGATGCAACTCAGTCTGTGTTTGATGTGTTTTCTGGAAGCATTACTTATTCATTTTGTTACAGTACTCCCTGCAGGCCACATGGAAGTGTGGTCCCATTTTACAAGGTACTATACAAAAGCATAATGAAAGAGTGTTTCTGCCCCAGGGAACTTACAGTCTTACTATTATATATTTAGAAAGGATTGAAAGCATGATGTTTTCCCTGGTAAACAAGGACAAGGAAGTCAGAATTTCATTTTTGTGAAGGTCTGTACTGTGTGTCTACTTTTCAGTGGTTCCCAGTTTAAGAATAAGTGATTTCACATATCATAAGAGAGGTAAGAAAGATATTTTGGAGCAAAATGGACATTACCTTTCTCACGATGACATGGCTTTTCACTTTCCACAGCAAATCTCTTACAACTTCCCCTGGGGGAAAGACAGCAGATCCCCACTAGTACCACTATCTCATATTTTCAGAGCTGCTTTTAAACCTTTGCAAAAGTTTGGAAGTTTTTCCATGAGTGTGGGGAACCAGGATACTGTGAGGGCCAATTGCTGCCAGTGTGGTGGGGAGCCATGAGCCAAGGGCTGAGCTGCCACAAAGCCAGCAGGGCAGAGGCATCATTGGCCCTAGCGGGGCAGAGCTTGCTGTGATGGCAGTTGGGGTCCCTCATCAACCCAGATTATCAGGCACGATGATAATCAAGAGAATTTATCAAGTTCACTGCTATTACAAATCTTAAAAATATGTAAAGTTCTTTTTTGCTTCTTTGTTGATGGTAATGGCTGTTGCAAGTGGCTGCATTGTTAGTGTGATTCTTTTCTCACTCTGGTGGGAGTTATTCTATTTTTTGCTGGTCTTGTGTGTAGCCTTCTGTAGTCTTTCAGCAGTCCTTCAGGCTTTGAATGACTGAGTGGCTTTGAAGTGTGTGCATTTATTGCAGACTGAGAGGTTGTAAACAGCAGGAAGCTGTTGAATTACTTTATGAGAAAAAAATCTGAGCTGAGTTTCTTGCACACATGTAGGAACAATGGAGAAAGACCACATCATGGCTTCTGTTATTATGCTTGAAAGACCTCTGATGGTATACCATTTACTGTAGTTCCTTACATATCTACCTCAGAAAACACTGTCCTCTTTCTATCCCAGTGATTATTTAAAGTAGTAATCTGGAAGAGAAATAAAAATTCGAAGTCTATAGAACAAAACAAAGTTGCAAGTTAGGAAGAAATAAATGAAACAGATAAGGTTACCTTGTTTGTTATTACTCATTGGAAGTGCCTGTCGTATTGTCAAGATATCCCAAATGGATTTGGGTTTCAAATGAACAGTTAAAAAAAGTTCTGATTTTTGTGAGGATGAACCTGTCCAGTCATAGCTCCCTTGTTTCAGGAAAGATGTTGAGGCAGGGTCCAGCAGAGATGTCAATATGGTTTGGGTTCTTGTGTACATGACCTACTGAAGAGGCTCAGGGAGCTGTTCTTATTTAATCAGGTGGAGTGGTTGCTAAAGAGAGATCCAGCTGAAGCCTACAGCTGCGTGAATAGGATTTATAGAGGTGATGGAGTCACTCTTGATACTGAGAAATGATATAGCAAGAGGAAAGAGTCATGTGTTGCAGCTTGGAAGGTTTCAACTGAACATAAGGAAAATCTCTGTGTGAGTAGCATGGAAATGGAATGATTTCCCAAAGACCATGGGATCTCCATCCTTGGAGGTTTTCAAGACTCAGCTAGGCAAAGCCATGGCTGACCTGATAAAGTGTTGACAATAATTCTGTTCTAAGTGGGACCTTGTTCTAGATGACATTCAGATGCTTTCAGACAGCATTGCTGTGGTCTAAGAAGAACAATCTTCTAGTTTTCAGATGGATTTCTTTTTGGTTATGATTTTTTTCTTAGAGATTAATTCTTTCTCATTTTAAAATTGTTTACTGTGATAAAGTGACAATATTCTGTCTAGGTTTCCTCTTGTCCAAGTTTCAATTAAGTTTATATGAGTGTTCCTTAACTTCAAGGTTAAGGAATGTTAAACTGTGTGTACCTTTCAAATATATTCCCTCTCTCATTTTTCACTTTCCTCATGGGAAGAGATTGTTTCCAACTGCTGATGAAAGCCCATTTTGAGCAGGAAAGAGCTAGAAGCAAAATCTTCTCTGTAGAAGGCTCTCACATAGAAAGCTCACCAGAGGGATATTGGAGGATGCTTTTTTCCTGGCAAATTTTTAGTGCTGTGCCAGTAAAACTTGGGACTTGGCGCATCTCCACCATGAAAACTGTAGGTTCGGCTAGGCCTAAATCGATAGCAGAAGTGATTTGGAAGGGCTGGTAGAACTGTTTATATAAAGCCAGTCTGAAAGGCCTAGCAAACATGGTTCCTAAGAGTGCCTGGAATTTATTCTGTCTCTGTGCTATCTATTTTTTTTTTTTTTTTTGCAAAACTTTTACTATTTGAAACAATTTTAAGTTGGTTTAATTAGAGTGTTTGAAAATATTATAATCTGAAAATATTATAATATATTATAGTCCACAGAAAACCTAATGCTATTAAAGCTAGAGGGACTCTTTATGAAAGCAGAATATTCAAGAGCTTGATGTCAGCCCTATTCTTCGTCAATCAAGATTAGCTTTGAAGGCTTTTCATAACACTGCTGACACTATTATAAGTAGATCAGCTGTAAAATATGGGAAAGAATGTAAATATTATGTCCAAATGTTGAAATTATATTGTTTAATTGAAAAATCAAATCACAAAGCAGTTTGGTCAAGTATTTAGATTTTTCCCTGGTCAGATAGATAGTTTACATTTTAAAAGGCTAATTACTGTTATGTGAAAAAAAAAGGGGTTGGTATTATTTATTTTCCACTCTCAATGATGAAAATGTAATGATATTCTTACAGAAACAAAATTACAAAAATGGATGCATAATTCTTCAGTAAGGTTCTCTTTTTCATTATTATGGAAGAAATGGAGACCGTGCTAAATTTCTCTGTTGTTAACTGCTCACGAAAAACCTTTTCTTGCATTACAGAATAAGAGGTAGAACAGTTTTCCTAGAAGAAGCCTGTTCAAAAGAAATATACTTGCATTTCTTTAAATGCATTAAAAATGCATTTCTTTAAATGCATTTATATGTATAATATATTTTATATATAGAAATATATGTATATAATGTGTATATAAACTAAGTCTAAATCTTCCAATTTCACACCTTATTTTCTTGCGTAGTTCATTTGCTGACAACTACAAAAATAAATCTTTGGTTATGTAGAGAGGTGTGGATCTAACTCTGGTATTGATGGAGTGTTTCTTTTACCATATGAAGTGTAGATGGTTTTAGTAGTGAAGGGAACAGAACACACTGTACCTTAACTGTCCCTTCTACACTGATAAAACTCTGGCTGCTATAGGACTATTTTTTACTGTATTTTGATTGTGGCGTTGGACCCATAGTTGATACTAATAGCACAGAACATGGAGAATTGCCTGCTTAAGTGTACATTATGACATTACTTTTGTCCTGGAGAATTTTATCTTCTAATTTGAGAAAAAGAGAAATCTGGGGGTAAGAGTAGGGAAGAAGGAGAAGTACTAAAGCCAATAAAAGTTATAGCAACTGTATGAAAAATTTCTGCCATTGTTTCTAAAGGATCCTAGAGGCACACACTCCCTACACATGTGTGCGAGTTTCTTAGATTACTGCAGCTGTGCTCAAATACTATTTTATACGAACACAAAATCATTTAGCCCAAAATAACATAATTTTGCTAACATATTTCTTCTTTGGATAAAAACATTTGCACTTAACATATCAGGTTAGTCTGTTACTCAATAAGACAAATCTATAACTATTCACAGTACTCACTGTCATATAATGGTTAAGTCTGAATCTGAGTTCCTTCACTAGCGCAGTAGCCTAAAACCTACATTACATGAACTGGCACAAGACTCAATTCTCTTCTTCTAGGTACTTGTGTAAGTGTACTCTGGTTTTCATGCACATCACAAGTAATGCAACTCATAAAGGAAATTGTGACAAAAAACAAGCAAGGAACCAATCTAAAGGCTTTTTCTTTAGCTGTAATTTCTTACGGATACATTTTTAGTCTTTCTGATTTGCAAATCCCTTATTTGCATATCATGAACAAATCTCATACAGGACATTGAAAGCATACAGAGTTTGGCCACTATGCAAAAGAGGTATTACAAGTTACCAGCCAAGATATTTTGTCTGAATTCCAAGGTGGTAAATTTTGTTCACTGGTTCGCTTGTGAAGATTTTGGCTTGTGCGTAGTCATTTTATGCTCAGAGTTTAGAATATTTTCTAAACAAATACTTAGAGTAAACTATACAAAGTAAGGAAATATCAGCCTTAAAAGAAGCAATTGTGACAAACAATTATTTTCATTTTAGCACTGACAATTATGTAAATGTATCTGGAACAGCAATGGGCACCTTAATTATGACACCTAATTATACCAATTTATTTATGCACCTCCTTGAACAACATTTTATTTATAACTCTCCCACTCATTCAAAGACAAGAAAAAGTAAAGCAGAATTTCATAGATGGTTGCTTTATCATTGAATCATAAATACAACATGAACTATTTGAACTTGAACATTCACATGTATAGTAAGTCCACATTGTCTTATGTTCTTTTTCTTTTCCAGCTTTCAAAGGAAGACAACTTTTTATATTTCAGTATCTAATAGAGACACTTCTATGAAAGAGTGTTTCATTCCTGGTAGAAATCTTTCAAATATGCACCATATTCAGAGAATGTACCCCAAAATTGCCTACATCCCCTTAGATTTTAAATTTTCACCATCTTCCACCATATACATGAACCCAAGAGTTATAAAAATATCTTGTGGAGTGTAAGATCCCAGTTCTCTGCTTGAACAAATCTTGCAATCTTCCTTCTGGATTATCATCACATGTTGTATCCTGAATTTTGTCCTTTTCAAGAGAAAAGTGTTTTTCTATAGACAAGCAGGATAGTTCTATGTAAATGATGATGATCCAAGTCCTTGCTTAGGACCTCAGATAATGCAGTCAATAAATAATAGAAGCAATGAACCAATGACAGTGTCTCATTGCTTTTTCAATAAGGCTGTAGAGTCTAGTAAATAAGGTATTACAGAAGTGGCTGTATGTGCCTGAATCTTTCCATCTCTGAATTATCTGAACAGCCTTGGGATGTAGCACAGAGAGCTTCTTGAATATAGAAGTTGTTGGAGAAGCAGACTTACATGTGGTTAACAAAGATATGCCCTATTGTGCTTTTGTTTTCTCCAGTGCACTCAAAGAAACAGGATTTTATAACTATGTTTTTTAGAAATAAGTGAGATTGCTCTAATGAATACCCTTGGCTTACCAGTTTCTCCTCCTAGAGGACACAAATCTACACAACTCCAAGTACTGGCTAGCACTTGGCTAATGAGGCGGCATTATTATGTCATTATAAAACAGCTCACAACATGTTCTGAAGAGGTTGCTGATCTTCTCTTTGCTTTTTCATTTCTTTGAAACTTTTCTTGTCCAAGCTCTGTAATTGCCATTGAGTCCTTACCTCAATTTCTTCCCTGTTTTCTATACAAGGAACCAGTAATCATATTGTGTTTTGGGTTTGGGTTTGTTGGTTTTTTTTTTTGCTGGGGGTGTGTGTGGTGTTTTGGGTTCTTTTAACATGATATTGACATTGGAATGACATCATGACATTGGAAAATAGGATTTTTTTAATTCACTCATATGTTAAAATAAGTCTAATTTCTGTGTCCCACAAGAAAAACCTGAAATATAGATCTTACATTTACACGCATCATTTACACCCTATTCTAACTCATTATTATTTCCTAACACTCAAAGTATGTTTTTTTTAATGCTGTTTCATGTTATTCTGTAACATGTCCCAACCATATTATTTTTATTAGTAGTATTTTAAAAATTATAGTCCAGGGTGCTGCCATTATTGCCAGTGTATTCCTAGTATTCCTAGTATAGAATGAATGACACAGCCAAAGGTTTATATTTCAGTAATCGTGACTGACACATCTCCTTCTAAAACTCAGTTGTACATTCAGTATGACTATAGCTTCTGGTTCCCCGTAAATGTATTTTTTTCTTTACATACAATTGAAGTTATGTTTTCAACCATAAGAGTTCAAAATTACCTCACCAACAAGTAAGAGGACTAAAGCTGAATAAAATAGAGATGATGAATTTTTACCAGGAGGAGTCAGAGGGAACTAAACAGAATCAGGAAGTAGAACAAGACTAATTGCTAGCACATTTGACAAATTCTGGTTTTGACAGAAACCTTTCATTTTCCCCTCCCCCTTTCTGCTTTCATTTCTCCCATCCATTTTTGCTAAAGTTTTTTTCAGTAAAACAAACCCCACCATTTTCATACCTGTTGTTTGAGATACCCTGGGCAGAATTTCTCCTCAGACTTGTAACTTTAACACTTATGAAGTGTAGGCTCCGGATCTGAGTTCATATCAGAGCCTGAAACTTAGGCTGGATGCATGATCTGAATGGGAACATCACATGCAAGAGTCACTTGAAGTCATGGAAGTTCTTGATGTAAGCTGAGGAATGCAGGAGTGGACACTTACAGGAGAGTACTTTGTTTACAAACTACAGGAAACACTACTATTCTAAGAGGGCTACTAGCTTGATTGTGGTTTATTTTCATAAGAAATATATACAATATATTCATGAGTGTCCTCGGTGGGGCTGATTCTAAGACAGAAGCACATGGTTGATACCTTCCCTTTTGGCAGATTTGTTTTCAAATTGGTATCAGTAATTTGGTTCCATAGAAAGAATAACGTCTTGGTAAATAATGGAGCTGAGACTGAGAGTGCTGAGTTTGGAGCCCTAGAACAACAGAGCATTTCTGATGACTCTCAGCTGGATGGTGTTTTTTTCCCACATAAGTGCTGTAAAGATACGTTAAAGAATTGCAGAGCCTTTCAAAGCTCTAAACAACTTGCTTTCTGCATGTCATTAAGAGTGCTGGGGATATCTACAATGCATCTGTTCACAAGTATGTGTAGGCATCCCTGAGAAAGCTTTAAATCATATAGCCTGGGACTCTGTAGTCTTGAAGTTACAACAGTGTGGGCTTCACCTGCCAAGAACCTGTCAGTGTTCTGGTGGGCTTGTGCAGTCTTCTATAATACCTGGTCTGTTTTGGTATCTGAGTTAGTTGAAGGATGTTTACATGTGCTGCAGTTCTATGCAGCTGGGTGACAGTGAACATCCTTCACTTTGTAGCTACGGTACACATCATAGTGCAAAAACCCACATATGAGTACATGGAAATGTTCATAAGTAGAACTAGACTATCACTCACTCGGCTTCTTACCAGTGAACAGAAGAACCATTACATCTGCCATGTGAAACTGCTTGTAGCAGCTCAGTTCATACAGTCCATACAGCTGCTGATCCCAGTCTTTGCACAGCTGGGATGTAGAAATAGGTAGCAATGCCGGTGACATGGCAGTCCAGACTTCTTGTTTTATTTGCTCAGAACCACTATGCTTTTTATGTAGTCTTCAAGAATAGCAGATGTTCATTTTTATTTTCACACCATCAAGAAGTTGTTGCGTTAAACACTGCTTATAATTTAGATATGGCTTACTTGTAGGGAGACATATAAGAGAGAAAAAGAACTTTGTATTATTGTAAGAACTAGAAAGGAAAATTTCAAATATCCAGTTCATTCAGAAACCCCCACTGATGTCTTTAGCAACAGCATGCATTAAAAACATGGAGAATACATCTTGCAATTTTTGCTACAGTCCTCAGATTATCAAAGTTGTCATTAGGTGGGGGCTAGAGTGGATACAGAACCATGAGAAACTGAATGTCCAAGTCCCTTAAGTAGCTTTGAAAATTTCATTCATGCACCAAACCTTATATCTTTTGAGTCACTGACATATGTATTACTCACTTCACTGATCTGAAAAGACAAATAAAAACAAACCCACCACCTCCAGTTAAGGAATTCCTTCAACAATAAGGAATCTTTAAATGTGCACTCATTTGGCAGCAGCCTTATTGTAAGATGATTATACAGCGTATGAATGTTTATTGCCTGACTTTAAGATGCACAATGTACGATTAAAAATTGTAGTGTTTTTTGTTTTTTTTTCCTATAAAATGCTTTATTTCTATTATTGTGTTTGCAGAATACAGCTAGATAATAATTGATTCTGTGACAGGGATTGGCTAATTTGCCAACAGTATAGTATAAAACACATTTATACAGTCAATTACACCCAAGTGCATGGCCTATTTGCTTTATAATTTCATAAACTTGCCAGCAATTTAAATAAAAAAGTTCCATTAAATTATCATATCATGTGATAGAATGATATTGCCAAGTATATTAAACCATGTGTGTTCAGCCAGAATTAATTAAATATTATTACTTTTTTCTTATTAACACATTGAACCTATCCTTCCTACTCAGTACTAGAAATAGAAGCCTATTAGTGAACAAAGTAAACTTAAGGGCAAAGTTTAAACATTTTCCTGAGGGTGCTTCATTAAAATTCCTAGTTCTTTTGTTTAAACATTTGCTCATGGTAAATGTACTTGTATTGTGAAAATATTTTATGTTCTTAGATATGAATACTGGAAAAGTTTAAAGGTAATCTTTAATAATAATATTCAGACATTTGAGGCAGATCTGATCTCGCTTTTCTCATGCAACTTAGGACTCTCAGAAATAACTCAGAATGTATTTGGCTTTTGTGTTTGTTCTGAACTTTATTCCTTACTTATTTTTTGTCGTGTTTTGATAGTCTTATGAGGTAAAAAGAAATATTAATGATTCAGCATGACCATTGTCTGAAGTCTCCCCAAATCCCACTGTCAAAGAGCAAAATAAAATAGGTAATGCCAATTTCATATGGAATATATTAACAAGATGGCTCAGGGAATCTTGTTGATCTTGTTATTTGAAGAAGAGGGCAACGAACAGTGAGAATGAACATTTTCATATAACTTTAATACAAATTGACCTACTGAGTTATAGAGCTATAGAGCAAAAACTCCTGAACAGCTTATACTCTACACACAAGTATGCCTTCTCTCTTTTTCTCTTGTCAGGTGTTGGAGTTTCAGGCACTGTCTGAGCTCTCCTGGTTTTGAAACACAGGGGATCCTTTTGCAGAAAGCTTTATCTTCTAATTTTTAAAAGACTTTTAGAAAACCCCAAATTTTAAAAGTGCAGCTTTGTAATTAGTGGCGTGCATTTACTTTAATAAGATAGTGTGTCTGAAGGTGGATAAGCATATCTTTAACAGCAGTCTACCAGGAATCAGCAGAAATAATTACCGTCAAGATTTAATTATGTCAGACAAGAGTATCTGTCCTGAATAACAGTGTCGACAGTAGAAGCTGGCATTTCTGTATGTTCAAGCCAGCTCTCTGTATACTTCTGTAAAACATAGTGTTAGCTATTCTGCTGTGACTGACTTTAAATTAATATAATTGAACACATCAAAGCAATGAAAAGAATTATGTATAATACAAAAAGGAATATGAACCAAAATAATCTTTTGGAAGAATCGGGCTTGGCCCTTCTTTCACATGCAAGACATTGATCAGAACCATCTCTGCAGGTTAACATGGGAGCACTATTGTAAGACAGTGTAAAGGAGATGAGAATAGGTCTTGCTGTGTCTACATGCAGCAGTCTCTTCTTTACCTGTTACTGCCTTTTAAGATGAACTTCAGAACTAATGTAAAACGATTTTGACTGTGTTGACATTGACTTTCTGATTTTTAAGGAAGTTTTTCATTAGAATGACTCCAATCTATGCAAAACACTATACTTTGTGTTAGTGCCAAACCAAAATATTAAGTTTTTGATTATTCAAGTGAGTGGTGTTATTAAGCAAAGTAAATCTATAATCTGAGTAAATATTACACAGTATTATTAGAAAAGCTTAAAAAAAAAGAAGTAAAAAAGAATTGTACTAGACTTAATTAAGGCTTCAAGTAAAGCTTGCTTTTATTGGCAATTTTTTTGTTGCAACAAGAAAACTAAAAATTAAGAGGATGGTTGGCAGCAATATTGATATGCTAATGGATAAACATGCTAATTTAGAAAAAAACTAATCAGCAAAGACATTACTAATGGAAATGTACTGGAAAATGGCTAATGCTGTATGCAGACCTGGTATCTACAAAATTAAGAAGAACTCATTTTGTGTTTATAATTGTAACTTGAAAGCTAAGCCTTGATCTTCTCTCTGCTTTGCTTTGGTTAGTATTTAAAGATATTTCAGATGACCTGGTCTGGTACTGTGACACCTGTTTAGCTTCTCTATAATTAGGCTGCTAAAATTACATGTTCTTTTTACTGAAAGGAGAGCTAAAAATCTAACATTTTTTCTATCTAATTTGCCAGTGTCTCCAGACAAAGAGACCCTTCAAATTAAAGAGGACGCATGAGTCAGGTCTTCTGACTGAGATGTGGTAGAACATCTCTGTTCATTGGTACTACTTGTTCACTATCTCAGGATTTGAAGGAGTAATGATACATTTAGGCACTAGGATAAGTCTGAAAATACTTAGTGTCGGCCCTCCTTCATTTACGTCGTAATCAAAGGATTTAGTTGCAGCTGAGTTAAACCAGTTCCAAGGATTTTCTTACATACTACCATCACTGGTGTGCCTTTTATTTATTTTTTTTTCTTTCGAGAGATGGCAGTTCTGAATAATTTTTAGTGGCTACATACTCAACTTGCAACTTTAGCCTGCATTTTGAGCATACTTTTAGACCTTATAGCAGCCTTCCAATGCCTAAAGGGGGCCTACAGGAGAGATGAGGAGTGACTCTTTATCAGGGAGTGTAGTGGTAGGATGAGAGGCAACAGTTTTAAACTGAAAGAAACTACATTTAGATTAGATATGAGGAAGAAATACTTTGAGGCTGGTGAGACACTGGAACAGGTTGCCCAGAGAAGTTGTGGATGCCCCATCCCTGGAAGTGTTCAAGACCAGGCTGGATGGGGTTTTGAGCAACGTGGTCTAGTGGGAGGTGTCCCAGGTGGGGTTGGAACCAGATGATCTTTGAGGTCCCTTCCAAGCCGAACCATTCTATAATAAGATTCTATGATATTGCTGTAAAACAGATCATAAACTTAGGGTATCAAAAGTTTCTGAGGTTCTTTTAAGCCTCCAACTGAGTTGGAAACAGTGTCATTCAAAGTTATCAATTACAGAATTAAATAATAGATATAATTCTGCAACAGTTTTCAGAATTTTCCAGTCTGTTGTGGAGGAGTAGATGACAAAACTTAAGTGCTTCGAGTTGTACAGCCTATAACATTGAAAATAATGGAAGGCTGTAAATGGTTCAGTTTAGTGAGAATGTAGATCGTAGGTCTGTATTACATGAATGCAGGATCTGAGGGAAATGGAAAGAGTCCAGCGTAGGGCAACAGAGATGGTTAAGGGATTGGAGCATTTCTCTTATGAGGAAAGGCTGAGAGAGCTGGGACTCATTAGCCTGGAGAAGAGAAGGCTGAGGGAAGACCTTATTAATGCCTATAAGTATCTAAAGGGTGGTTTGAGGTAGGATGGAGCCAGTCTCTTTTCAGCGGTTCCCAGTGAAAGGACAAGCTGGAACATAGGAAGTTCCATTCAAATATGAGGAAGAACTTCTTTATGGTGAGGGTGACAGAGCCCTGGAACAGGCTGCCCAAGGAGGTCGTGGAGTCCCCTTCTCTGGAGATTTTCAAGACCTGCCTGGATGCAGTCCTGAGTGATGTGCTATAGGCAATCCCCTATTAGCAGGCGAGTTGGACTAGAAGATCTCTACAAGGTCCCTCTCAAGTCTAACAATTTTGTAATTCTGTTATTCTGTGATTCCGTGATAAGTACTTGTAAAACCAATTACAAACATGCACTTATTACCAATGGAGGGAAATCTTTTCTCCCTATCACAGCCAACAGGTGTCCAAATTTTACCTTCCCTTAAGAGATAGCGTGTTTCAAATGGCACAGATGTACATAAGTTTAGTCATAATGCAGGTTTTAAATCTTATTTATTTTGTTTTCATAGTGTTGTTTCATGTAAATCACTGACACTAGGTTTCTTTGAAACACACTTGTCTTAATGTGATATGGGTGTATTGTGTAGAGTTAAATAATCTGAAATCAATTTAAATCTGTCAGTATATTTTGTAACATAAAGCAAGATCAGAAGACATGTTGACACTGGAAAATTGCTCCAGTCTAATGTTACAGAATACACCTAAAAAGGCCTGAATCCTCAAGAATTTTCTAGGTGAAAAGAATACTAAAAGAATTTTCATATTCTAACAAACCCCAGGATTTCATGTTTTATGGCCTGAAACAGCAAATCAATTAGTATAACTCCCGTGGCTCTGTTTGAAAGCATAGTAAATTGTCATGATTCTTTTTTAAGGATAACAGAAGATATCTATAAAATTAAGAAGAACTAACCTTTTCAGCAGGTTGGCATAGAACTAAATAAAATTGAGTTCTACAAGATTATTGTAGATGACAGAGATTTACTCAGTCCTATATGATTAACCTATAAGCAGGAAAAATTAGATTATAAGAACAAATGGGTCATTCGCTTTGGATACAGACATGGTATCTGAACATAGAAAGAGAGTTTTAGAACTGTTTTAATTAGACAGTATTTGAGGTTTGCTAATAAAGCTCAGGCTATTCACTGAAAATAAGAAATTATTATTGAGTGCAGAAAAATTCTTGCCTCCCCACAGATCCAGACACACAGTGTAACAAAACCATTCACGGGTGCCTTGAGATTTGGAAATTTTACTTGCCTTTTCACTTATTTATCAATAAAAATAATATAGAGACGTAATGTATATAATAATAATATAATAATGTAGAGACAGAACCAGTCTCTTTCATACAATGTTGGGACAAAAGACAACAGACAGAAGTTAAAAAGCTGGCAATTCCAACTCAATAAAAATAAATACTTCTTCTGACCATGAAGGTGGCCAGTCACTTCATCAGATTTCCCGTAAAGGTCATGGGATCTCCATTTTTTTGAGATTTTTAAAACTTGAGTGTATAAAAGCATTACCTATCTGATCAAACCATTGACCTGCTTCAAGGAGGGTGCTGGTCTAGACAACCTCCAAAGAACCCTACAAACCTTAATTATTCCTTAGTTCTGTGATTTTTGGTAAGTAAGTGGGGGACAGTCAGGGTACCTGCTTCAAAAGTCTGTTCCTGGTTTGAAGTAAAATATTAATGTAGGTGCCTCCTAACTTATGTAATTTTTTTTTAGTGAATCATCTTTAATTTCCTCTAACATTCAAGTATTGTAATAGTATAATGATTCCCTAAATACTATGTAGATAAATCAGGTTAGGGAAGCATCAAAAATTACTTTAGGTAAGATTATAGTTTGCAATTTATTGATTATTAATAACAGTAGCTCAGTATTTCTAAAACACTTTTTCACTCATTAAGGGGATAGAAACACAAGCTTTGCTTTAGATGACATAGGATAACTTTCTTTTTCTTATAAAGACAGATTCTGGTTAATTACCACTTGGTTCCTGTTACTGCAGGTCAAGTGATTCAGTACTACACTTTCAGAGATATTCTTTGGATTTAGCAATACTGGATATATATAAATATGAAAGTTACTAGATGTGATCTAATTCAATTCTACGGAACTCTTTTTACAAGATAGTATTTATTTATTTGTCCACATCTGATAGACAATAGCCACTTGTCTCTTCACTTGAAATGTTCAAAGATATATATATAAATTGTGTACCCATTCAAAGTGTGAATCTCATCAACAATATAATCGAGAAAATATTACTGAAGTTCTCTTCTTATAGCAAGTTTCAATGGTAGTATAAAAGAAAGGATTAAAGCATTAATGGCAGCTAAATGATTGCCAGTGGATAGTTTAACCTAATCAGAGATAATGAACCTTAGTGGATGTTAAAGTGCTTATAAACAGAGAAATATTAGTCACAAAAATTCATACTTGGCTCTTTGTCATATTCTGCAGAGCAATTTTGCTCCCATTGTACACATAGGGGTTTTATTTTCATTGTTGTTATCAAAGCATTTCATCTCTGGCTTTAGAGAAATTGTCAAAATGTACAGTCCTTTGCAGTGGTTCTTCCTTTAGAAATGCAAGGATCATCTTTGCAACAGATTGATGGACTACATGATCTGTTGTGGATCCTTTTGGATATTTTTTATTATTTCTACTGAAATGCCGTCTTGTCTTTACCTCGTTCTTTCCTGGAGGTAGAATATTATTACACTGGATAATGAGTTACATACCACCATTTAAAATGCTATTAAGTGTATTTGTCTCTCCCCATACCTGTAATTCTATAGGTACTTAAACAAAAGAAATACTGTAGACCTTTGTGAGAGATGATTTGTCAGGAAGGTGACACATACATTACTCAAGCATAAGAAATACAAATAGCTGTAAGATATTTATGCCTTTTACAGGCATTCTAACCTTTTTAGAAAATGGCTATAATTTGAAGATATAATGTGAAGGGAGTGTTCTTAATGCTACATTAATTACAAGGGCTCGCTTTCATTCCCTCTTTGGAGACATTTTTGTATTTTTATATGAAAAGATGCATATAATATTGTGGCAATAATGAGCTTAATGTAACTGGAAGCTATCCGATAAGATTGTATCAAAATTTCAAATACAAATAGCACCAGAAAAAATCATCTCTATGCCTGAATGTCTTTGTATCTCACATACTGAAAACTTTTTTCCTTGCCACTAAGTGGCACTGTATTATTTGCAGTTGTCTGTTCAGGTCATATTAAAAATCCTTTGGGCCAAATTTATTCCTGATAGAGCCTCATCAAGACAATGGAGTTACATGTGAAAAGAATTTCACCCAGAGTTTTAAAGGCACCTAATTCTAAAGCATCGCTGTAAATTTCCATTGTGGAGGCCCAGGAGAAAAATAAAAATCAGTTAGTGTTTAATCTTGCAAGCAGCTGACCCTTTCATTTGGTGTTTAACTGTTTCATTATAAATTTTTCCTACCAAATTAGCCCTAGTTAAAAAGGATCATCTTATCTATTTCAGTAGGACTGTCAGTAAATTTTGATTTAAAAATGGATGAGCTCTGTGCTTTTTGTGTTCACCCTTAATTTTCATTAATATTATATATTTTGAAATGCATGTGAATCCGAAAAAGTCTGCTATTGAAAACCTTGTTATACTCTAGCAAAATATGTCAAGGACTACAGAGCTGATCAGATTTGTCCAGTGTCACTCATGTTTCCTTATAGCGACAAAAAAGTAAATAGATGCATGAGAATTTTCAAAGCATTGCTCAAAGTCTCTTATCTTTGACTTATCACTGTGCAGAAAACACAGAAATATGTTACGAGGTCTTGAGACCCCATAAACATTTAAGCAAAACTGCTTACACCTTTGACATAAGACAGTGCTTTCCTTCTTACTATATATATAAATTGTCACTTACTTAGGTAGCAAAAGAAAATGACAGCTATTTTCCTGAATCTTTAGCAAAGAGGTTGTTTATTTAGTCCTCTATATATATGAACTGAGAGCTTTATTTGAGAATGAAGGACTGTCTTCACATCCAAGAGCATCTGTCTTGTTAGCTTCACACAGACCAAGGATTGTGTGCATGAGAATGGAGCATGGCCTGAGATCTCTGCATGGTCAAAGGATGTCTGCATGTGAAAACATTACCTTTGGAGATGGGACTCCATGAGTTTTCTGTCTGGGCCAGGCAAATATTTACCTTTCTTCCTGTAATAGCAGTAAAAGTATTTCTTTAGTAATAGGTCCTAGCACTGCATAGTCAATATGTGCCAGGATATTTTGAGTCAATTTTGTATTTTTTTTTGTCTGATAAGAGCTAACTGGTCACTTGTAAAATAGGAGATATATTACTCCCTAATTCTCTGTGATGTTGGACTCCTTGTAGATCATTTCACTGTTGTTTCTGAAATACCTTGGGGATTTTGGATTGCAGATAACCATAGAAGCATATGATTTATTATAGCTGGGATTCCTCACTTTCTTCACAGTGCTCATTTAGTTATTTTTTCTCTATATTTAATGTTATTCCATGTTTAAGGGTTACTGATTTTTTGAGAAGCCCAAAATGATAGAATCTGTATGAGAGTGGCAAGGCCAACTGGGAGCTATCTAACTTTTTCTTAGGCCATTTGATACAGTCAGCTAAAAGAGAGGAGCTTTTGGATACAATATCATCTCAATTGTACTTAACTTTTTTGGGTATTAGGAGCAGCAACAATGATGATTAAAACTGTTCTTGTAATGTGCATGGAAGACTTGGAAATCTGTCTTAGATTATATGACCACCAGGTATAGTGGGAAACTTTCAAAAGCTGCTTCTTTATTGTGTCTTTAACTGGCCTTAAAAAGACAAACTCATGGAATAAACTCAGATACCAGAATAATTTTTTCTTTCGTATTAGAGCTTAGAGTGCCAAAAAATACACTTTTGTTTGTTTCTGTTTTAGATGTTGCTTATTTGCTTTTTTTTATAAATAAATAAATATATGAACAAGATATAATTGACAGGGTGACAGTAGAAAGGTTTGTGAGTACTTTCCTTTTAGCCATGTCTGTCCATACCTGTTTTCTGATTTAGCTGCCAGTACTAGCCAGAATTAATTCAAGAAAAATGGCTTGGCTGGGATAACTATTCCACTTTCATATTCCTCCCAGCTTTTAATCAAAATTTGAAAATTTTGAATATAAAATTAATGTAAAATATTGTAAACATTAAGAAAATTATCAGGAAAAGGTGCTTAAAGGCAACAGTTCTAAAAAGAGCTAACATTTGGAGCAGTTTTCTTGGTTCTTACAGTTCAGATCTATCCCCAGCAGAAAATTTGTTTGCAAAATGAGAGTTAGGCTAACATGTGCCTACTGTGTGTGGTTCCAGGCTCTAGCTGGATCCATGTGAACCAACTGTGGAACTGGAACTGTGCACAAACCATGAGAGTCAACACTGAGAATGGTGTTGTCTTAACATCATTGACAACATCCTGCAGATAAACGTGATCTGGTTTATCCAGCAAAAGTTTGGCCATCTCTGTATTGATGTCCATTTTAATATCATTCTTTGCTATAGTTTCTGCATGGATAACCTGTTGTTACACGAGGCAGTAACCTGAGGCTACATCATTACTTATCCAGGCTGAATATGAAAGAGCAATAAATCCCATCATGATTCCTAAGTTTACTTACTGGGATGCTCTTTGCATGAAGTATCATTGTGCTTTTTCTCTTGCTCAGTACTTTTTATATTAGTCTGAGCTACTGTAATCTTATTTCTGCAGAGCATTTTTATATTAGGTATCACTAAATTGAAGCGCTGACTATGAAATCACTGCAGTTTAAGGCCATTAATAAGGTCAGCCTAGCAACATTTAAGAACTGATCTGTTAGTTCTGTGCTGACATCTGTGTTCATGAACCAATTGCCATTTAAAGATCCCATCTGACATTTTCAGCTGATAGCCATTATGCCATTATGATGAGTCCTATGAGAAAGTTCTGTAGCCACTGTATTTATTGTATTTTTGTCCTTCCCACTTGTTAAAAAAAAAATAAAAAGCCTTCAGATTCATTATTTCATTGTTGTAAGGATTGAGGAGAAAAAAAAGTGGTTTTTTGGGCCATGAATCTGCTTTTCTTTCTAGCGCTTCTCTTTCCCTTCAGAAAAAACAATGACCTTTCATCTGTAGCTTTTTATAAGATACTATATTTATTTTGAAACTGCTGACTGGTACAGTGTTTCTAAATAAGTAATAGGAGATAAGGACTTTTGGACTTAGTATAGCCAACATTTTCATACAGGTTACACACAGATGTTTTAAATGAAGCAAAATCAAATCCAATATAATGAAAGGCTTTTATAAATCACACATAAAAATACAAATAAAGTAATTTGTAATACATATCTGCATAAAACAGTATTATGTCCCCAAACTGCCTGTAGTAAAAAGCTATCTCGTGTCAACTACAGTAGAAGTATTAACTTTCTTCCTTGATCATCTTCCAGGAATAAGAACTGAAAAGCGAATAAAGTGTCCTGTATTTGGCTCAGAGTATATAAAGTAGTAAGAATATTTATTAAAGAAGCAAAATCTATGTTAGCTAGTTTATCCAAGGATGAATCTTTAAGCTTTTTGCCCTCTGATGAGCGTCTGGACTTCCAGCTGAACTCTCTAGGAACTAAGAGCTCGATTCTGCAGGCAGATGATAAGTTCCAAATGCGAGAATACCACAGCTGGGCAAAAAGAAATCTGTCACAAGGTCAGCTGGTGAAAGTGAGTACAAATGCACAGACTCTGATTAACGCAAGATAGAGCGTGTCTCTGTGAGAAGATGCCTACATGTAATATGTAGTATGAGATGTTTCTAAAAAAAAGAGCCTTCACAGAGCATTTGTTTCGTGTCGCAGATAGAAAGGATAATACAAAGTGTTATTTGAGTTTGTTTAGTGGTAAAGGGGAAGATGGCATACCATCTTGTCTTGAACGTTACACTGAATTAACGCATCTCCGGCCTACCACTCATCCCACATTGCTTTCTAAATATATTGTCTCTATTGACTGCACGCTATGGGTATTATCTCACATCTGCGGTAGAACATTCATTTATCCTGCCGTTCATATGTGGTAACAAGAGTTTTGTAGAGAATTCAGTACTTGCTTTCTGAGATTATGTATCTCAAAGTGCTGAATGCTGGTTCACACCAAGTCTGTGAGGAGGCTTGGAGTCATACCCGTGATTTATGAAGACTGCAGCCTACGCACACCTACAACTTACCCATACTTAGAGAGATCATAGAAACTGAAGTAGATGGCACGGTAACCTAAATATGTAGCACCTGGGGGTTTGTACGTTTTCTCAGGCCCTTTCAACTCTGCTCCTATACATTTGTTTTGCCATTCTATGGGTTGGCTGACCAACGTATGCATTAAACCGTGAGACATGCTTATCGTTTTTATCAGGGCCAGTATCTCCCACACACACCTACGTAACCAGCAATGACCTACATAAATCCTCACATAAGTTGCTTTAAATTATATGTGTCAAGCTGCAGGTGTTTCTACACTAGTCAATACAGGCTGTTTTTTCAACAAAACTTGTTTGCTTTCCTGATTCTTTCAATTTAGAAAACTTGATAAAAAAAAAAGGTCTCTATGATTTTACAGAAATGAAGGTTATGTGATCCCTTCCTTTTTTCTGAAAGTTGAGAATATGCTGGTTCCTGATGGTGCAATGGCATGGCTTAATTATTTTTAAGCAGAATTGAGGGCAGGTTGTTGCTTTCAAAATTGTTTCGGTAATGCTGCTTCTCTTAACAAGTTAAAGTACAGAGCTGAGAATCTCAGTGTTGGGGCTTTTGTGGCAGTAATTCTAGATCAAGGCTCAATGCGATCTAGAATTAAATAATTTCTTTTATATAGTTAATTATGTTAAATGATAGACATTATATTGGTTGTTCTAAACTTTTAAAAACCTCTCTGTATTCAGAAGGGCTCTTTAGCATCTGTGCAAGCGTTGACATGCATATGTCTGTCTTTGAGTTTCATGCCTGATTGGGCTACAGAAGATCTCAGAAGGAGGAATTACACTTGGACACTACTCAATACGGTGTGAAAGTGTATATGAAATATAAAAAACCACCTTCCTAACAGCATGAAAACTTTTTTTTTGTTTTAAACCAGTCTCACCACACTCGCTCGCAGGCATCTATGTGTTCTGTCCTTTGAACTTGTCTCAGAGGCTAAATACTAAAAATAAAAAATAGTTGTTCAACAAAAACTCTGTTTAGAGTTGTGCAGAGCCTTATTCATAGGGAAAAAGTCAGGAATGACCAAAATAACCCACCACCCATTGACAGAGTTAAAAATATTTCAGCTAGTGTTCTTTCAGGTGTGCTAGTTTAGTTAAAAGTAAAAACCCAGCATACTTCACTTCACTTCCCATGTGCCCTGAGGCTGATCTTGAATACCAATGAATTCATGTACTTTACTCAGGTTCACATTATAAAAGTGATTTTTATCATGAGCTTTAGTGGAGTTGGAGCAGGAATCAAGTACAGTTGCCTTGAGTTAGACAATAACGATAGAGCTTAAAAGTGAAAGCATATGTTATTTCAAAAGAACATTGCCAGGTATGAATTTTCAGCTTCCTGCTCAACAAACAAAAGAATAACAGCTTGGGCCTAATTCCCCTCCCTTTAAAGTCAATAGGAGTTTGGGCCCTAGAGTCTATTTTAGCAGTTTATGCTATTTGAAATGAAATGTGACAGACAGTAAAATTATGCTCCCTGACTAAACACTTGTTAAACAAAATTCTTTTGAGGGAAGGGAGAGATTAGACAAAAATGGGAATTTCAGTGCTTGTTGTGCTATGAAGTATTTTCTTACTTAAAACCCTTGCTCCATTTTGAAGTTTAAAAATGTCACTCCATTATTTCCTTGTATATCAAACAGGATACCCTCAGAGAGCTGACTTCTGATGGACTGTGAGCACAGCAAGATACATATAGAAATGTATTGTTTAGTTGTAAATCTGAATGTTCTCCATGAAAAGTTTCACTTGCCCTGGTACTTCATCTCTTCTCTCTACCAAAATATTACATTTTCCCTTCCAATGAAGATGTCTTATAATGGCAATAAGGGGCCATAATTCTAGAAGGTGGTATTGCTCATCTTTTCTTTGTGTTGTGCAACTCCCTCTGTATTATGATAGCGTATGTTACCTCTCTATCATGAATTATTGGCTTAGCACAGCAAATTTTTATCTATATTTAGGAAAGCACCTTCTTCTCTCACAAAGAACCATAAGCAATGCTAGGCAGACCATATTGAATAGTTGTTTCTATACTATGTAAAATAATTCCATTTGGTATTTCCTACTTGGGTTTTGATTCCTAAATCCTTAATTGGCAAATATAATCCTTAAATTCTATGGGCGTTTGAGGCATTTTGCCATGCTGTGTTGAAATAACTATTCAGGCTGTCTTTGTACATATGAGACTTATAATAAGAAAATTTATTTTCAGTCCACCGGGAAAATAGCTGAGGTCAAATAATACCACCTCCAGAAAAAATAGAAACATTAATTTCCAGTTGCCTACTCCTCCACTCTTCTACAAATACTGAAAAAGGAATTATCAAAATGGCTTATCCTCAGTATTTTTAGAGCAATTTTTGTAATCCCACTATAAAGAACTTAAAGAAAATGGGGAAAGGCATAGTGTTGATTTGCCACAGTGAAAGTCCTACAGATTCTGAATCTGTGGTCTGTGTTATATATAATATTGAAACTAGAAAACTTTATGTAGGGTGTTTTCTATTTTCTAAATATAAGGACTTTGTACAGACAACAGGTGTGTGTTTATTTATTATCTCAGACTTCTGCCTGAGAAAGCTATAGTCTATTGGAGCCTTTATTTTTCTTTTTACTTAATTTAAAATTAACATGGAGAAGAATATTTAAAATTTGTTTATGGATAAACTTAAAAAAACCCGCCTGCAGTCTCAACGTTACAGGATGTGGAGGCAGAACTACTACCAAAAGCTAAGATGTTTGAATGCACATTTTGACCTCCTCTAATGCCATGGTTCTTACTCAAGTTTCTCTCCCAGGCGGTCACTGCACTCTGATTGTGTTTTTAGAAGGTTCTTCCATGCTGTGGTTTTTTGGTTTTTTGCTTTCTTCGAAGTTATGAGTATCACTGGTAAATAATCCCAGGCATCAAACTCCTAAATTGCTTACAACAACAAGCCTTTTAACATATAATAAATGCTCCTGTTCTCCTGGTCTGCTGTTGAGGTGACTGAATCTGAACACACCGGCTGAGTCAAACTGTGTTGGTGCAAGCATGCGCTCAGGCACAAGCTTTCAATAAGCTTCAGAGCATGAAAACAGGGAGAAATCTTCATCCCATTCCATCCTGAATGGAGATTCTCACTCACATGTCTACCTGGGACATAAATTTACCAGTGTCATTATGCTGGTGTGACTACAGAATCATAGAATCATAGAATCATTTAGGTTGGAAGGGACCTTAAAGATCATCTAGTCCAACTATCAACCTAACTCTGACAAAAAAATAAATAAGAAATAGGATATAAAAATTACTACGCCATATTCCTGAGGACCATGTCTACCTGTGTTTTGAATGCCTCCAGGGATGGTGCCTCAACCACTTCCCTGGACAGCCTATTCCAATGCTTGATAACCCTTTTGGTGAAGAAACGTTTCCTAATATCCAATCTAAACCTCCCCTGGCACAGCTTGAGGCCATTTCCCTTGTCCTGTCTCCTGTGACTTGGAAGACAAGACCAACCCCTGCCTCTCTACACCCCCCCTTCAGGTAGTTTTAGAGCATGATAAAGTCTCCCCTCAGCCTCCTCTTCTCCAGGCTGAACAACCCCAGCTCCCTGGTAATACTTACTCTCCAGACCCCTCACCAGCTTCGTTGCCCTTCTCTGGACCAGCTCCAGCGCCTCAATGCCTTTCTTGTGGTAGGGGGCCCAAAACTGCACACAGTACTCGAGGTGAGGCCTCACCAGTTCTGAGTGCAGGGGGACGATCACCGCTTGGATCCTACTCACCACACTGTTCCTGATACAGGCCAGGATACTGTTGGCCTTCTTGGCCACCTGGGCACACTGCTGGCTCAGTAGTGTTCAGCCTGCTGTCGGCCAACACTCCCAGGTCCTTTTCTGCCAGGCAGCTCTCCAGCTACTCTTCTTACTCAGCCTATAGTGTTGCAGGGAGTTGTTGTGACCCAAGTGCAGGACACGGCACTTGGCCTTAATGAAACTCATCTTGTTGGTCTCAGCTCATCGATCCAGCCTGTCCAAATTCCTCTGCAAAGCCTCTCTACCCTCCAGCAGGTCGACACTCCCACCCAGCTTGGTGTCATCTGTGAACTTACTGAAGGTGCACTCAAACCCTTCATCTGGATCATTGATAAAGATGTTAAAGAGAATGGGTCCCAGTACTGAGCCCTGGGGGACACCACCCATGACTGGCCACCAACTGGATTTGACTCCATTCACCACCACTCGCTGGGCCTGGCCCTGCAGCCAGTTTTTAACCCAGTGGAGAGTTAAAAGCCATCTAAGCCATGAGCAGCCAGTTTCTCCAGGAAGATACTGTGGGAGACTGTATCAAAGGCCTTGATAAAGTCCAGTAAACAACATCCACAGCTTTTCCTTCATCCATCAAGCAGGTCACTTTATCATAGAAGGAGATCGGGTTTGTCAAGCAGGACCTGCCCATGAACTCGTGCTGGCTGGACCTGATCACCTGGGTGTCCTTCATGAGCTGCATAATGGCACTCAGGATGATCTGTATATAGCCACACCTTTTTTTTTTTTTTACTCTTGCAATGCATCTGTCCCTACAGGTGTGTCAGAACTGAAACTTTGTGAGATCTGCTATTCACTGAGTAGGTATTTTTGTTTAAATAATTTTGAAGCTGAAGAAGTTCATAAGTCATAGCAATTAAAACCAAGAAATAAAAAAAAAATACCTTAGGCAATAATAATTAATTTCAGAGATCTATAAACAGAACAAAGATTTTCACAATAGGCAAGCAAGAAAAAGAGGTTCCCATCTCAAGAGTGGAAATTAACTATAAATATTCTGGATACAAAGGCAAGTCAGAAGTCTATTCAGAGAGAAGGTACATGGCATGTAACTGAACAGAAGGGGGTTTTATTACAAAATAAATGTATGGTTAAAAATAGAACAAGCAAAGGAAAACCTATCGGCTGGTAAAATTAAGAAATTGTGAGAAATTAATGGAGATAACAGATTCTGCACAATACTGCAAGGTAGGTTTCTGATTTTGGATTAGGATTTGACTTAATGGTTGGAAACAAGATAGAAGCAGAAAAACATTAAACTGTTTTTCATAAACTGTATGAAATATAATGCCTGTATAATATACCTGTAATTACCAGAAACAGTGACAGGAATGTAACAGGAATGCATGTTCTCATTCTCCCAGCTGATAAGTAAACAAAAGTAAACTTGCTTTGTGAGTAGAAACATGAAGAGCAAAACAGTAACACTTTTGAATCAGTCTGTGAATCTTGGAAGGTCAAAGGCAATACAAAAAGGAAATTAAGGGTAAATTTTAAGACTGGGCGTGATGCAATGGGCATTGAAATGTCTGCAGCCTTACATGTAGCTGATGCTTCCTACAATGTATTGGTGTGATAATCAATGAGCTCATAGAGAGATAAGATTTTAATTCAAGTCCTGACAAAATGTCACTGTTAAAAGATAAATAACCACAGAAATTATATGAACTGGCTTGAATTTAGTACTACGCTTAGTTATTAAATAGCATTGGCTTGTTATTGGTATATAACATTTACCAACATTTTTCCTTGTGTTTTAGTAAAACCAAGTATCTTTAGTAGACTTCCCAGTAATATTATATATGATTATGGATTAATAAGTTCCCACTTCTGGGATACATACCATTGACTTCTGTCTTCAGGAAAAAATATCAGGTATTTGGAAGGTAATAACCATAAATAACCTTTCAGGCTCTTCTGTAGGGCCCTCAGAATTCTGTCAGTACAGAATTGAACTGACACAGTCCCAGCCAATTCACCACAGGTCATTTGTAAATATATAATCTAGTATAAAAGGCATTAATTTTAAAAAATCACAATTCCAAACTGCAGTTTTTTCCATAATTATAAACTGTGATGAATGAGTATTTTTAGCTACTTAAGAAAAAGAAAATACCACTTAAAGGCCTGCAGTCATTATATGTTCATTTCCTTCCTTTTAATTAGCAGCAGTTGTGTGATACAAGAAGTCTAATCCCAATCTAGCAGAAGTGGTTTACAACCACCATTGTATTCATGAATTTCTAGGTAGGTTTCCAAGACACATGGTAACTTTAAGACTTGATACAGAGACAAATATATTCTATTTAGTTTGAAGTGATAAAGCTCATAATTTTATGTAAAGTGTAATAAAAAGGAAAAGTTGTTGCCATTATCATTAAAAGTAGATTTACCAGATTGAGCTGAACCGATTGCTTTTGACAGCCCAGAGGATATTTATATTTTCAGTGAACTTTTTATATCAATTTTTCATCACTAAACTATTTACTCTTGCTGGTTAAGCTAGGTTTTGACTCCCTTGATTGTTCATATGGGAAGTAGATGATGACGTTGTATTTAATTTTCATTACTCCTGTGAGTGTATACAGTTGGAGATGCTTGGTGTGATGTGTTCTATTCATATCATATTACTTTAATTCCCTCTTATCCCTAAGTTTGTACATATATATTTTTATTAAAAGAAGAAACCTTCACAAGACAAAAAGTAAGACATTAGGATAAAAAAAAAATAATACAGTTATGAAGGAAGGATTTTAGTTATTAGAAGATGCCTTTTCCATTCTACTGGGTGATATTAAGCCTTGACCCAACATACAATCAGTACATAGTGTTCCTTATAACTGCTATGAAGTTCCTTTTGCAAACTCAGCAGACATCCAGAATAAGGAACTTAGTGAATGCATTTGCTAAAGAGAATTCAAGCATACTGCAATATGTTTTGAGCAGGGATTTTGTAGACTTTTTTAACAAATTTTGTTTGGCTATTGTCCATTCACTCTTCCATTTATTTTCCCCAGAGCTGTTTTTGTCACAGGGGAGTCAGGGAAAGATTGCGTATTAGAGAAAATCTAGCTATTAACAAAACTGAATTTTAAGTTTCAAGATACAAATATATCTACCAAAATACTTACATAGTCATTCAATCAAAAGCTATAATAATAGTATCAGTGATTTTAAATAACCAGTGCAGCTGACTGGGTGATAAACTTCAAAGGCAATACAACCAGAAGAGCTATATGACAGTTTACACTGCTATTCTGCCAGTCCTATTGTGGGAAAGTATGAGAATGCTTTTTATACTAATTTCACAGAAACTCCTCTTCAGCTTTGGCTTCCAATGACTTGTAATAAAACAATATGGGATGGAAGAAAAGACAGAGCCCCAGGGAGATAAAAGTCCTCATCTTAGTCCAGATATGACTTTTAACATTCAAACAAAATTTGACTTTGTTGGTTCAAATCCAGGGAGACAACATAACAATCTGAAGAATAAGTAGTCTTTTCTGAAGGAATTTAGCCTAAGTGGCATGAGGAATACTGTTGGAGGATATTTCAGCTAGCGTTAGAGTGGTTTCATACCACCCTAGCTAGAAGGAGGTTGACTCCCTGGTGATAACCCAAAAATATTATTATGAGAGGCAATAGTGGTGCTCAGAGATGTTCTCTAGAAGGAAAAGAATATATTTCTCAAGAGAAAACTCTTACAGTCATCCTGCTTACTACCTTGAATGTCAAAACCAATTGTTCTGTACTGCACATGCTATGAGCAGTTGCTAGTTTGTTTGGAACATATAACCTGCTTATGTTTAAAGAGAAGATACTCTACATATATGTCATGCAGAAAGTCATCAATATAGATATCTCAGATGTACATATAGCATGAATTACCTTATAAATGCTTCCCGTGGTGATTAAGCAAGAGACTGAGATATCTGTAGGAATTATGCATGTATGAATATCACCTTTTAGTGTGATACTTGTGAGGTGCAGATTCTGAGGGAGAATGAGAGAGACCAAAGTATGTCTCAAAGTCTCTCTTCAGGCACTGGGAAGAAGTCTGGGGAAGACAGATGAAGGACTAGGCGTAACACCTCAATGAAGTAGCAGCACTCGCTGCGGAAGGACTGCCAACATGCAGAAGAAAATTCAGATAAAACAATATTTATAGCCTTTTGGAGCAAAGGAGAGTGAGCATTTTGGCAAGAGATAAATGGTTCATGCTTTAGGCAATGATTTACAGTATGAGGGATAGGAGAAGGATTATTTAGCTGGAGACAGATGTAAGATTCAGTACAGGAAGTAAAGAAAATAACTCCCAATCTTTTCTTTATGTCTCGCTTATGATGTTCTCATTCCTGATTTTCAAACATATGCAGTTGGCAAAACAGTCCTTAAAAACATCAGTCTTGTATTTCTTGAGGGGACCGAAACCTTCCTTCTGCTGTATCAATAAGGAAGAACTTATGAGAAAATGACACTGCCTGCTAACAAAATTAATCCAATCCCTTCAGGACCGAGTAGAACTGAAGAAATCCTTTACAGTAATGATACGTATCCAAGGTCTTTGCAATGCTTCTAGACATTATGAAGTCCAACAAAATAAGGAGATAAGCTTGGGTTCATTCANNNCATTCAGATCTAAAGACTAGACATGTGGACTCCTGGACCAATCCACTTTTTTTTTTGTTGCTTTACTGGGCTCAGTCATCTAGCAATGACAAAATATGAACATTCGGAAAGGAAGCCTGATGGGCTAAGTGTCCTCTACCTCTTTACAAAAGGAAAAAAAAATAGTGAAGAAGAAAGCAAAATCGTCTTTACTTAATGTGGACCTCTGTCTCTGGTGTGCAAGTCCTCCGTGTCCAAAGATAATTAGCACTTTATAATGCTAATTATTATAATTATGTCTGAGAAAAAAATCATTAGGGGGTAGGTCTGCTCAATGATTTTCAATTGCCCCCTCTATTAAAAATAAGGTCATTTTTCGATTAGCTAGTTTTAGAAGTTCAAAGATGGAAACTGTGTTACAGAAAATCTTTTGATTGTTTATTTCCTCATTTAATATATTTTATAAAAACTTAAAAAAAAAAAGTCATAAAATATGGCTGTCATCAATTTACCTCAAAACTTTCAGGTCTCATGCTACCACTATAAAAAGAGAGACTCTATAAAGGATTACAAGGAAGATGGTGAGGCTGAATAGACTGTACTGCAAATGGACCGAAAGAGGTACTGATTTTAAAAAGTTTGGTGAATAGGTGACTTCTAGAAGGCAACTTAACTTAGTTTGCAATCCAATAAGTGAAACAACTTGTTAAAATACTTTTGTAAAACAGTGGAATCAGCTAGACATAGGGCCTAAAGGAAGGTATGTTTTGTTATTTATACAAACTCAAATTAGAGGATTACACTAAAATGCAGTTTCTCTTTCTGAGCAACCCCATTTTTTTTCTGATTTTAGCTGATATATCATGTCTTAAAAATTTGAGGGTAGAGAAGTAATACAACATGACTTCTGCTATATGGCTTAACGAATGTTTTGTGACAAAAGTAGCTTAACCATTATATGCCATAAAAAATTGGCTGATAATTTTACCACATAAAAAAGTGTTGTGAAAACTCAGAATCACCCCAAGGGAATTGTCAAATATTCAGAGAACATGAACAAACCGCTTTTTCAGATTTACTTTATAGTGGAATTCGGGTGAGTGGAAATGCTTTTGCAGCCTGGATCAGACAGTTCCTTACAGCTCTAGCGGCTGGCCCCAATTTGAAAAAAAAAAATTATTCAAGAGGAAAACATTTCCTTCCCAAGGTTGTGCTGAAGAAAGATCGTCACTGATAAGGTCTCCGGATGGAAATTAGCCCTTCACATGTAATTTGACATCTTAAAAGGAAAAGCTTCCCAGGAGAAAGCAAGACATTTGTGGCATAGACTAAACACTTTGAAAGAGAAAGGCTCGAATGAATTTTGAGAAGATGGCCACTTCACATTTTCAGAAGACTGGCACTGTCTTGCATTTTCTACAGAAAGAAATGTAATGAAAAGACCCCACTAATTTTTTTAAAAATAGTCTGTTAAAGCCCTCCTTCCAAATACACATGATGAATTTTGTTTTATGTAGTAAGAAAATATGGTCTACTGCAGATGTGCTTTATTTCTTCTTTAAAAAAAATGAAAAGAACACTGGCTATAACAATTATTTCAGAGAACAATTTAAGCAAACAAAATATCAAGTTAAAGTATGATAAAGCTTCTCCCCCCTTCTTCCCCCTTTCAGAATTTCCATTATTAGGACTTTGGGGAACCATCCGAAATTCTATGCTGAAATCCGTTTTAGTAAAACACTGAAGCATGTTCTTAATTTTGAACACCAATGAAAGCAATGGAATTATATGTGTGCTTAAAGTTAAGTACACTCACAAGTACTTCTATCCAGAGCAGCATCCCTTCATCTTTGATGAACTCAGAGAAGTCCCTTATGCTTAAAAGTAATGTGCTATTCTTTGTATTAGTATCGTGTGGAGACTGAGGTCAAAAATTGATGTAAATGCATCAGGCATTCCAAATTGCCAAGAGCTACCCCTGATTCTAGGGTGCCTTACTCTTAAACAGTAATGGAAATTAAAAGTAAGGATGTTTTTTTCCTTAGCTCTTTTCTTATTGTCCTTGGAATTTCTGATTTGTCTTTCTAGTCACCTTCTTCACAATGCACAACTCTGTAGAAATAGACTAAGACCTCAGCACAAGCACTTCTGACCTATGTGATGTCGGTTGCCATCACAAAGGTGTTCAAGGGGTATCAGCTTTAAGCCACAAAGTTTTATCATTTAAGTGACCTTGGTTTACCTTGCTGATTAGTCTGGAGTACCTAAATGATTATGATTTTCAGTCTTTGCATCAGAGAAACAAATGGACAAGATGCGTTTCCTTCAGTTAAATTATAGCCATGACAGGAACTATTCTCAAAGCTAAAGCATAATTCATGGGTGATTAGTATGGATGAGACCATGGCAGGTAAGTCTACAACAGTTTGTAGTGTGAGCATTTAACATTTATAGTTACGCTGACAAACTGATGATAATGTCACTTGACTGCCTATGAAGAATGGACAGGGATCTCTTGATCCAAAGAGGGAGCCTGACAAAGCCAGTTTGTTCCACTACAGGCAGATTTTACCATGCAATCACAGAATCATAGAAAGTTTGAGTTTGGCAGGCACCTCTGGAGGTCATCTAGACATGGTCAGCTGGTTGCCCAGGGTCATGTCTAGATGGTTTTATTTAGTATCTCCACAACATCTCTGGACAACCTAATTCCAGAAAAAAAGTGTTTCCTTATGTTTAGATGAAACATCCTGTGCCCATTGCCTCTTGTCCTGTCACTGAAGACCACTGAAAAGAGCTTGGCTTTGTCCTGTGTGCAGCTTTGCTTCAGGTATTTACATACATTAATAAGATCCTCCCTGAGCCTTCTCTTCTGAGCCTAGACTCTCCCTAGCTCTCTCAAACTTCCCTTATATGTGAGTGCCGCAGTCCCTCAATCATCTTTGTGGCCCTTCACTGAACTTCACAGAATGTTGGATAAAGATAAATTTTCTGTTGAAAGAAACATTGGCACCTAGATATGCCACAAAAGAAAAAGCAGATTTTTAAAAGAAATGTTCATATACTTTGCTGTGAAGTAGTCAACTCCAAGAAATTGTTAGAAAGAACCGTTTCATACCTGAATTGAGGTCTGGGAAACATACAGGTTCAGTCATAATCAACTATCTTTTATTGGAAATATGATGTAGAGGACATAGCCAACCTTTTTTAGAACCTGGTGTCTGTAGACAGATCCTGAGCATTATTCTGATCACTGTTTCTCACTAAGCAAAGAAGGACTACATAAAGAGGTAAGAAATTCTAATACAGGCAGATGGTAGCTAGTCTGAAGAAAATATTGTTTATTCAATTTTTTTTTTTCTTTGCTTCATACAGTGATTCTGCTATTACAGGCTGGGTGCCAATAATACAGGGTGGTGACACATGGGACTAATACAAAATGTGTTCAGTTTATAGTTAGGTTAAAATAGAAGCAAAGTTGAAAACAAGCAAAGTTGAAGTCAGGCAGTTTCAACTTTATAAACTTCCCTGCTCTAGTTTAGAGAGATTACTTGTGATGAAGCAAATCTGTTGGTTCTGGTGGGTGTAGAGCCCCCAGTGCAAGCTGTGAGATCTCTAGCCCAAAGAATCAATAAATCTTCTAATTGTGTCATGCCACGTCTGTGATTTAGACTGGAATATATTCTGTGATTTGTTTAATAAACTTGCAAGCTTAAATACCATGCGTTTGTGGGATGCTCCCCTGGGATTCATCCTTAAGGTTGCCCAAATGTATCTCCTCTTCCAGTGACCTACGTAGGAAGTGACATGAGACATGTGGTGGTTTAATTAGCAAAATGTTGGCATCAGATTAATAAAGAAGAGAATATCCTTTTCTGCAGTTTCTGTTTCATATAAATATCTCTCTCAGAGCTCTAGTTCCATATGGCAATTAGAAGTACTTGTTAACATAGTTGTTTAGGTATATGAATAATGAAGGTGGTTTTTCTCCAAGCCTGTAAGAACTAGTGATGGACAGACTTGTTCAGATAAAATTCAAACTCACCCATCCACTCATAAATATTCATCAAACCCCAAACTTAAATCGGAAGCTTCTAATATTCTCATTTCTGCTTGGTTTTTTTTTATTATTTTTTTTAATTATTGTTTTTATTAGTTAGTTATTTCTGCATTGTTAATGCTTGCTTGGAAACGAAAGTCATGATTTCATGAAAAATCACCACTTCAAAGAAATACTCAAACAGTAAGGGCAGATTTTATTGCCTTCATAAGTTGAGTATAGTTTTTAAATATAGTGAAACACTAGATATTGGGTTTTAAATAACCCACAGCAAATAACTGTAGGTTATTTATTCAGTTAAACTAATTTCCGCCTTTGGAACATCAATCAGAACATAAAAAAATTCTTGAATTTACATATTTTCAGGATCTTTCAAAGATGATTTTTCAGCATTCTTACTGTTTGATAGATGAATTACAAAAGTCTGCATTTCATGCATAGTATTCAATGCTTTATTGGTAACAACAGAAATCATAGAAATAACATGACTGTACACATTTAGGTGGACCAGAACTGCCAGAGGAAAATTCTTTAGGGAAACTTCAGCGTAGAGAAACCATGATTTAAGATTGCTCATGTATAATTTTTAACATTTTTTCCTGATTTTGGCAAAAAAAGAAATTCTTAAGCTTTTTTAGGTCTAGGAAAATATAGCAAGGTTTTGTATAATTGACACTGAGGCTGATAGGATAAAGGACAATGGAGGTGAAACTATGATGAAATTTTTTCCCTTTCTCATTAGCCTGAAAGTGGAGTTTGGGAGTATTGCAATCCTCACTCCATTAAGCTTTAAATTATCCTTTGCTCTTCCTTTTCTTATTGCAATTTATTCTTAAAAGACAGGAATAGCTCTGGTGTTTGTATGTCTTCCAAAGAGCAACTTTTGGCAACAGCAAAAGAGGACCTAAAGAAATCCGAGACAAACCTTGACAAATTTATAGCCAAGCAGAGGACTGAAGTCCATGACTGAAAAAAGTCCTTTATTCTTCTCTATCGCTAAAAAGGGGCTGCTTCATTTCATGGGAGAAGTTCTATAATACTCATGAAGTTATGGGCTAAAAGATTTTGGTATCTTTCTGACTGAATTCATCCATAGTTCATCATGATTCCCCCATGATTATGAAGTAAATAAATTCTACTTAGTACTGTGTTGTGTTACTTCAAGCCTTCACTAAGAAGTTTGGGGTTTTTTTACATTTATCTTTTATTATAGACATCTTATTATCAGATTTACTTGTGGTTGAAATCTCCTTAATTCTATTTATTCATTTGCTTGTTTGTTTTTTTATTGAAGTATTATTCTTTTGCAGAATTTCGAATTGTTTGTGCCATGTGTCAAATGCTCTTTGCATGCAATGAAATTGTTTTATTCTGCAAAGACTCTGCCCCATAAAAGGGGAGGAAGCCCACTTTCTCTGTTCTTAAATGTACGTAGGTGATCAGAAACGTTTTTCAAAGTATTTGAGTGAGACTGGTGGGAAGTACAACTAAATGATGATACTTACAGAATCTTTCAAAGATTGTGTGACAGGATATGGTCTATATTGTTATCTATGTAAAACCATAAACTCAAAGAGCAAGAGATCTGCAAGAATGGTTTTCTCAGAAAACATACCACTTACACAAGTTAAAAATGTGAAGCTTGAACATTATCTGAAATGCTTGGGGTTAGATTTAATGAAAAGAATAGTGAAGAGTCCTAGTGTCAGTTAGCAAAGACAGGCATAACATAGGCTTCCACAATTCTTACGTCTATTCACCTGGTCCTGCTGTGTTACACCATTGCTATTCCAATTTTGAGATTTGTGAAGAGAAGTTTTCTGCATTCTGAACTCTACCAGTTAATATAGTAGTGATTCTGTTACAAAGGTAAAAGCAGAATAAAATAATCAGATTTTCTTTTTTCCCTTGTAACCTCAGTCTATGTTTGAAGCCAAATTCCAGAAACAGAAAGGTTAGTATCTTCCTCCAAAGAGGTCTTCATGGACTGCCTTCCTTTGAAATCAATGGGACTTTGTGAGAATCATAAATGGCATTTGCAGGGAGTAATTGCAGGGTCAAGGAACAGTGTGTCAGAGCACTTACCTCTGAGATATTTCTATGTGCCTATCTTTTAGCAGCAAGAAAAAGTATTTCTTTCATTTTCTTCCAGCAACCGGGCCTTTTTAAGTAGATGAAGAAAAATAAAACATGAATTCATTCTTACTCAGATTTGAATTGAATGAATAGAACTAATGTATAATCTTCTTTCTGCAAAGTGATAAATATTTACAGTGTATAATGAGATTTCATGTCAAAAATTGATGGTATTTATTGTGTTTTAATAAAAGCAGATTTGAAAATGTTAGTTTTATTAAAGAAAAATAGTGTTGAAAATATTGCCATTTTCACATTTGCTTTTTCTATGGAGACCTTATATGCAAAGACAGATTTTGAACTAACTGTATTACTATGGAAATCAGTTGCAACAGAGTAGAAATAGTATGAAATAATGAAAACATTAATACTTCTTTACACCTTGTTTCATTTATTTATCAGTTACAATTTATTTTTTTCCTTTGCTATTAAGGCTCAAACATTTCAATATTAAAAAGGTTTTCCTTCTTTTCTTGATTCAAATTTCCTAAAATTACAAGAAACAGTCATTTCATATTTGGCAGAAATCTGGAAGTTAAGGCCACTGCCATGTGCAGTGTCCAAGTTAAGTGCTACACAGATATTTGTGTCTCAATGAAGAAACTATTTTCGAGGATGCATTGTTGCTAGGAAGAGGCTGTATCCTCTCTCCTCAATGATGAGTCCAGTCATCAATTACTTCCAAACTGACTTATGGCAGTACCTTAACATATACTGCCATTAAGTAATCTGCTAAGTCTATAGAGCTTACCTTTCTTGGGATTTTAAGATACATTAGTCAAAATATCAGTACACAGGTGCTGAGTGCTTGAAAATATCTATGTGGTTCCTTCCATTTGCATCAGACTTTTAATCATTTAATGTTTCACAAATAGACAAAGTAGGTAATCAGACTTCCTTTTAAAAGGCTAAAAACTCTAAGCAAACTCTAAACTGTTTCAATAATAATAAGTTTCCAGGTCATGTAGCTGTAAAAGCCTTATTGGCTGGTAAGGCAGTAGTATTCATGTTAAATTAGTAAACCATTTTCAAAAGGATAAATACAGAAACTAAGGAGTTTTTAATATAATTTTAAAAAATAAAGGGTGGAAAATGAGGGCAAAACATAGCAAGAGATGTGAAATCTAGCCTATTTGACAAAATAATAACATTTTTAGACTTCATGCATGTACATGCATGTGCGTATGTAACTCTTTAGATAGGCATTTTTACTTCAGGCAAACAGAAAGAAACCTCTTACAGCATCCCTTTAACTGGCATGAAGCCAGCCTTGCTCATTTTCTGCAGCTGGCATGAAAATAAACTCATTTTTCCAGAAGTGACCCCCATTATTTCATTTTTCCTAGCTCCCAACAAGTTGATGAGCTATAATACAAAGCAAAGCAATTAATTGTTATATGGCATCTTTGTTAGAGTAGTAGTGGTGATCAGCAGTTGGGGAGGAGGAAATAGTTTTGAGCATGTGAGAAAATAAAGATTTTCAGTGGAATAAATGAGTAAAATGGCCTCAGATAGGAGTTACATGCTATTTAGCTATGGGTGGAGAAGGGAAGAGAGGTCTTATGTAAAGTGGACTATAGATTTCTGAATGAATTGAGGAAGCTTTTTGGAGATTTTGGGATTTACTTGTATGTTTGTTTGCTTTTTGCTTTCTAAATATCCTCTCATTACTTAAAATGCAAGTTTCAGTTTTGATAGGGATGGACTTCTTTTCTAAGAAGAGTTGTTCTCCGCAGTCCTGCTCTGCAACTGAAAATAAAAAAACAGAATAGGTAGTCACCCAATCAAAATTAAATCTCTTATGGGCAGATACCAGACATAACTTAAACTTCAGTCTTCAAGGGAGCCCCACCAAGCCAATGGATCTAAAGGGCAGATTTTTGTTGTATTTCCTGATGAAACTTGTTCCACTTTATATCAGCAGTTAAATATTAATCAAAGTTGTACCTGAAGTTCAGTCTCTCATCCTGTTTCAGCACTGCAAACATGGGTCACTGGCTGTACTGTTGGTAGCTGAGGTCTCTTCTCTCTTTGTGTTTTTCTTCTTCCCTGTATTTCCCATACTGAAAATGTATGGAAACTTCTAGGGAATTGTAACTTAAGATCTCACTGGACTGGAGTCTAACTCTAGTCCTAAACTGTGGATAATTTTTGGGAGGCCAAAATATGAACATAAGGTTAAAAGATAAGTCATTATAACGCAAGTTAGTGAGCCAATAACACAGAACTGCATAGTCTTTGGAAGTAGAGATTATGCCTCTATGGTAGACTATTGAAGAAGCTGGGAAAGATGAAGGGAGGGATTTTATGGCAATGAATGACTAGCAAGAACAGACAGTGCTTCCCAGATAGAAAATAGGAGCAGATCATTAAATTAAAAATGGAATATTGCAGATAACACATTTTGACACTTGACATTTGTTAATGTGACTAGAAGAGAAAAGCAGCGAGATGGAGGGCAATTGAGGGAGACAGTAAGAGGCAGTTGTGATCTGGATCATCTTCTGGATTCCATGGACTACAAATTAAGTCCACTCTCTAGGTTTCTTTAGAGGACACAGTAGAAAAGAAGCAGAGCCTGGGAAAGCAGGAATGTAATCTGAGACATTCTTTTTAGCAGCAATACGACTAGCAGAGCCAAATTAACATTTTAAACAGATTATTTTTAATCCTTGACAGTTTATCATATCCCCCTTCTACTGCATGCACAGCTGGAGGGTAGAAATGGTGTAGAAACATTAAGCCAGGGACCAGAAGGACGAAAAGGAAGAGTTAGAGTGTATGAAATGGTGCTGCTACCAAGACAACTTCTCATCAGACTATGAATTTTCTAAGTGCCATGATGCAGTCTGCATTTCTTTCTGTGATTGAGTGGGTAAAAACTTTTCCTTACCTGTACCTACATAGAGAGACTGAGGATCAGTTTGGAGTGTACAAGTCATTTGAAGAAAACTCTGGGTCCGAAACATCTCTCCAGTAAAGAACATTTATTTTAATCATTAACTGCAGGTCTTTGGAAGTTCGTCAGAAGCTCTTAATACAAATTATATGTTAATGTTTCTCTTGGTACTTGTGCAAGAAGTTATCTTAACCAGCATTTATTTTTGTTATCTGAAGCCCTTTGTTAATCTGCAGAAGGAGCAAAGCTACTCTACAACCGTATCTTGAACGTGGGTAGAGAGACTCTACTACAGGCATAGAGGAGATAGCTTGGTGTCTACTGCATTCAAGTTTCTGATTACCTGAGATGGCTGAACTGCAGCAGATGCAGTGGTAGACAGCGTGTTTGGAACCCCTGCCTTCTACAAGGTTATCTAAGAATGAGGGTTTTTCCCTTTTCCTACTACATCTTTTGGTGTACCTGTCAAACAACTCTCAACCAGTAACAGCTTGAATGGTACATGTACTTATTTCCCCTAAGTGACAATGTTCTCTGTCTTGCTGTCAACTGTTTGAATTAACCCACCTCACTACAGGAATATGCAAGTTTGTAAGAAAGGTGTACGTGTTTGGTATTGATGCATGAATGTAAGAATGACAGTTGCTATGTTCAAGTACATGTTAAGAAGTACCAAAGCAGCAACAAGTAAATAATCTCTATTTCATTCTTTATTTTGTGGTAGAAACCAGCTTCCTAAGGAAATCAATAAGGAACAAATGGAAAGACTGATCCTTTGGTTAGTGTCCTATAGAAAATAATTGTTCCCTCCTATTAAAGGTCTCTTCCAGCCTGGATGATTCTAGGATTACAGAGAACAGCAGGAGTCTTGAAAGGGAAAGGAGGGGAGGGAGAATAAAGTTGCACATAAACAAAATGCTGTTGAAGGGGCAGTGATGCAGCTTCTTCCCTGTAACATGGCACACAAGAGGGAGGAAAGGTCTGCAGTACCTCTATCAGTAAACCCACTTACGAGGGAAGCAGCGGTATGGAAAGTGACAATTATTCAGCTGAAAACCCATAACAAGAACTCAGTTAATGGTTACCCAATGGGATGGCACCAGAAATATTGACTGTGACCTGCTTTAAGGGAGGAAGCAAAAAAAGCTGCTCTAATTGGAACAGTAATGTCTATTAAAATGTTATTAAAATTTTGTTAGCATTGCTATTCTATTTAATAACGTAGCATGCTAGATGACAGGACTTTTACAACACTACTAAGACAGATTACGTACATTAAGGCTACATTGTTGCAATTACTAAGGAGTATATATGTGACTAGTCCTCATACAGTCTTGTGAAGACAATCACAAGAGTAAGTTACCTGTATTCATGGGATTAGTAGGTCAGAAAAAACATAGCATGAGGTCACAACAGTGTATTGGTAAGTGCAGAAGGAGTGCACATAAAGAATATAGTATTTGTGAAAATATTGTGTAGAGTCTGAGGGTTATATTGTATGTAAGGCAATAAAATAGGGAGTCTTAAATCATTTCTATGGTTTTAAAATATCTACTGATACTGAAGTGATTTCCATGTTATTGAAGACTATTTCCAGAACTAGTCAAGACTGTGAAACTTCTTCTTATGAAAGCATATTTGTAAACAGACATAGGAGAGAGTCTGAATAAATTATGTTAAAGCATCCATAACAATTCTTTCTTAGGTTCTCTGCAAAATACAGTTGATGTTGACCATAGTCCATGTAGCAGTGGGAAACTGTTTCAAGATATTTTGCACATTGCTGTGCTCTTGTAAGTGATAAATCCACCCTAAGTTCAAGTGACAAAATTTCAAGTATGGATATATTGCAAAGAAAAGGTTGTGAAAACTCTAGCACACCAATGAGATAGCTGACCTATGCACATCCCAGTCTGCTGAGTTTCCTTTACTTTATTATTAACCTGAGATTTGCCACTGGATCAGAGCATTGATCCATCAAGTCTATAATCTCTTAACTGTGAGAGGAGCTAATACCTGATAAATTTAGTTAGTAGTGCTCTCTGTAGTGATTCTGTTCTGATCTTTCTTCTGGTCATCTTACCTTATCATATGTAGGTTACACACATTGTTCTGATCAAGTGTAAGTCCATTTTAGTAAAGAATAATACAAAAGAGATGAGTGCTGTGTGCTGAGACAGGCTGTCTCAGCTGGCATAAACTGGTTAGTTGCAGGAGGGCTAAGTTATTTTATCCCAGACGAGAATCTCTTTATTGTGTCTCTGAGAATACGCCTTTATTGAACCAAGCCCAAGGGGAGGAAGGGAGAGAAGAATGATGCAAAGAAGGAGACCAAAAGGTATGCAGGGCAGAAGTACACAAACCCTTCTTCCCCTATCACTGATTACAAATTATTATACAAGCTGAGCCCCATATTGTATACTTCATTTACAGTAATTGTACAACAGCTGTATAATAGGTGTAGTTTAAGGTATGAGTGTTGCTTAGAGTGTAGCTTAAATGTCCACAGTGAGATGTGAATATGAATATGAATGGTCCTGACTGCATAGTAATTGGTAGTATTATGGGAGTGAATGGAAAAGCTACATATGGATGAATGGGTGGGGCTAGGGAAGGGTGCAGCACAAGAGACTAATGGTAGATTTTATTTTCTCACATAGATGCCTTTTCCTTTAAATAATTAGCCAGCGGCAGTAGAAGCAAATGAAAAGAAAGAGAAGGAGACCAGTTTGGCATGCTGAAGCTCTATACTCATTATATTAAATCATTCCAATTTCCCTCTCTTCACCCCACCTACCTACCTATTGATCCATCCGCATTAAACTTGTAACACGAACAATGGAAAAGTTCCAACCTGCGGGGGCCCGGGGAGGGGAAGGGTCTGGAGAGTAAAATAGCATTAAAAAAACCTCTGGTTGTACAAAATGCCTTCACACTCAGGGAAAAAAAAAAAAAGCCTGGAATGGATTTGTTCTTTTTCTTTTGCACAAATGCTACTAGCTTCTGTGTGTTGCTTTTAGGGTGTTAGAAAATGAGGGATGTTGATAAGCTGCTGTGAGGGAATGATGAATTAGGAGTCAGAACTAAGGAACAATTCATGTTATATTTGTTCAGTTTTCTTCTTTTGTTACCATAAAATTTGGAAAGCATTGTTCTGGTTTCGACTAGGTGGGTTCTTTTGCTTCCTTATTTCTTTAATATTTTTTTTTGTGAATCCAAGTGCATGGTAATCTGTCCCTTTGATACAGCTGGACATGTAGTTAATGGGTAAATTGTGAAATTTGCATTATTTGGGTGATTTGAGCAGTTTATTGCTATATCCAAAATTCTTTAGGTACAAAGCAAGGATTAAACTTCAGGACAGGAAATGACTTAAAAAGATTTGTGAATTATTTTGCAGTAGCACAGATAGCAAATTATATTGACAGTTCATATGAACTCAGAGATTGATCCAGCAGATGCTAACACTTCAGAAAACTTGAGTTCAGAGTGATTTGCTCACCCAGTACGTGTACTCATGTCCACAACTGTTTCTAGGTTCTAGCTGCAGTCAAACCATATGACTATGATTTTGCATTGTAGGTTGTAGTGCAAAGCTGTATTCTAAGAAGTATCAAATTATAAAGCAATTGAAACTCATTGTATATCCCATTAAGACAAGGAACATATTTTGCATTAAAAACTTGACAAATTGGTGTTATGTGTATCACTGATCCTCCAAATCTTCATCTTTTTGATAATAATTTTTTGTTTTACCAAAGAAAATTTCCTAGAGAAGACATTAAAAACAGAGAGCCTACTATTGCATCATGCTACCTATTTATAAATTCTAAGGAATAAGCACAACAAAAATTAATTACAATTATTCATGTTCTTGAAACTGACAGTACATGACAAGAAAGAAGGGTCACTATTGCTCACTTCTTTTTTAAGACAATCTTTGTTTACCTAGTTCCCAAGTGTTAAGAGCCTGTATGGTACATTTGCATAGGATAACTAACATATACCACACCATTTTCACGTCTGCAAGTACACGTGAGTAACCGTAATTACACGTGACACCAATTACTCTATTACTTTGTATTAAATTATAATGGAAAATTCCACTAGAGAATTGAAGCCTAATTGCATCTTAATTTGCATAATTTTGCATATTAATTACATCTCAGATGAATAATAAATTTCAGCAGATTTTTAATTTATGCATAGACACAAAAACAAGTGGAGAAATAATTTACAAAAAAATACCAGCAACTATTACTTAGGGCATTCAACTAATTTTGCTTAGTTTAGCAAAACAAAACTTGGTTTGTTTAATATAGCATCTTTAGGCTGATTGCTGTTTATTGCTCAATATGTCAGTTTTGAAGCACAGAAAGAAACGGAGCCTTTTTAATACAAAAAATAAATGTTAATTCACAGCATTTTAAGTTGAGGGATTTTACATTTTTGAACAAAATGTTTGGAGGACAGTGCTATTTAATTAATTTGAGAATGGGCTTAATTGTGATAGTTTTTTTACTTATGAGACATCTTATTTCATTGCATTTTTTTAATGAAGGAATAAAAAAATAGAATATTAAAAGAAAAAAAAATCTTGATGAGGAGGTTTCTCTGTTAATCAAATGCGGGATGTTTTCTTGTTTAAAGACAGCGGTTAAGCAACTGCAATTTTGATGACTATTAGTTTCAGACAAAGGGCAAAATTAAGGCCAGGAAATGTGTGGAATTTTAAATCAACATATATTTAAATAATTCTGGAGGTATTGTGTTTATTTCAGAGTCATTTTGTATACTAGAAAAATAGATGCATAATCAAAATGCACAAAAACTGTAACTTGATCCTGCAAAGATTTTCTTAACTTTTGAGGCAAGATTATACAAGGAGTTAGCCCTATTATATTCAGCTGGACTACTCACATATATGAAGTTAGGCAGACAGGAAAGAACAGACTCAATAACCTTCTTTCCTCTTTTTTGCCTACCAATTTTCTGATTGATGTTAGTAAAAAAATATATATTTTATATGTCTCTCTATAGCTTAATGAAAAAAATTAACTGTACAAATTTCACAAAAAGACTTTGCTTCTATGAATTTCGGCCACATTATCAACCTACTTACTGCTTTTCAATCTAGTCTGTAAAACTGAAGTCCCTTTACGCTGTCAATTCATCCCAGACCCTAATCTGGTATTGTGCCTTTTGTACCTGCTGCCACGGTCAATGTGAGGCTGCCTGCACGAAGGATAATTCTATTGGTCATTTGCCAAATTGTACAAAAGGAATGGACGTCAATGCTCTAATAAATCAGGAGACTGTCAAGATGAATGAACATATTTGTCTTCTCCTTTGATCAAAAAAAGGAAACCAACCTAAAGAAGCCTATATTTTTCCAACTTGATTTGTAGTTCTGCCACTGTAGGTGCTGGGCAGAATCCAGCAGGAGACCGCGTAATCTCCAAGAGTCTATTCAATATATCTTCTGCCACAGTAGTCTGGATTTTGCCAGTTGCAATAGTCCTGCAGATTGTAAAAAAGAGTACTTCACAACATATGGTTACATTGTACCAGTTACAGATCATTATTTTGAGCCTCCTTCCTTCACATATTTCCCCACAAAGCAACTAAGATGTTGCAGGAATATGATCTAATGAATACCGAACTATTATTTTTATTTCTTTATTTTAAAATTACACTTTTAAAAATTAATACATCCCTGGGAAGAGTTTTCTTTTTCCTTAGAAAGCGCTGAACACAGCAATGTGTTCTTGTTATGATGTCTATTGCTGTCATGTGTGTGGTTTGGTATCAGGCGCCAGTCACTTGGTTCCATCTGCACAGCACACCAAATCCCATTAGTAGCACCATCTTTAGCACACTTCTTGTTAAAAGTTAAAACAGTTTAGCTTTCAAAAATAGCATTCTAATGAGAATCGAGATTGTCTTTTTACTTTCTAAACATCCTATTTGGCAGGGTTCAGATAAGCAGAGGGAAATTGCACTGAAAGAACTGAAGTGGGGATATGAACCTTCAACTGTTAAACAATAGTTCCCTCTCATGGACGATACGGTCTACCGCAGTTTGTGAAATGCATCCAGAGAGTCAGGCATTTTTCAAAAAATACATTTTACTTCTTTCATGTACCCACCAAAAGATATTTGCTTACAGAGGGGAGAAGCAAGAGTCCCTACAAAACTCACCATTTTCAAAATCTGTTGCAAATGCAGCTGGGAATGTGAGGTCTTTTCTACAACACTTTTTCTTTTCTCTTTTTCTTTAAGATATTTAGACTGTGAGAGTAGATACTTATCAGGAAGCTTATCATACTATTATATATTGTTTGAAACATTTTATTCAGCCATGATCCTAACTGAAAAATCTAGTATTTCATTTCAGTAAAGTACAAGTTAACATAAGTAACTTGGCCAAATGAGATTATGATGGACCACGTTATTTTGTAGTTACACTTACAATCGACCTTTGGCATCTTGAGATTGTGTTTGATCCTGCAAGACAGAAAAGCCTGTATCTCCTTTTGGGATTTGGAAGTGAAAAGTAATTCCTATTCTTTGCACTGGGTGCGGGAATTCTATTCCCACTGCACCTTCCTTCCCCATCGAATGCACACTGCTATATTTTGAGAAAAGTTTATCTAGTTTTATCTTTCTTAAAGGGGCGTATTTAGTTCTCATGCTGACTACTTCTGTAAAATCATGTTGCTTCCTCCCACTCCTGTTAGTCCAGTACCATTCAAGACTCTGTATAAAGTAGAAGTCAACTTATCAATACATTTTCTGTATTTGCTTGCCTTAAATAAATTCCTTTTAATCTTCTACAAATCTATTTGAGCTCTGAGCATTAACATTCTTCATCTTTGTTTTGGAAAGCAAGACTATGTTGGGACTGCACTGTTAGAGAGATGTATTTCAAAAGCCTTGTGTCATCTCTCTTTTACAAAGCGTAGATCAAGCTGAGCAGTTAGCAAATGCATATACAAAAGACTGAAGACCTGTGACAAAGGGCATTTTTCTTGAATATAATTTTCAGTTCTATCTGTCTACCATATACCAGGACAACTAGTATATGCTTTCCTTACATTCAAATTTATCATGGTACAAGGCATTCTTGCACATACGCCAACAAAAATCAGCCTTGATTTCAGGATTGCAAAGGTAATAATGAAATTTTTAGAATTAGGTTTGAAAACTAAATTTTTTCTCTGATGATTTTTTTATATTTTAGCATCTTTAAATGTTTTGTAAAGATTCTGCAGATGGAAGACGATGGAAAGTCTAATGAAATGTTTAGGTTACTACATTTAAAAAAATATTTTGGGGGATTAAGAAATAGAAAACAAAGATTCCTGGAAGTTGAAGGAGCATCCTGTGAAATACTACTGCATGCTTGCTCTATCCTTAGAGATTTTGTGGGCTTCTATTGCTGACTGCTGTTAGAGACAAGATCCTGTGCTAAATGTTCATTCAGTCTGGGGCACAATGATCAGACTTTTTTGAAAAATAAATAAAATTCAAGACATCAAATCCTCCACATTTATCAAAAAAATTTTACACTACTGAGTATCCAGTACAGCTATTAAAATGAATTTAACACTGCAAGAAGGGATTCCATTCTGGCCTATTGTGGAATATTTTGTTAATTTTCAAAGTTGTAAGAAATTTTCATAAAAATATGTGCTTTTAATGGAAATTTCAAAATTCAGATAATGGGTATAATTCTAAAATTAGTCAATAATGCTTTTGATTTTTTTTTAATACAATTTCATTATCAAATTGATGTATGTTTGAAAAAAAAATGCATGTACAAAAAAAGAAAATAATAGTGCAATAACCTAATAATAATAGTGCATGATTCTGCAAGTTACATCTTGGAGCTGTGTGCAGGTACGAGATACTGATTCAAAGACTTGATGAATAATTTCTACTGTTTGTCTATAAAGTGTGAAAGAAAGTGTGTGAATGCTTCTCCAGACTGCTTTATCCTTGTTCTGATTAACTCAAAATTAGAAGTTAATTCTTGGCTTCTTTTCAGGAGGTGAACTCTAAGTATCAGTTCCCACATTTATGATGTGGATGTCTAGCTTGAAGGAAATGAGCTAGAATAACAACTCATTTCACACAGGACCATCATACATATAACTGAATCCTAATTTCCCTCCTTTTTAACTCTAATTGTACCATTTCACTGTACTATGCACCTGTAATATTAGAGATAAATAGGCTTCTTTGAGGCTGTAATGGTAATTTTTGTCATCCCTGTCCACCTCCAAGAGCATCATGTCTGTTTCCACTAGCAACAGGAGATGAAAAAGATGAATCACAAACCTATGCATCCGTGCCTTATGTAGGCATGATTTCACCCAAGTGACCGAGCTGGAGTGACCCCAATGAATTTTAAAATTCAGAACTTGTCTGATACATTTCAGTTCTAGGGTGTTGCTGTGTATTCCTCATCTTTTTGATGTTGGATGCCAGAAATTTGGCTGTTTTGGAAGATTTGTCATGTGCATTGCAGCATTGCATAAGGGTAAGCTGTATTTACATCACAAAACGCAAATCCATCTACTCTGGAGTCACAAAATTAGAACAGCAAAGTGTGCATCATACAGTCAGGGACTGGCTGCTACTCCTTGAAGCAAAGTAGACCTAGGCACAGACCCCCAGCAGCAGCCATGACACTATGGTCGATGTCAGCACCCTGGAAAACAGGTGGATTTCTGAATGAGTTAGATTAGGACCTGTGGGATGGTGTCTGTAGGGTGGACTTTTCTTCAGGAATCACCTCTCTCATACCAACAACAAATCTACAGCTCTAACTACACGGGGCTCTCCTCATCCTATATGGACCACCTCTGTCTTTACCTTTATGTTTATTTTTCCATAACAGGGCATCCTGGCTCTGGGTTTAACTTGATGAGTCATCTCTGGGGTTGCAAAAGTTAACTCACTGCTGAGAAGCTTGGTGGTGAGTCTGGTGTGAATAATAAGGCAATTACTATAACAGGCTTATCCATGTGCTGGGAAATATAGGAAAATTTGGCTAGACACCTGAATATAAGGCAGAAAATGCTATAGAGGTTTTTGATAATCCTTTGTTTTAATTTATTGTTTTGGCACGAGTGTTTTGTTTTCAGATGTATTTAAACAGTTTTGTTCTTTGTTATATCATTCTGGAAAGCTTGGAAGTAAACAGGAAAAAGAGGTGCTGAATTAAAACAGACCCATTTCTCTAGTTCACAAGGCGATACAGAGGATTGAATCCAGGAGCTTAGCCAATTGCAGTATTTGTCCTGTGGTTTTCTTTTATCCTTTTTCGCTTATTTATTTGCAATGGACAGTATAACCAGAAACTGCACTTCTGTCCCATTTAGTTAGAAAGTTGGAAAGAATGTTCAACTTGCAAGATATGAAGATATTAGTATCTCTCAGATGAATGGACATTGCTTTAGTCTTCAGAGACCTTTGGTCTACTCTTCTCCTTAAATTGGCCCCTCATTCCTTATTCATAACATTGCTATTTTCCATCCCCGCTTCTGCTTTCAAATCTCTCTTTTGCAAAGGTGGGATTTGCTGAGTCAGTCACTTTAACTGGAGTGGCTTGGTATTTTACTTTTTCCTGTAGTTTATTTTTAATGTATAGCACTCATGAATGTTAATCAAGAAGGGAAGGTATTGGGGAAATCCTATCTTTCTTTTATATCAGCAAAATATTAGCTTTAGAAGACTGAAAAAATCACAGTCTGATTTATAGCTGCCAAAACATTTTTGGGTTACTAAGCTGCTTACCACATTCTTTGTCTCCTATCCAGTATATAAAAAGACTGTTTAAAAACTGTGTGAAAATTTTCAAAAACACCTTTAAAAGATTCCATTACTTAAAGTGATTTGGATAATTGTGTTCAATGGTAGCCATTATTTAAAAATATAATTAGTTGCTGAACTCAGAGGAGGGAAATTTCTGCAGGTGTTTCTCATTATTTGCTATGCATACAAAATATCTGCATAAATTACCATTATTATTTCAATGTATACTAAGAGACAATAAAGCATTAGCAACCAAAGAAAGATGTTGTTGACCCACAATCTGTGTTAGCAACATAGAGTTTTGGCCTTCAGTGTTTTTGAGGCACATGTGCAACAGTATTCAAGATTGAAATTACAGTTTTGCACCTGTAACAACATTAAGTATGTAACAAAAGTGCATCAGAAGGATATTGAAAATGCAAAGACAGTAGGAGAAAGGCAGTATTACATGCCTGAAAATGTGCGCCACACAAAACAGGTATTGATAGGCAGAGCTTTTCATTCTGTATTAAGGCTTCAGGCAAAGGAAGTGATCCCTTCTGATCACTTCCATAAGAATCTGAACTCCCAAGAATCTCTTTTTTAATTTATTGATGCTGCTACAGAAAGATTTACACATAAAGCGTTGAGACCAGTTAGGACTTTCTGACTTCTAGCTCTGGTTCTGAGGAAGATATGTTCTGAAACTTTGGGAAAGTTTCAATTTTTAATTCTGTAAAATGGAACAAGAGTAACAATAAGAGATGAACAAAAAGCAGAGAAATTCGGGTTGTCTACTAGATCAATCATTTCAAATATATGCACTTTTGATCAATAAAAGTGAGAAATAAAAAAGACAACCTTGAATTTCATAGGAATTGATTCAGTTTGAGAAACTTGAGGTTACTGCATTATACATTAGTTTTTCAATAAGTTATTATAAACATAACTTTTGATTAGATTACTGGAATGTTAATGGAAAAACCATCATTTACTCATTGTAATCAAAGCTTTATCTTTCCTATTGGAATGTATTTTATTTTCATCCTTTCATTTCTAGAATTTTATCCCATAAAGTGGAAATGGTAACAATATGAAGTCAATACATACTTGTGAATAGTAAATAAATGATTAATCTCTTACTGATTATGAATGCTTTCCATCTTTTACAGTAAGTGAAAGTAAGTGGCATTCAAAGTGCCCCACTAGGTAAAAATTATGGCCTTGGTAGAAGGAATATTTCTCACAGTACACATTCAGTATGGAGTGATCTCCACACCACTATTTTTACACTTTAAGATTCATAAATTGATGATGAAGTATTTATGCTGTGAGTAGATTTTACATTTAACAATGCAGTCCTGTGATGTTTTATTACATTAAGGGAGATGCAGTCTAGCTGAGACATGAGTCCAAAAATGGTCTTGGAAGAGTGAAGGATCAGAACTAGAACTCCTAACAAAATATTAATGTCTTTTCCAAATAAACACTTGTTAGTTTTTAGACAAGACTATGAACTTCTGGATTAGTTTTACAAAAAACTACTTTTTTTTTTTTTAATTTTCCAATGGATAATTGAGTGGTAATTGTCATGCATCTCTTATTAAAGTAATGTGATACATGTAAAGGCAAGATAATGTAGTATGAATGAAAGGCTTTAGGAAAATTGAACTGCTGCAGTGGCTTTCTGCACAGGAATAAATTTCAGTCTGTTCCTTTTCTTATTCCTGGGACAATGCAGGACCTTGAGCATGGCTGTACAGGAAGAAACTTTCAGCTTTTCACAGAATTCTTTATTTGAAGGCTCAAATGTTCTCACTTGGATTAAATGATGGAAATCGATATGGGATCTTAAAGTCACTAGGAAGAGTCTTGATGGTGAGCTTCAGAATCAATGGCAGAAAGTCTAATGGTTGAGTGATCTTTTGTGGAACTCAAAACATTTCAGGTTAGAAAATCAGTTACATTGGAAAGTAGCCATGTTAGAAAGTTGTTAATCATTCACTAGTAATTTTAGAATAGCTTGGTCCACATTCTCACCAGGTTTTAACAGCTGTAGTCTCCTGATGAGCAATATTCTTCTATCCTTGCTATCCTAATTTCCTGTGCTTTTTGTAAAATGTTTTCTCTCATGAATTTTTAAGTAGGTTGTTCACTTGTGTTTATTTCAATATGTAAATCTTTTGTAATGTGGAGGGCCTGGGTGGGTTTATTTTACAGAAAATGGGTAAGAAATTATTTACAATTAGGTAAAATATGATTACCTAAAATGTAACATTTGCAAAGTTTAAGTGAAGGAAAAGCAAGTTTCCAGAGCAAATGACAAGTGTGAGCCATTCAGACAGTGTAATTAGGATAAGGATAGACTGTATAAAAGTGCCTGGCCAGGATGGCTATGCTATGTGACCAAGACTAGAAAGCACCCTGTCTTTCATTTGCCTAGAAAACAGCTCCATTTAAAGTAATGCATTTACAAAACTATTCCTCCTCTTAAAAAAATCCTATAACTTAAAATTTCATGTGGTATACTAATACTTTTAGCAGTTCAAGAGAATAACTTGATACTAGCCTTGAAATCTATAAAGGACTGTGATCTCCATAATTTTGCTGGTGTATCACAGTAACATGAAGGAACAGATTTATTCATTCTTTCTTCTGAGATTAAATGTAATTGGTTTAAAGAGATAATCATTCTTTTGTTTGAGTTTTATGCATTTCTTATGAAGAGCTAACACATTTTTCTGCAGTCTGACAAAGTGTACAGTCTTTTATCCTCATTTCCCAGTGGATAAATACTTTGTTAATTAATAAAGTATTATACTAGCACTTAGTGTCTGCATTTAACTGTGGAAGGATTTTATTCAGATTATGTTAATAGATTGTCCGCTTTATTTTTGCATTAATTACAACCTTTTCCTGTGATGTTGTTATAAGAGAATTGTCACTATGAATACAGGGGGCTTTTTTGGATTATTTTTGTTTGACTGTTCTGAAATAATGCCTGTTACATAATGTTGCTTCTGGAATTAAACTGGATGAGAATTATATAAATTGCAAATTCAAATTTTCTGCTGCTTTTTAATTGTTTGCAAATATATCCTGATATACATATGTATCTGTATATAAGTATATACTAAATAGCATGCACAGTCAGCAAAAAAAAATGAGATTGTTTCAGATTTTCTTGGTGCATTTTTTTCTGCTGATCGGCTTTTTAAATATCAGCTAAATCACATTGTATTGTGTTACAGTTGCTGAAGAGAATAGCTGTGATTTATCTTAAAGCAAGATTAAAGAATGGGGAAAAATAACTATCACTATGAAAATAAAATTGCACCATGTACAAATATACATTTTAAATATTATTATCATTCTACAGTATGCTGAATTGTAGCTGTTCAGAGAATCTGTAAGGCCAGTGACACATCTTTGAACCTAGCCTATAAGAAAATATATGTATGTGGGAAACAGAGGAGCTTCATGTAATAGCACATGTGGGACATGGGCATTACTTAGCCTTTGCCCATGTCTGTCAAGTGAGAAGAGGAAACAGTTTCATTTTTCAAACCTTTTGGACATATTTCCTTTAAACAGCTTATTATTGTCTTTGCCATGATGGGAAAGCAGATTGTATTTCATATTTGTTTTCATACTTCATATTGAAACACAGAGATAGAAAAAACATTTGAAGACACTAATGCAGACACTAATAAGTCCCTGCCTGCAGTACTTAAAACTTGTGGAACCCTTGTGGGAGTCTGGTCATAACTAGCCTATACATTAGAAAATATGTGACAATTGTAGATACACTCAAAGCAAATCTAGGAGAGACCTGGTGAGCCAACTCAAAATGAGCTGTGTTTTAAAATATATTGCAATGATTCTGCTGAACTGTTGATATATTGATACTGAAGGAAAAGTTGAGTTTTCTATTTAACTTCTTATAGTACTGAGCTTGATGTTCCCATTTTCATATAAAAGGCTGTCTACAGGTTTAGTTTATTTTTAAAAAACTATTAGTAAGCAGAGCAAAGATAATTATTATGTGTGTTTCGTTAATATTGTCCGAGGTACTGAAGATATGTTAGGGGAGTTTCCAAATTAGAGCTTAGCACATGTACAATACTTCATGACTCAGAAAGCAAATAACTATCGATGGTCTGTCATTCTGATACCCGTGGCTTTTTTATAATTGCATCTATTTCCAGCATGCCTAAATAAATAAAGAAAGAAATATAAAAGGGACTAATTTGCTTATGCTAAAACTATCTGCTGTGTGTATATGTGTCACTATCTGCTACCAGGACATGATTCCCAGTGCTCCTCACATATCTACACCATGATAACACAGTAGATTAGATGGCAGCCTCTGCTCACAGATGGCCAACCCTATAAGAAGTGAAGTTCTGCAAACAGGGATTCAGGTGCATTGGCAAAGCTACCTGCAAAAGCCCACACAACACCTACCCACATTATGCCAGGACCTGTCTAGACCTCTCTGTTGCTGCTTCTTATCTCACATTCATCAACGTCACCTAGGAAAATAGGTAAAAAATATAATGATGAAAATATGGATGCACCTGCAACTATTTTACAGCATATAGTACTCTACCATCTAAATACTGGTATGTTTATTTTTTTTATTGACCATATTCAAACAAAACCCTCAACAGAGTGTTAGATAGGGCCAAGTAAGTTCAAGCTTGGGATGTCTTCTCTGGCAATGTATATGATGACGACTTTCAGCTGGGAAATCTGAAAGAATATGTTTGTTTCATTTTTTGATGCATCTGTTTGGCTCTTGAGTGCTTATAGAATTTGGAAGGCTAAAGCATGAAGAGGCTTTCAAAGGGATCAGGAGTTCAGATGTATGTTTTTGCAGAATAACACCCAATAATCCCAAAGCTGTCTCCATGATGTGCACCTCATGCACAGTCAACAGGTGTTCAGAACAGGACAGACCAAACCTAGCCCTCTGAAACTCATATGGTGTTGATGTCAGATGTTTAGCATCAACTGTTTCATTCCACAGATCTGCTCCTAATGTATGACACTGTTTGCTAATATAGATTTGGCCAACAGCATAACTCAGAGGATCTGCTAACAACTGGATACTCACATGGCATGAAATAAGAATATCATCCTCACAAAACCTTGCCACTCGCTCCAAATTGGAAAACTATATTGCGGAAAGGCTCTTAATTTTCTCCTGTCATTCAAGGTGATTAGTCATCCTTGAGAAGACGACATGTACGATATCTCCCCTGTGGTTGAACACTTCCCGGTTTCCTGGAGAACAGCTTGTGATGCCAGAACCTTTCTCCAGTCCGAAAGCTGTCTGGCTGTGATGGCATCATCGGACCAGCTGCTCCTTCTTCATCTTCTTGAAAACTCTGTTAGAGCTCTGAGGCAAAGCAGAAGACACAGGTAGGACTGACAACTACCAAGAGAGAGAACTGAAAAAAAAGCCTGCTTTTTTTCATTAATGAAAGAAACAGATGCACGAGGGCAACTTTACTCCTCTACATCAGTGGTATCGACTGAAGTGCTTGCTTGAAAGAAAACTAAATAAACCCAAAACTTAACGATGCAAAGGTGATCTTCTGTTAGCACAAACCCTAATATTTATGTGTTACAGAACTGAGAAAACCAGAATGTGTTTGTTCTTTGGAATGAAGTCATTTTTTTAATTACTCTGAAGTGTTTGGAGTAACCGGCAGACCGGTATTAGCAACTTCTCTAGATAAGCAGGAATCTTTGTCATTAAGCATGTTCAAATTTGATGCTAACACATTGCTACCTTTAAAGTGGAACATTTTTCTTTACAAACCTCTAAATATTGTGATAGCTATCAGCTGCCATTCATTTAAGGACAGTGATGTAACATGGCTGGAATTTCAGAAGCAAATCTGCAGAACCTATTATATTTTTATAATATATTTGGAGATTTTCCAATTCACGCTGTCAGTATAAGACTAAGATGGGCAGTACCATTTGACTATTTTTTGATGATGCAGTTTAACAGTTTGTTTGGAAGGCCCTGGGCAATTTGATTAGTGCTGTTTGATGGAGCAGTGTCATCAGCATGAAGTGGAACAGTTCTGCTTGTAAGTGTCTGGCAGGAGATCCGAATTTCTGAGCATCACACAGGCATAAGCAATAAACAACATGTTATTGTACATTCCATTTTATATTTTTATAGCTGAAGAAAATTAATAATGCATGAGGATCCAATAGGTTTCCATAAGACTCTGCCTTCAAAATAAAAATACAAACTACAGCTTGCGGTTGTATAAATGTCTGTATTTCATATCTGTGAGCACACTTTCATGTCTCTTGAGGCAAGAAGAACCTGGGCTGAATTCTGGCCTTGCTAAAGTCAGAACTCCACTAGACTCAGATGTGCCAGCATCTCACCCTGGTTTGTAATGGTGAATTGTGGCAATGTTGCTGCTCTGGAGACTACATCAGGTGCTGCTGCTAGGCAGTGCAGATGGAGAAGCAATCTCTATTTGTAATGCTCAGCTAGTCCTTTGTTCTCCCAAATATTGCATGGTTTTCTGCATTAGAGGATAGATACAAATTCAGACTTCCCTATGCCCGGGCTCTGAAAATTTACCCCTTTCTGGAGATTTCTTTTCTGTCAAGAAAATTTTCCAGATTTTTAATCATGTGAATTTGCACTAAAAGAAGGACAGAGGTGTAATGGGACTGTTACCAGGTAGAGGCTTCATAGGAGCTGCCACCAACCATCCTTTTTATGTCCTGAACTGTTACAAATGCTTAATAGCCAGGCTGCTGGCTGTACTAGTTTCCACACTACAACCACTGCACAAACACTGCATATCTGAAACTGGGTTTCAGATGCATAAACAGAAAAAGAAACACCTTGAAACTGAGCATTATAACTCAACGAACTAGTCAGTATTATTACCAAAGTAATATCCAACGTATTTTCAACATCTTGCAGATGAACCTCTCTTTGTTTCATGAGATGGAGCTTGGTTGGATTGAAATGGCATGAGTACTTAAATGCATTTTCTGCTCTTTATGATACAGAAGCAGAAAAAGCTGAAATACTAGGTGCTTATTTGCAAAATTTTGGATTATCTGCCATTGAATTAGATGAAATATTGGTTTTTTTCTCTATGCTTTATCCAGTTTCTAAACAAGCTTTACAGCTGTAGTTGCATGGTCACAAGTTTGGGTCTGTGAAGTGTGGGATTACTTCACAGTGTACGCTTAACTGGAGTTCAGATTAAATTGCTTAGAGTACATAAATTAATGTTAATCTTGGTTGTGAGGAGACAGATAAAATCACATTTAGCATAACATTGGAGCACTGTGGATTGGTAATTCCTAGTTTAGTGGTGAAGCCTGTCTGGAAGACTTGCTTTCTCAGTTTTCTGAACATGAATGATCAGAAAAAGCATATTCTATTTTAGGACTTCATGGTGTGACTGTGCTGGTTCTACTCTACTTTGAAGTGCTCTGAAACCTGATTTACTATATCACATAAGCTAAAATAAGACAAATAAACTCAAAGGCAAAGCCATAATCTAGAAAGTCAGCATCCCTTCCCTACCTCTGGCAATGCAGCAGTCTTGACTCTGTAACCCACCATTGCCAGAAGTCAGGCTGAATTCAAGCATTCTTGGTGTTATATAAAACCCTTTATTTTTCACTTCACAAAAGCTGTTATTGTGCTAAGTGAGATTCCTTTAAATACTTTTTTAGAAGGAAGAATTTTAAGCTGAAAGCTGTGGGAGAGATTTAATTTTCTTTTCTTGTGTTTGATTACACAGAGTGACACCTGATGGCTAGATAGAAGATTGTCTTGATAACACACATTGTGATACATTAACAGATTTGCAAACCAAATTCTTCCATTAATGTGAGTCACCTGCACATTAGCACAGACCTTATCACTTAATCAGGTGATTCTTATCTAACACACCCTTAGTCAAACAGTACCACTGATTGCACGCAAAGACAGCAGAGTTTTCAACAGGTTAAAGTGTTTCTGTAAAAAGGTATAATCTGAATTAATGTAGCTTTATGTCTTGGTAACTAATGGTCTTGGTGACTATTCTGCTTGTCTATAATTTTTGGTGGGTTTTATTTTTTCTTTTAGGAGATAATTTTGAATTAAAGACCTCAAGTGGTGGAAGTTCTATCACCTCTGTGGGTAAGTTGTTCTGATATTTATATACCATTACTACTAATAAATAAGCGTATCTCATCCTCTTATTTTCTCCTTCCACAAATTTTCTAATCACAGCTCATAATTCTGGAAAGCAGATATGATTTTGTGGAGTTTTTGCATAATTTGCTTCCTCTAAAGGACTTTGGTGGGGAGTAGGGGGGGAAGGAAGAAGAAGAACTTTCTAGGCATTTTCAGTGAAGACTAGAACTCCTCCTGTTCACAGTAGGAGAAAAGATTTTGTAATAAAATGCAATTGTGGCTCTTTTACCTGTTCACATTCAGTCTCTGTGGCTGTACACCCAAAACACATCTTTATGTGTCTCTTCCCTGTGATAAGCACACAGTCATTTGAGACAGTCTAATAATTTTCAGTTGACTTCAGTCTAATATACTAATTTCATTTCAGATTAGGGATTTGACTTCAGAAGAAGAAAATTAAACTCAAAAACAAGGCAGTAGGTTACAAAATCCGGTTAACTTAGTTTTGATGTGCTTAGAAGTCTGGCTGTTTGTGTATTTAGTGAGACAGAGCAAGCTTTTAGGGTTTTAATTACTATGTTATTACAATAATTCTTGTATTTTATTATTGAAACAGTATTTTCTAATGTCTGTAGTCAATTTAAATAGAGAATGATCAGAAGAGTATTTAAAGATAAGACGACTTTAAATGAAAACTGTTGAACTTACTGGATAATATTTCTTAAACGCTTATTAGCTGTGTTTCATTATAAAAATTTAGAGAAGACAATAACAAACCCTTTATACATAAAGCATAATATTTTCAGAAGTAGGGTCATCCTTTTCATATCAGTAGTTTCACATGTTTCTTAATTTGGAAAGATTGTATAAGTAGCTGTACAAAAGCTTGTATGGTAATACAGATCGGCTATGATGGTAAGGATCTAGATTACTTAAGAGTGAAACCAAATAAGATGAAAAATATGAGGGACAATGCAAAGCAGGATCTTACAAAAAGGCTGCCTTTACAGCTCATCAGTGCAAATTTCTTGTCAAAATGCTCCTTGAGCTAAGTAAGGGTTACTTATTCATATGAACACCTGACTTATAAAATCAATCAAGCACTGATATCAAAGATGTCTGGCTTTTGCATCTATTCAGGTTGATGCTTCCATTAACTTAACTTCATACTCTAAAAGCGTATTTCATTTCTAAATATGCTGTGTATAACTCATTAACATCAGAGCCCCCAACAGTAATTGCCTGAAAGTGAGTAAAGAAAATCTGAAAAGATGAAGAGCTGAATTACCACTTAATGAAAGGAAAAAAAAATACAGACAGACATTTAAATTGACTGTCATGCAGTAGCAAGCCTCTTCCCTATGGAAAACATTCAGTTTAGGTTTCTTTTAAGATTTTCAGACTGCATTTACAGTTTGTGTTGAGATATGTAAAAATGTGTTAAGTAACATTAAATACATGTACTCCTAGATGGAAGCTTAGTCGTGAATTCTGCTTGTTAATGATCTTTTTTGCCTCTTTATAAAATCTTATGCTTCTTCAGTAACTGAAGTCTTTTGAGTCAAAGATAGGACTAAGAGTGTGTTTGTATCTGTTTCTAGCTTGTGGCCACAGTGTGATGTCTGACATGGCTTCTCAGCAGAATGTGTCAGTGTGGCTCTATCGGCCATAATGGTCCTCACCTGGTGCAGATCAATAAGGCTCCATTTGCCTCAGTGCAGCTGGACTGATTTCCACCAGCTGTGGATCTGGCTGGGTGTGTGCAGAGAGCATTACGGAGGCAGGCAGGCAGGCAGGCAGACAGACAGACAGCAGCTTTAAATATTTTAACAACGTGGAGGCAAATAAAGGTAAGGATAACTTTTTTTGGTCAGTTTAGCAAGCTACTGTCATAAATGGTTGATTTGATTGTTATAGTGAAGCAAAAGGTTGCCTCTGAGTTTTTTTTGTGCTAATAAAAGCTGGGTTGAACCGTTTTGCAGGAGCTATTGAATTTGGATTGTAAACTAAGTGTTAGTACAACTCATGCTGATTCCTCTGGTGCTCTTACTCCTGCATTGTGTGCCTATGTTGTCAAACCAGTTCTTCCAAACTCCTTCAGCTAGCTACTGGGAAGAAATAGATGATAGAGCAAACTGGCCTGGCTTCACTCTAATTCACAGCTTTCACAGGGACTCGTTGCTGGATGAGTATTTGGGATTCTTGTCCTGGAAACTAACACTTCAATTTAACAATGCTGTAAGATTTCTTTCTAAAACAGCAATGTTGATGTGATCATAACAGGAACTAAATATTTAAGTATGTGCGTGCCATGTGTTGAGAGTTCATTGGGATGAAAAAGATCACTGAAAAAACAACTCTACCATTGAGGTACAGAAGGATTAGCATTTAGGAAGATGTGTTTTACTGAAGTAGCTAAAGAGACTGATATCTCCCTGTAGCTTTACAGGGTGCCATTCAAAGAGTGCCTAATGCTGTTAGGTAGCATGTTGGGTTTTGTTCTGGGATACTCTTATGTGAATCAAACTCTAAGCTTGGGGTGGTGGGGGGGAATGCTTTGCATGGCTGCTTAAGTTCTGGGTTTTTTTTAAAAATAAATCCAGATTTTCAAAACAGTGAAATCTACCTTTCTATTTTAGCTGTGAAATGAGGAAACAACCTATTTATTTTTCACACTGCACATGTTTCTGAGTGCCTTCCAGTCATGAGCAATATGATTTCTATCAGGCCATGTGTCACTAATGCTGTTTTTTTTCTCTCCCTATAATGAGAAATTACACAGACTTTTTCTGCATATGTATTTTTAAGTGTGCCAAAACTGTCCTATATGTCTTTACCTTCAACTTTCTTTGCTGCTAAGCTTTTTCTAGGAAGAAACATAGCAAGAGCTTCTCATTGAGCTTTAGACCTGCAAAACCTCATTTTATAGGTTTCAACATACTCCAGCACAAGTATGTTTTTTTCCTTTGTTCCTACCTCTATTTATTCCTGTATTTATACCCTGGCACTAGTGACAGTTAGGTACTGCTACTGTATATATTTCATAAACTTTCCTTGGATTTAAATGTACTTTAATACTTCACTCACTCATGCTTTTATTTTGTACATCTTCCAGAAATCCTTCTCTGGTAGTGCCGTGGTTTAACCCTGGCCAGCAACTAGGACCATGCGGCCATTCACTCCTTTCTCCCTCCCTCCCATAGACAGGATTGAGAAAAGAGGGAGAAGTGGTGGTGGTGGTGGGAAACCCACCAAAAAAAAAAACCTGACTCATGGGTTGAAATAAAGTCAGCAAAATAACACTAAATTAAAAAATAGTAAAAGAATATACAAGATAAAGTAAAACAACACAAGTCACTCTCATCACCTGGTGAATCAGTTGCCTGGCCTGGCCTGAATAATGATCACGGATTCCCGTGCCCCTGGCCATCCCCCATTTATATACTGAGCATGATGTCTGTGGTGTAGGGTATTTTGTTGCCCAGCTTGTTCTGTCTGTGCTCTCTCTCAGCTTCTATGGGAAGCTGAAAAAAGTCCTTGACTAATATGAATGTCACCTGGCAACAACTAAAACAAAATTGACATTCCTTTCATAACGAATCTGAAACATAGCATTAACTCTATCCCAGCTGAAACCAGGACAGGTAATTTCTCCATGAAGTCTTTTCAGGTAGCCATTGAGTAACTCCATTTTGGTAGATCAGTATGCTCATTTTCTAAGGCATAGGCACAAAAATGGGGGTAAGTATGGCTTTCTCTGGACCTGCACCCACAGGTGTCCAGATCTTGGTAGCATATGTACGTATTGGTAACATATTTCAGTGGTTTCCAGCGATAAGACAAGGGGCAACGGGCTCAAGCTGGAACATAGGAAGTTCTGTTCAAATATGAGGAAAAATTTCTTTATGGTGAGGGTGACAGAGCATGGGAACAGGCTGCCCAGGATGGTCGTGGAGTCCCCTTCGCTTGAGATTTTCAAGACCCGCCTGGATGCAGTCCTGAGTGATGTACTCTAGGCATTCCTGCTTTAGCAGGGGAGTTGGACTAGATGATCTCTAGAGGTCCCTTCCAACTCTGACAATTCCATGATTCCATGTATTATGGAGTGCCATTTTGGAAGGACCTGATGATGAGGACAACACTTGTAGTAGAAACAAGTTTGCCTTTTCTTCTCACTATCTCAATCATGCACTGTTTCTAGGCTTGTTTTGGCTACTTCAATCAGGTGTGGGGGATTTTTGGAAGTGGTGCAGGAGACATGGTTTGTGAAAGTACTACTGTTCCTGTGCCACTGCTCTCCACTGTAGACAAATGCATGCTAGGACCTGTGATAAAGGGTACTATGGAAACATGATTTGTTCCTCACCATCTGGACTTATGTCCAAATAACTTGTAAGAGATGAGTGTGAGCTCAAGCATAAGGTTGGACTCCTGCTTAAAATCAGTCCTGAAGTAGCCATAGTAACCATTCAACTAGCAGGGCTAAGTCTGTAAGAGCTACTTTGTGCCCGTAAACTATAAACACCAGTTATAGTACCTTTTCTTAGTTGGTAAGACTTGTGTGTATACAGCCTGAGGTAGCTCTTTCTGAGAATAGTCTTTACATTGAAATACAGGAGGCAAAAGTCTAAAATGAATGAAAAAATAAGAATCAGCACTTTAAAAAAATTTTTAAAAAAAGTGCTGGTCTGCCAAAAAACACTCTAATTGTGAGGCTTATATGATTCCTTGAAGCATTCATTAATCTTAAATTGAAAATATGGGCCACAAATTTTAGTTCGCTGTGAGTCAGGAACCTGTTAACTCTTGTTTCCATTATCATCTACTGTTTGTTTTATATGCACACATGAAGATTTTAATCTGAATGTCCAAGTGTTTCATAAGTACTCAGATAAATAAGACTTTTACTCCAAGGAAAACATAGTCTGATTTGGAACAAAGCACAAGCAATTAAGAGGAACAAAAAAGAGAACAGAGACTGTAGATAACAGAAACTGGATCCTGCTGCTGTCTGTTCCTGTGATATTTTTTGCTTTGTTCTGAAGTTGTCAAATACTAATTGATAAATAATATCTGTTATTTCTGATTGCTGCACAAACATGTCAGCTGTATTTGGCTGGGCTTTACTTCTGGACCTACCTTTGTCATTATGCTGCACAAGCAGTCAGTTTGCAAAGGGATAGATTTGTGGTCAATTTGGAAAGTATTTTAAAATTGTGAAAAAATACAGAAGAAAAATTTGGAAGTGTTGGAGGAGATGGTAATAGAATGTTAAAAGCAGACATTATTGTGGAGTAACAAATAAGTACAAGTGTGCCTGCATAATATAAGAGGTATTGTGAATCAAAAAGTAGGTTGCAGAGGAGAAAGTGACTTGTAAATGGGCATTTTAGGTAAGGACAAAATGGAAGCACAAGCAGTAAATGTAGATTTGTATAGTGTGTTTGGCCTCCTTTGGCAGTGGGAAATAACAGAAAAATATGGTGGATGTTTTGCTTCCTGTTCTGTGCTCGATTACCTCGGGCAGGCTCACAGTTAAACTTGTATAGTCTGCCTGCAGGAGACTGGCCGTGGCCAGCTCTGCGTTAATAGTGTTCTTCTGAGGGTGAAAGTTTAGGTACTCTGCTTTCCTAGGGAGTTGTCCTCAGGTGGATTTACTTGTAGTGTGGAGGTACTAGGCCTGCAGTTGCTACTCTACTAAAGGCAACAGATTGGAAGGATGACCAGAGACCTTCCTAGGTCCCAGGCAGATATTACATGCCATGTGGTAGTGTCTGAGATTTGTAGTCATGAGCCACTCCTCACCCATACAGAACACGATGGCCAGTGCTGTGGATTCAAAGAGATTAAGAACCAATGAGATTATAGAGTTCTTACCCTACTTAATACCTCAGACGCTCACTTCCCCACCACCCCAGGTTATCTTCACTAGGCCTTGACTTCCACTTCTCATCAGAGTTGGCTGCAGGTCAGGGTGGTTCAGGTGGAAAGATTTGTTAGTTCCTGCTGCACTTAAAACTACCTGCCTTGGACATGACCAACCAGGGTTCCAGAGACCATTCCCCTGGCACTTATCTCCATCCATGCCTTGATCTCCAGGATCTTCCCTGACTTCCAGGATCTTTCTTCCTGTTAGGACCTTCTTCACCTAATGTGTTCCCAAGCCCCCCAGTTTCCCTGGCCTAAATAACCTATGTGCAGAAATAAAAGACAGAGTCGGCCTGTTAATGGGAGAGATGCCACTTTTTTTTTATTTGTTAGTTCAGGTGTCATCAAAATTTTGAAGCAGCCGGTACAGTTGCACCCAGCGAGTATCCCAAAATCACTTAGATTGGAAGTGATCTCCTGAGATCATCTATTCCAAGCTCCCTGCTCAAGCAAGGTCAACAAAAGCAGATCACCTTAGGACAGTGTGAAGTTGGATTTTGAATATCTCCAAGGAGGAGAATCCACAGCCTCTTTGGAGAAACCGGTTCCAGTGTTTGGCCACCCTTAAAATAAAAAAAAAATCAGTTTGTTCTTCTATTCATATAAAATTCCATGTGTTTTAATCTGTATCCATTGCCTCTTGACATGTCACTGAGTACTGATGAGAAAAGCCTTCCTCTCCTTCATTCCCTCCTATCAGGTATTAATTGACATTGACAAGACTTCCTCTTCCCGTTCTTCCCTTCCTACCTCCCAAGCCTTCAGCTTCTGTGTCCTGTGCTCCAAGCTGGACTGTGTTTGCACTCTTTTGCTGCACTTGCTTTAGTAGGTTCATTTTTCTTGTACTTGGGAGTCCAGATCTGGACTCAGAAGTGCAGGTGTGGCCTCACCAGTGCTGAGCAGAAGGAAAGAATTGCCTCCCTTAACCTGCTGGCAACACACTTGCTGATGTAGCCCAGGATACAAAGGCACGTTGCCGGCTCATGGTCACCTTGTTGTCTACCAGTACCCTAAGGTTGTCCTCTGCAGAGTTGCTTTCCAGCTGGCTGCTGTGTGTGCCTACACCCCGACACCCCTCAGCATTTAATGGTGCACGCGGTTATTCCTCCCTGCATGCAGGACTTGGTGTTTCCCCTTGTTGAACTTCGTGATGTTCCAGTCAGTCCTTTCCTTCAGCATGTCAAGGTCCCTCTGAATTGTAGCACAACTATCTGGTGTATCCCAGTTTTCTGTCATTTGCAAATGTTCTATCCTGTTGTCCATGTCATAAATGAAGAGGTTAAGGAGTACTGGCACCAGTACCCTGGGGTACGCTGCTAGTGACTGTTCTCCAACTTGTCTTTGCTGCTGACTGCGCTCCTAGAAGATAGGCATGTTCTGAGAGTTCAAAACTTTAGTTTCTGATACTTAATCACACAGATGTACACATGAATATCTGACACATGTCAGCATTCACGGTTTAAGAGATTTTTTTTTTCTTTAAGTTTCTAAGTCACTCGTAAAAAGGATCTTTGCTTGTCTCATTATTTCAGTGTCTTTGTTCATTCTCATCTTTCTGAAACAGGAACCACCAGTTTTACATGGTACCCCGGAGAGATCAAAAGCAAGTCCTGCTCAGTGCTGCGTCATGCAGACGCTTGGGCTGCAGTTGCAGTTATAGTGAACTGTCAGACTTCACTAATTTCATACGCTTGTATCGTTCTTCCTCTGTCGTGTCTAACTGGTGATCTGTGTAACAGTGAAGCGTAGAGTGAGTTTATGTTGCCGTTCCATTGTCCCTTTTGTCATACTCCTACCTTAAAATCGATCCTCTTCCCGTTGTACAACTCCCTCATCCCTCTCATAGTAAAGAGAAGGATAACCTGGCGCCCGCGCTTCAGGTGCTAAACAAAGCTGTGAGAAATGACGTTTAGAAGGCCAAACCGGAATGAATGTTCAGCTGCCCCTTCCGCGTTGTCACAAAGCGGCGGCAGCGAACAGCCCGTGCGTGTCTGTGCGTGTCCGGCGGGGAGCTGCCTGCGGGCGCAGTGCGGCGCGGGGTGCACTAGGTGGGGATCGTGTCACATCAGCCACCGGGGCGTGAAAAATGCTTTGGTTGGCGTGTCAGGCGGGATCCGGGTTTGATCAGTTTGTAACGTTACTCGTGAAAGAGGTATGAGCACAAAAAAAAAAGGGGGGGCTGGAAGTCTTCATTCTGTCTGAAAGAACACCCATAGCAGTGTGGTAATGAAAATACGTGGGCAGCTGCTTTTTTCCTAAACCTCATTAATCCTACTAAAACCATAACTATTGCAACAATTTATTCTTCCTTATCTTGGTGGTTATCTAAGAACCACCTTTTAGGCATGTGTGATTAAAAAACTAATACTTTGGAGTTGTAATATATAATACCTAAGATTTCCAAGTTGAACACCTGAATATGTGCTATACTTGCTGATTCTCTACTTAAAAGCTTGTTTCAGTTACTGGCTTCTTTATACTTGTGGCTTATTAATCCTTGACTAATAAATAAGGCTTGCGCTTTATCAAATGACTCGTACAAAGAATATGATACGACAAAACCAATTAAAATGTCTGTCCCTTTGATCAAAAATAAAACACTGCTGTACCTTTGGGGAAGGTTAACTCAGAGCTACCTTATGCCTGGAATGGGTCAATGCATGTTTTAGAATGTTTGGCTGCTGGTTCTGTCAGTTTAAGTCCAGATGTGGATTTCTGTTTTGGGGTCATCCTTTCTGTTTGCAGGACGCATGAAAGGCCAGGTTAAATAAAGGGTAAGGTGGATGCAGGAGAGAATAAAGCAGTGAGGATTAATAAATAGCCATCTGAAAAAAAAAAATTCTTTTGAGTTCTTAAAAAAATGTTATGAATGATGTTATGAATTAAGCCTTCAAAGCATAAGTACCAGTGAAATGTTCCATCTCTGAAAATCAAAAATGTTGAAAATTTCCTTTTATGCTTTAGACAATTACTTAATGGAGTATTTTCAGTTGTCAAAATTCCGAATTTTGACAAGAGAAATCATCAAGCACTAGATATAGCTAAACTTTCCACTTCTTCTGAAATGGAATGGGAATTAGGGAGCAAACAAAACTATTTTTGAGGTAGTGAGGCAAAATGTTAAAGGTTTGAGATTTTCCCCCAGAAAATCAGATTCCACAGCAGAAAAAAAAGGCTTTGCTGGAAATGTTTTTGTAATTCATGCCCATTGGAAGTAAATACATCCGTTTATTGTGCATAATTTCTATTAATTTCAGTAATTGCGATTGGGTGATTAAGCTTCTTACTTGGTTTCTTATACTCTTCAATCTGACAGACAGTATTCAGAGTTCTTCCACTAGTAATTCCTAAAGCTCACTCCTTGGGTTAACATAACCACCCATAAAAATGGGTGAAATATGGAATGTACAGGAGGACGACCCTGAGTCTTTCAACTCCCATATTCTCAAATTTCATCTTTTCAGCCAACTCTTGGTGTCACACAGCTGAGCAATACAGTTGTTCCACTGAACAGTTTCACACTGTTTTCCTGTATATTGTTTCGGGTCCACTTAGACACTCGGTTATAATGGCGTTCTCTTGATAATATCATTGGAAATCCCATTTTGGCTAGATTCTAAGGAAATGTGTACAGACAACCCCATCCAACACAACAGTGAGCAGGCTGGTCCTGAGTAAGCAGGGCAGTTATTCAAGGATTCTTACTTTATCCCCAGTGGAAAATACTACAGGCTAAAGCAATGATATGAAAGACCAGAAATATGAAGTTTAATTATTGCAATTATACAACTGAAACAAAAATGTGTCTGAATGACCTGGGGGACTGAGGATTCTGTGTGGTGGGTGATTAGATGCTAGACTAATGATGATGATATCTTGGTTCATTAGAGAGCTAATAATTTCAAAGTGAAAGATACGGTGTTTGTTACTGGAGAGTTTGCAAGCTGCGGTATGTTTAGATATTGCAGTACAGCTTGATCCTTGCACAGTTGGTTGCACAAGTTTGGAACTTGTGTGCATGTTTGGCAGTTAAAGCATACGATATATGGAAGGTCATCATGATATGCTTAATAAACTAATTATATATTATGTAGGAAGAACAACCATCGCTTAGATTCTCTGGACCAAGCTGTTAAATAGCTAGGATGTACTTGGCATTACAGCAGGGCTGCAATTTAATGCCTCACTTCCCCCAAAAGAAGCTTTCAACCCTTCTATTAAGGGGTTGATTAATAATCCAATACAAACTAGCTATATTTTTGTATTGTGTAGATTAATAAAATGTCAACCTGTTGTATCTCTTCATAAGTCAGTTCACGCGGTGAGTGTTAGAACTTTTATGTGAATTAAAGCCATTCTTTCACTATGGATTATTTGTTCAGTTGTTTTGTTTTGGGTTTTTTCATTCAAATAAGAGAAGTTATCTAATTCTGTTACAGATGTAGCATAAGCCTGGTTTAAAACTAGTTGAAGCCAGTGGCAAAGTATTTCCCTGTGCACACACACCTACCTTAAGGTCAGCAAGAGGAAAGCTTTAACGAGATCTGAACACCCTGGGAAAAACCTTAATTTAATTCTCCATCCTCTAAATCAGTAATTATTTTCCTTTATAAACCAGCATCTCTGGAAATGTATGCAAATGCTGCACAGAGGAATTGCACTTAAGAGTCACAAATGGAAGAGGGGTGTCTGTGTTCTTCATGAGTTCCGCTCAACTCTTATCTCTTGTGAAATATGTAAAGCATTTGTCCAATTACTCTTTCCTGAGTAGAAGAGGTTGCATGTAATTAAGATGTGAAGAAACGTGTGGTTTACTTAAATTCATAAGCAGAGGAAATTTGAGAAATTACACTGTGCCACTGCCTCTGGCAGCAAAGGTGGCTGCAGAAATCCCTGCACCACCAGATCTTGGTCTAGGATCCTGGCCCCCTGTGTTGTGCTGGCACAGATGTTGGCAGGGTTACAATATAATGTGGATCAGAGGAGCTATATGGGTGGAAAAAGAAACCTGGTTTTGGAAGGTTGTTTTGAAGCTAGATGAGTTTGCTGATCTGATTTACTGAGCAGCTACTCAACAAATCCTACTGGGAAAACTGAGGAGCCTGAAACTTGTCCAGGGAGATGGGAAGGAGCACCAAGCCAGGAACTTCTTAAGCTGGTATTGCTTGCTTTAGGCTAAATTCTCTCTTTGTTCACTGGGTGTAGTAGTGATGGACTATTTTTATTTTTTTACTTCAGTCATATAACTTAAGGGGGAAAGACTTGCAGAATAGTGTGCTGTTAGGAAACATTGCAAACATTTATGTACATCTCTAGGTATATTGCTAGCTGGCTTTTGAAGATTAAAGCAAACTCCTTAGGCTGAACTATCTCTTTTTTTTAACTGCCTCAAACTTCTAGGTATCAAAGCAAGAGTCACCAGTTTGCCCGCTGTTTGTAGGGATTCGATCCAAAGCCAATGACTGCTTCCACTAACTTCAGTGAGCTGGGGAGAAAACTTAAAGTTAAAAAGCTAATTTTATGTTGCAAAGTAATGATACTTTCTATAAGGAAAAGATTGCCTTTTATGTGTATGTGTTGTGAGTTTTCAATTAATCGTGAATAATACCACTCTTCCAGAAGAAGTCATACAGTACCAATTTTTACGTTGTATTCTAGATGTGAACCTCTTAAGTGAGGACTGGACTAGTGTAACAGCATTACAAAACATTAGTCGTGAATTCTGTTAGGTTGGTTTATGTAGTTAGGAAATTAGTTTCTTATTTTTAATTCAGGGTATTAAGCAGTAGGTGGCATCCTACTTTCACATTACAGTGAACTGTAGGCTTGCTGGCATGTGTTATCACTTGGTCCAGAAATTTCTTAGAATGTCTTTTTTTACTTGTATTTGTGCAGTATGGTCAAGGAAGGACTTTTTTCGCTTAATGTAAACAAGAATGTGTGTGAGCTCTGGTGCAAATTCTAAATACTAAAAGTATTATGAGTACTACGTAACTGAAAATCCTAGTTGAAATCAGTTTGGATTTTGTCTTGCAAGACTAGAAGTACACATTTATAAACCAGGAGATGAGCAAAATCAATTTATTAATGAATTTTCTTAGAAGCTGGATTGGTTCCATATCTCTCAAATACTCATTGTGTTCAGTCTACAGTGCCAGTGGGAAGCAAAAATCCTGAAAACTGGATTGAAAAGCTGTTCAAGTTAAGATTCAAAGCAGTAAAATGAAGGAAATTTATTGTTAGTATTGATATGCTATCCTTAAGTGATCTTATTCAATCTCAGTGTTAGGTTTTCTGCTTAGGTAGAAATAAGTCCAAAAAAACCCTCAGATGTGTTTAATGGAAAGAATCTAAAATAAACTTTTGAAAGGAGAAGAGTTACTGATAGACCTAATTGATAATGTAGATGGAAATTGTGAATGATACAAGTCTTGGGAAACTGGTGGCAGAGAAATCAAATCAGTAACTGGAGCTGGTGTTGTAAGACCTTAACTTACTTCACAGGTATCCCTCTGATTAAAGATCCTTATTTCAGACTCAACAAAGGTACCTGGGACTCCTTTCGCAGCTTCCAAAGAGGCTGCTAAACTTCCTTTTTTTTTTTTTTTTTTTAAGTTGGGAAGGGGGCTGTGGAGAAATACACTTCCATTAGAATTTAAGTACAGATTGCTCAGGTACCCCTAAGAGTTTTCTTTGAAATACCAGTGTTTGCTTAGGGTTGAATGGGGAATATTAGGAGTAGGTGACATTTGAAACTCAGTGAGGTGAACTGGCTGAGGTACTTCTTTTATTTAGTTATTTTAGTATCTATTTATTTGTATGGATTTGTGCCAGGACAGATTTACCTAACAGCTGCTCATTCTCTTTCTAACACAATAATTGTATCATGCTGAAAAGGAAGAATACTTGATGCTTAAACATTTTTGTGTATCTGGCTCTTATGATGCAAATAAGCAGCTTTTGTAATATTCAAAATCACATGGGTGCTCAACATAAAAAATGTTTCATTTATTGTCTAATCTTTTCTCTTTAATCTGATTGCTTAAATTTTGCATATGAGAGCAGCTCCATTTTAATAGGTGGTGGAAGATTCAAGCCTTGTTAAATGTTACATGAAAACGTACAAAGGCATAGAGGGTGTTTAAACACTAGTTTGATGTAAATTATGTGCTTAACTTCATTATAATGTGCTTAATGTGATTCATGTACTTACATAACTACCTGAATTTGGGCTATGGAGAGACAGCTTCATGAAAGAATTTATATGACACACAGTTTTATTGCAGTATTTATATTTCTGAAAAGAAAGTGCTGCTGTAAGATGATAGGGCTTGGGCTGAGGCACCTTAGGTATTGTTACCTCTCCAATCTACTTTGCTACTAATGTCTTTGTGAAATACATCCTTGCACATTCAATAATGAAAAATAACACTGAATTACGTAGTGTTCTGTATTGCAGATGAATCCCTGCTAATGTTATAAACAGCGTTTGGTGAATTGGAACAGCACTTATCAAATGAAATAATACTTTCCTATTTATGTTTAGTCTTTACTAATTTACCATACATAATGTAATTAGGAAATAAGGGAAAATATAGCTAGAAATGGGATGAGGGAATTTCAATATACCTAGGCTGTATAAAAGGTGAGAATAATAATGAGGAAATATGGAGTGGATTGTCATGGGACAAAATACAAAGCATAAAGGGAGAAAAAAACAACATTAGCGTCTATTTTATATTCAGACTATAGTTGGAAGTATTGCGTTTCTTTTACCAAACTCAAGTGCTGCGTAACAGTTGCTGCAACAACTTTCTAAAGGTTTCAAGGAAACGGAATGGATTGTTGGGTTAAAAGCAGATAAATGAAACTGCTAAGAAAAAATGTATCCTCTAAAAATGTAATTCCATGCACATCTGAAAACAGATTGATGGATCATAGTTATTCCAAGTTGAAATTGAATCTACTAAGTGAGTAGATTCTACCTTAAACTTTCACATGTTCATCTGATCTGAGCAATAGTGTATTGATCCAGTGCAAACTTAGAAAATGTGTATGTTGTACAATGTTCAAAGCCATGGGCTGGAAGCAATGTTGTAACTCCAGTGCCATCGGTACAATTACGCCAGCAGAGAGCTGGACTTTTTGTCTATTCAGGAGCTTTCAAACACGTAAGTAACCAGGTCATGATATGGCTGGAGGCAAACATTGACCACAGTCCTGGAAAAATGTGAGTTGAGAGTTTAATACTTCAGTATGCTTATCTTACAAAATACACTTGAGCAAGTGCTAAAAACATTTCACTAAATCGGAGCTTAATGTTAAGCATATTACCAGTCCTATATTAGTTTGTGTTTTAAGTGTTTTGCTGGATCAGCTCTGGAGAACATAAGCCTGTTCTTATAGGACTAAAGCGTTGATTCCAAGTTCATTTAAAAAAAAGTGTGTTGTTTTGTTGTTGTGTTTTGGTTTTTGTTTGTTTGTTTTTAAAAAAGCATGTACTTACTTCAGCACAATTTTTATTTGGAATATTTGCAACAGCCATGTATACCACTGTATTGAAGTGTTTGGGCCAAAATATGAATATACAAGATGCTTTCCTGCAGTTCAAACTGTAGTCAGTGGAAATATCAATTTAAATAAATTTCTGCTAGTTATAAGATTCATAGTACCATAATGCCCAATTAAACCATGGAAATGGAGGCCCAGATAGCTGTGAAATTACTTTCCGACATTTTGTACTACTCTTTCACAATATAAAAGTATATGAAAGATGCAATTGATATCAATCAGCAGGTTATTAGCTTGTGTTTTCAATTGAGGAAACAGTTTGACGAATTAGTATTTCAGAAAATTTTATTTTTCAAAGTTGATTCTTTTGAGAGCTGCCTTCTGTTTTCATTGAAAAAGCTTTATGTGCTACTTACAGTAAGGCTGCTCTTTTAGTGACATTATTATATTGGAGGATAAGGGCTCAGATCACATACAACTCGGGGGCCAGATTTCCAAAGTGTTTAGTGTCTGACTGCATCCTCTTTCAGCTGCTGGATGACTGAAGACGTTACTACCCTTAAACACTCATCTCCGCTGCCTGCTGATTTCTTCAGACTTGCCCTGTAAGGAGCAACCTGCCTCACTTGTCTTTGTCAAAATAGGCTGGATAAGTAAAGATCGGGGAATGTTTATGTGTGGGAATTGGGGAGATAATAAGATTCAGGAGAAGAGAATAGGAGTCCTGATGGCTGTAAACAATTTCCCTCATGCATAGGGAAGAAGAAAGTGAGAACACCTTCTCACGTGGCCAATGGGATTTTCAGAAAAAAACTGAGGTAACCCCCAGAAGGCAAAATTAAACAAAGTAATTAAACATTTCTAAAAATCTTGTCCCTTTCCAACCTTTCTCTTTAAGCACATGACAACCTTTGTAAATTTGTTCTTTAGCTGTTAGTACCTTGGACTTAACATTTTACCTGAACTTAATTGACGTTAGAACAGGCTGAAGCTGATCCTTGCACTTTATTTTAGTCAAAAATCAGTGAAACAGGGAGAGGGGAGAATCAAAATCCATCTGATAATTCTCTCCTATTAGTCACAAAATGCTTTAATAAAGGTACAAGTAGTCCAAAGGTTAGCAAAAAGAAATTGCAAAAATTATTGCATATCTTCTTCATGAAGATGGACATGTAAAGAGAATTATGAAGACAAGAATTTGGAGACAAGATATCATAATGATGGATTTGTGACTCTTGAGAGCGTGTGAGTGGTGGTTGTTTATAGGGTCTTGTGTTCTCACTAAGGAAATGAGTATCAACTGCCACAATGAGGCTTAAAAGAAGATGATAGAGTAAGTCATTTAGAGTCTCATTTTACTTATCCAATAACCCACTTTTCTTGTTCACTGGATGTTATACCAGTACAATCCTTAGACTTTTTCAGCAGGCAATTCTGTGGACTAATTACCCATTTTTTGGTATAATAATTCCTTTTTGTGTTGTAACTGAAATAATCTTCCAAGATCCTCGTTTCTGCAAAGTTATGATTGTATCAGTTCTTTACAGATTGTCCATGCGTTCATCATGCGTTCATCCTCCATACAGTTCATCATAGAATATAAACTACAAACTATACATGTTGAAGATGAGAGAAAAAAGCCAAGTGCTGCTTTCAACTGTTTTCATTTGTTATATTCTTTAAACATTTTTAGTGTCAGAACAAAACTACTGATTGATTCATCTCTGCCCAGCACAGTAGGTTCTTTAACATTTTAGTTATAAAAATGTCTTTCCAACCATTTACAGAGCATAGATAATATCTGTTTTTAACCTGGCTAGTAAATATCTGACCACAATTTCTAATGAGAAAACAGCTGTTTAGATTACAGGGACCTAAAAGTTTATTTGGAAAAAACGTTTTAGTAATATTAAATTTACTTAGAGAAATTGATAGCTAATACAACTCAGATAAAAATACACACCATAAACTGCACCTATGTGTTTACCTGTATATTCAACCTCAAGCAATGCAGGTAATACAGAAATTCACAATTCATAGCCCTTAAATGTAAATATTCCTTCTCTTCTGACAGACCATCAGACATCTGGGTATATATAGAGATCTGCTCATCAGGTTAATATATTTGTTAGTTCACTTGGGTAAAGTTGTGTTCCTTATATTTGTAAAGCTTTTGATTGATGCTTCCTACAGATAACATGGTAGATCAACTTCACTAGAAAAATGGTACTGAAAGCCTAGAAAATTAGTTCAGTTCAGATCTTGAATTTCAAAATGCATATTTCAGTTCACCCCGGATTTGATTCCACATTATTTGATCCCACTGTGTTGCTAAAGATAGAATGATTCTCACCTCTGCTGTTTAACACTATAATTACCTTTATATATTTGATCTAGATTTCTGTCATTTACTTTGAAATAAATTAAGGTTTGGGCTGAAATAATCTGAGCAGGTTTTTAGTTCAAGCAGAATAATAACCTGCTAGTCCCTGGAAAATAAATGTGTTTCAGAAGAACACGGAAAATCTTTTTCCATGGCTAGAAAACCTCCAAAAATGCTTATTAAGTGCCTGTGGGTTTTAGTGTGCTCAATTATGATGAGGCTGGAAGAAGCTGTGAGTATTCTCGGGACAATGTCTGCATTATCTATGTTTTAATACTTTAATTTCAGCTCTTCGCAGGACAAAAAGTGCTGACACAAATTCTATACCAAGGTTTAAACTGCACTGTAACAGCAAATGCCATCCTAGATAAAAGGTTAGTCTTGAAAATTGTACCAAGAATATGCCAACTAGTATATGCAAAAAGGATCAGGATATTAATTTAAACTGACTAGAGAGTAGATTATACTATAAATAGGTCTCTGAGTGCATCTACTGCATGGCTGGTCATTTCTTACAAAATCCATAGCATGTATATTTGCCCTAATCCTGCAATGTGATCCTCAGCCTAATCCCTACACCTAGCTATTATACTGTACTAATTTTGTTAGGCATAGAGAGCTGTGCATACATAAGGCTTTACTTGCTAGGTGCATTACAGGATCAGAGCAAAGGCACTGCTTATAGGTGAAACATATAGGAGTATGTAAAGGATTTTATATATAAAGGTAAGGTAGCAGAGGACTGACACACCTGAAATCCCAAGTTCTTGGAAATATTAAAAATAATTGAGAAAGGTCAAAATCTGAATAAAAACAAGGATTGATTCCACAAGTTCAAAGTGTCATGTGTACTAAGTGCAAACTCTTTTGGAGGTGACTGGAGTTCAAGATTTGATTTCTTCAGCCAAAGTCCCAAAGTAAGCTTTTGTTTCAACCCCTTTGGGGGTTACCAGTGAGAAGAGCAGACCAAAACAAGATCGAAATGATTCCAGTATAAAACTCGCCTTGATTGTGAATTTCATATTCTTGCAATTGTTTTAGTTGCAGACAAAAATGCTGTGCTGCCTTTATTTTTTTCCTTGGGCCTCTACACAACTAAGCACTACCTGAATCTCCTGCTGTTCACTCCCTTAGGCCTGGACTGCAGCTCACTCTTCTCTCCCTATATATAGTCTCCTCCCACTGAGACCCCTTTTTCCTGTTTCCTGATTCCGGTGTCAAAAAATTTCACCTATTAGAGGTTTCCTTCTATTAACTTTCTTTCCCTATCTTCTTGCTTAGGATTTCATTGCCAATAATACCCTATTATTTGACTGTATTTTTTGCTCCCAAACTAACAATGGTGCTCTTTTCTGCAGTGTCTCTCTTCACAAATGTATAACACAAAGTGTACATTCAGTGAAGACACAATTTAAGAAAATCCTTCAGAAATAAGAGCATAAGGTGTGTATGTCTTTCTAATCAGAATGAAAACAGAAGTAGTTTTTTTTAGTGTTTGTAGGGATATATATCTTCTAGGTAGAAAAACATGACATATGACTACTGAAGTATCTTTACTAGTTCTGTTTAAATGGCCTCATGAGAAGAACTAATGAAACTCTTATTAAGACAGGAAAGAAGTTGATGAGTTGGAGAAGATTAAAAAGCAGATAAATCAGTATTCAGGCTGATCTGTTATACTCTTGGTGGATCAGGTTACCCTCTTGTTCCTTAATTACTTGCAGTTTATCTGTTGTCTTCTGAAGAACTTCTAATGTAGAAATAGGATTTACTGCATATCAAAAGTTGTTTTCTCAAGCATGAGGGTGCTTGGTTGTTTTGGGTTTGGGTTTGTTTTGGGTTGTTTTTTGTCAAACTCCACGTAATTGACTTAAGTGGGAAGAAAAATATGGTGAATAATAGAGAAGTCATATGAGTTGAACTGTAGTGAATAAGTTTCATCTACAAGCTGTAGAAAATGCATCTGTTTGCTTTTCCCATCTTTCAGAAACTGCAATATATATGCCCTATCTTCACTAATTTTACCTATTCTAGTTGATGCTAGGACTACTCAAATCTAACCCACTTCAATTATTTTAAAATTAGTATTTTTCTTTGCCTCATCCTCCCCTCTTCACTCTTTTCCTTCTCTAATTGGGAAACAAGGTGTTATTAAACTCAGTGTGATGGAAAAATTTACTGTTGCCTCAATGAATTAAGTGAAATACGTCAAAGATTATCATGCCTGCTTTGCCTTCAAACTTTTCAGCTTGACCAGTTAACCAATAATAAGTTATTTGCACCATTCTGGTTGCAAGTTGGTTTATACGTGACTGCACACACTCGCTCTCTCCTCCTATATATTTGTAAATAAATAGGTATATTAATAAAGAACTTTTTAATACTACACATATACCTGTGTCATGTGGAAAGCTGTATGGGTAAATATTTAAGTTTTGAAAGTAAGAAAGGACCTGAGATGTAAAACAGAAATATGTAGCATTGCTTGTAAATTCAAAAAACTAAAAAATACTTTTGCATGTATAGGATGGAGTTGGCTCTGGTTTGTATAGCTTTAACACACTGCAGTTAATCCTTTGTGGTGTGCCTTGAAATACTTGTACTACTCAATTTTAGGTAGCTAGCCACTAAGATGGATCACTAGGGTTGGTTTTTTTTTATATATTTATCTTTTTTGGTAACCATGCTCAGGCTCCTGATTAAAGAATAACAACAATAATGTCTGATTAAAAGGTAGAAAATAAACCCCAGACTGTGTTTGAAAACTGAAAAGCAGGGGAGGGGGGAACAAAAAAACCCTCTCTGTTTTCATCAGAGATGGCAAATAACTTGCAAATAACTCTTGGCAAAGCGTTTGATCTTGGTGAGGTTGTCTATTTACAAATTATTTTATTTTCTTATTTTTAGTGTACTTATACTTTATGAACAAGTATTTTGGAATTATAGTAATATTTGAAGTTAGATAAACTTAGATTTAAAAAGTTAGATAAATAGTTAAAGAGATAGCCACATCTTTCTCTAGCAGCTTAAAACTCCCATGAAGTGCTACTTATGACATTTTAATGGTACATTGAACACTTTTTGATCTCTAAGAACATTTTCTTTACAGTCCTCTGTGGCAAAGATTAAAGACCTCAGAGTACCTTTAAAATCCTAAAATATATCCATTAAGGTCACATACAACTGTTTAGACATTATGAAAGATATTACAAAATACATTGATTATAACTATATAGTGGGGGGAAACCTTAGTTTTCCCTACTGGGAGCATCCTAAAATAAAACTTATTATCTGGCTTCAAATATCATTGTTGACTTCTGTGAAGCTTAGTAACTGCAGATTTCAGAAAATGTCTTTTTACTGTGCTTCACACCAAAACGAGCCATATAGTTGAGTGGTATCTGTAGTTACCATAAAAACTTCTGAATGTCTGAGAACTTGAACCTATGTCTCTCTAGTAGGACATTTTTGTAGAAAAATTATGTCAGGTCTAATTTATGCATTCATTTTAAATGTCCATTAAAAATACATTCATAATCCTAGCACTACCTTCTGTGCCTTTATGATAGGAAACGATAGAAATACTTGTACATTACAAGCATGGAACTCCTGAATGCTGTCTAACATGTTTTAGATGTTAATCTTCTATTTTAATATAATTCACTTTTTTAAAAAATGCAATAAAATCCAAGAGAGAAGGAGGAACAAAAAATGGTAATGCCACCCAGGCTCTTTGTCAATGAATCTTCTGTCAAAGCAATCTTCTGTCTTCAATTTTGTTTGCTCTGAAAACAAAATTGAAGATGATACCTACTGAAATACTAGTTTCTGTTTCCTTTTGATTCTTCTGTGGCTTGGTAGTCAATGGCCACCGAAACCTTAATTCGAATTAACACCACAATACTGCTAGGGACTAGCAGAGCTGTACTGCTTATTACTTGTCATGAAGAATACCACTGAATCATGTGAGTTATTTTAGTGATATTGATATAAATTGTGTTCAAAAAATATGAAGTAGGAAACAGAAGAAATTATTTTCCATTTATCCAGTTTAATCATTTAAAAATGGATGTACTTGTGTAGGGATTTGTGCTGTATTCTGAGTTGTATTTTAATAACGGTGTTTGGTGGTCATGCTAAACTGGAAATCCATGGACAGGAAATTTAGATGCTTATTTCCCAGTGTTCAGGCATATCTGTGTGGAGGAATGGTAGCATAATTTCTACTTTACTTCTGTGAATCTGTGAGAGGAACTACTTTTTACATCTGCATGTAAGAAGATCATGCTTAAGGTTTAACAGCAAATTCCATAGCTACAGTGATACCCATGAGTACTGGCTTTATTCAAAGCATCCTACTATAGTTTCTATACAAACAGTATCACTTCTTACACTTTTCAGCTGAATTCTCCTTTGCTTCCACTAAGCACTATTTTACTTTGTAAATAATTTTGGTTTTATATTCTTTGAATTCACACAGATTAAAGGTAATAGATTTTTTAAAATAATGAAATAGTTTAAAACCCCATAAATAAGTGAAGTTGTGGTATTACTATAGAGAATATCCTCAACAGCTACATTTGTATTAACTAAGGATTCAAAGAATTGGGAACAAAAGTAACACTCGTCATTATCAGTGAACTGAAACAGCAACATTGTTTTAAGATGTAGAATAATCTACAAGATCCTTTAACAGCAACATTACCTTCAGTTCCACAGTGAGGTAAACAGGCATGTGATGTCTTTCATAACCAGGAAATAAATAAACTATTACAGTCTGGCCTCTTCTAAATTCAGCTTTCTCTCTACCTTTATTTTGTTGCATAGATTTTGTGAAGAAAACTTCTGTTCCCATTAAGTTAACCATAAGCTTCAGCTTCATCTCCAGAAGTGTGGTGTGACTTTATATTTATTTATATATATATATATAAATAAATTAGAGACAGTGAGCATTATTATTTAATTTTTTGGAGTGTTTGGGCTTAGTTCAGTGGGTTTTTTGGTTTTGTTTTCTGATGGAAACCAACTTTGATTCAAACTACATATTGATTATTCAGATTGGATGTTCATTCTGTGCATAGAGGTACCTTTCCTCTAAGCAGTATTTTCCTATAAACAACAGTGATTATTTTTCCCACATGATGGTGCTCAATTAACGATAGAACAATTTGGTGTCTTGTTAATTTCTTGTTGTTTGAAAAGTGGTGCCATAAGTTTCTGAACACTATCCAAACATCTCTTGAATAAAAACTGCTAATTTGTTTTTAGCTTTATCAGAAGTTTTTGTAGAATTTAGTGTTACACAAACACTAACAATATCCACACAGTTCTTAGAGGTGAGAACTGTAATCCTACCTTTATAGATAGAAAAGTGGGGACAGAAACAGAAATTTTATAACCTCCTAAATTTTGATGTCTGATATAGTTTATTCCAAATCAACTCATTTTTGGTTTGAAAACAAGATTATCTTCAGATACTAATTGACCTTTTGCTTTCTGGAAGACATGAGGCAACATCTCCTCCTTATAAAAATCTGATGCACATTTGAGACTTGGGTATGTGAAAGTATATTGAGCTTTCTAATTATACAAAGATCAAATCAAGATTCTAGAGACCATAATCCTAGTTGAATAATATGAATAATGAGACTATTCATTATGATGTATACGAGTTCCTACATATTTTAAAGGTAAATACAAGAACATTAATTGCAGCCTAATATGTTGGTGACATCAGTACAACTTGAATCTACCACACTGGGGTTTTTGTAAGAACATTAGTAAATGGTGTGTCTGTGAATTTGCAGCCTTTATTTACACCAGTACAAAAGGGAAATGAGGATTTGCCAAATGTTTCATAGGTATTTGCCAGCTGCAGAGGAAAAATGAGATTTGACTCTTTAACTTCATTCCAGGTATTATGCTGGCTTCCTCCCCAGTATTTTGCTTGTTTGACCCTTTTATCCCCAAATTGTTCATGATTCCATCCTTAATTTTTCCCATGTCATACCATTTAGCTGGCCGGTACCAGTTTCCTTTCTCAGTTTTTCCACTGTTCCTGGTGTTTTGCCCCATTGTTTCAGAGCTGCTCTGCTTCATCTCCCACTGTTCATCTTCTATCTTGTTCCCACTGAGTAATTCAGCTTGGCTATACTTCTTAATGACCTTTTCGTTTCTTGCTTCTTCCTAAGGTCCCAAGGGTTTCCAGATTCCCCACAGAGCTCCCGTTTTCCCTTACTCCTAATATCTACTTCTCATTTGCCCTCATCATTTTAATCCTAACTACATAACATTTCCAGGCCTATTCCCTAATATGGCTCCTCTTTTACGCGAGTTGCTCCTTTATTTTTTGAGATTTCTAAAACTATACTTTTCCTCCTCAACTGAATCTTGAAAATGGATGAATTTTCTTCTTATTATTAGTTATATTCCAGATAGATATTCTGTCTGAAGCAGATTGTTGCGTTTGGCAAAGTTTTACACAATACAAAATATGGTCTTATAGTAGGAATTGCTACAAGTAGGTCTCTATACCCCATATATTATATGAGCAGCACTTACTGGGTCAGACCAAGGGTCTGTCTAACCCAATACCATTTCCCCACTGTGACTGACAGCAGGTAGCGGAGGAAGACCATAGTAACAAGATGAGTATTGTAGCCTTTTTTTCTTGCAAGCTTTCCCAGTCTATAGCAACTTGGTCACCTCCTGAGCCAGAAATGGTATCTTCGTATTTAAACTTGGACCCAGACTGTCCTTCGCTTGGCAGAGCTTCAACTATGCAGCTTTATTCTTGAAAAGTTCTATTGTTGGCCTATGCTGGCCCCTTTCTTTCATCATGCATTTCTTTAAGCACAATAATAATTTATTAGGATAATACTCTTAATATACACTCCTTCAGACTAAATTAGCTTGTTCATGGCAGATGAACAGCAGGTTGCCATTCTTTGCCCTTTCCTAGTATTTTCAGACTCTCTCATAATTCCCTTTTTCCCCTTGGATGCCCTGGTTAACAAACAAATAAGTGGGTGGCAATTTCAAGCACAAAAGTAAGCTGCAGGCAGTCCTTCCTGATTGTTAATTTGATTTTCACTAACTGTTTAATTTGCATAACTGTAGCAGGTAAGTTGAGGTCAAGTGCATGTACCAAGGAAGGAATAAGCAGCTTCTAACTTCATATATTATAACATAATTTGTGGTATGGTGGAATATTAATAAAGAAACTTGTAAAGTGTGCTTTTGATTGAATTATAAATGAAGAAAAGGAGGTGTGCAGTTATGACTGAAAATGCTGCAACATGCTGCTCCTTGCATATGTTCTGTGCAAAACTCTCTGCCCATGCCCTCATTTCTGGGTAACTAGTGATATCTAAAAAGATTATACAGTGCCTCAAAATGTAATGTGCTATGTTGAATGCCCAAATAGTTGTGGATAAGTGGGAGGAAACGTATGGCTGAGATTATATTTTGCATACTGTTGAGTAATTTGAAGCAACAAACCTTATCTTCCCAGATCATACTTCTGGTCTAAATTGTAAGCACCTGACTTAAATTTTCTTTGCAAGGTAGGGACTAATGGCAACCTGAAGTTTAGCCACAGTGCTATTGGTTCCTAGTCTCTCAGCTCTGGTACTGTCTTGCTATAATTTATTTTATATTTTTAGTTCAGCAGAATGTTCCAGAGTAAACAAAGAGAGGAGTAGAGGGAGAGGGCTATTTACCTAGAGTGGATATAAATTCATATACAAAAATCTAAGTTAGATTTCAACTCTTGATTATCTGTTCTTGCTAGCAGATAAATGTAATCTTTTAGACATGGTGTCTAGATATACCAGATACTCAAACTCTAAATTAATATAGAAGATTGAAAGCTAATTGCCTGCAACAAGGTTAAAGACATCTGGGTTTGCAATATACCTTCTCTTAAACATTATTAAAAAACCAACCAAAGAAAAAAGCCCCAAAACCCTACTTCAGACTATTCAGTGTCCATAGCTTGCATTTTGCTCAAATCTTAAGAAATAATTTTCCAGAACTTGACTACAAATTTTCAGCTGCTCCTTCACCTCCCTCTTAAATACTCTGAGCTCTTCTCTGTCTGCTTTCCTGAACTTTTTGTTCTCAGTTCACTGAAATTTCAACCTGCTTAATTGGTCCACTTTGAACTACTCAAGACTTAATACTTCAGTGTTTTGCAACTAACTCTCTGAAATACCAGTCTGTATTAAGAAGGATTAGTCTTGTGAGTAAAAGGCTGTAGAATATGCCAAATTCAAGTGCAAAATAAGAGAAACTGAAGTGTAACATCCTATGGAGTTCGAGGCTTTTTGTTGCGTGTATAGTTTTTGTAAAATGTTTCATTGGTTCTGCTTCAGAATGAAGTTTGGGTGGTTGGTTTGTGGTATGTAGAACACAAACATAACTTTTTAAAAGCTTAATTCACACCAGTTGTATCTGTTACATTATAAAGTAGTTGTGGCAATCGCTAATGGTATGCCATGACTGCAAGTATTTGTAAGCCCCACAAACTTCATCTTTCCTCAATTTCTTACAGCTGAAGAGGCCTTCAGCACATTCTCATGAAGAATTTGGTATTGCTCCTCCATCTTGTACATAGCCAGATTTTCATTGTTGGTAGAGCTTTCACTGCAGTTACCATCACCTTCTCCTGGCCAGTGGCGCCTACATTTTAGTAACTGTAATTTGTGCTTACTGGTATTAGATGGAAGTTTGTTATATTTTTCCAGGAGAGTCATTTTTTTGTCCTTTTGTGATGACTTTTGGTGTGTCAAAATTGAGAAATCTTTAAACACACACAGGTTACTGTTTCCTGACTGCCTGTAATAGGATCAAGAATATATTCCTTTCTCTTTCACTGTATCCATACTTAGGTGGCATTTGGGGCAGGTCACGGAAAAGAATGCAAGCTGTAACACAGTCACAGCACATGTGATTCAACTTATGTGAATCCTTTGGCAGATGTCAAAGGTTCAGATTTACCTAGGTAACCACTGTTGCTGAGCACTTTGACAGAAGTGAAAATCTGATCATGCTCTTCTAGATTTTCAAATATTGGAATAGGATTTTCTTTATTTCCCCAGCAGGGACATTATGTAGCTCATGATACCAATATGAAACTTAACTATGAGTGTGATACCTGCTGGTGAGACTAAATTGAAAAGTATCGAGAAATTAATTTGGGGGCTCCGTTTATATTGAACTGGATGACATGACAATAACTTTGAAAAAGTACTGAATGCCAGAAATTGTTAGTTTTCTAAAAATTGCACATTTTAAGGACAAGACTAATGATTCCCAGTGAAAGTAAAAGCCTGCCATAAATCTGAATATAATCAGCTAAGAAACTGACAGGTCTGTGAGATCTTGGATACTTCCAAAGTAATAGTGACTGTAAGGCAGCCTCACGTGCCACCTCTGAAAACTGAGCTGGCAGCTCTGTATCAACTGTTTTGTAGGGGGTTCCAGTACAAGGACAATTGGACAGATTAATGATCTCAGTAAAATACTGCTACATTCTTCAAAGGCAAGGTGGGGTTACCTTAGGTAGACTTTATATTGTCCTATAAAACACATACATCAGCATTTTCTGAGGTTTTGGTGTGGGTTTTTTTGCTTTTAATTACATGTCATAAAGAAAGACCTTTTTGCCCCTCCTAGAGTATCTCTATGTGCTGCTTACCCTAAAAAGTGGGAATCAAAGCCCTCTATCCATCTGGAGAAAGGGAGAAACACAAACAAGTTAGAATAGCAAGAAATAAAAACAACAATACTGTCAAACAGCCGTAGACAGCCAGGCTCCCCCTCCATAGTGTGCAGTGGCTTTGTAGACTAGGGATGTACTCGCACTTTTCTCCAGTGTCTTTTATTCTTGAAAGAACATGGAGGCTTTTTCCCATTGCTGCTGCAGTAAGTGAAATGACTGTACCTTTGGGCACTATCTGGCAACATTTAAAGAGCCACGGTACCGGCCTGAGCAAGTAACTCATCCCAGTGTGGGAGCAGTGTCTGTGCCTGCTTCTTCCTTTTTTTTTTTTTTTTTTTTTTTTAATTTGTTGTTGTTTGAACTTGTGCAAGAGACCTAATGTACTAGGATCTAAGTCTCAATTCTCTCCTTGGTTGGAAAAAAAAAATACTTATTCTGGGAACTTTTCAGGGAATAATTTCTAAAAAAAATATTTAGGAAATATCCCTGCTGAATTTGAAACTGCCTATCCCTTAAAGTAATAAATAAAATAGCCGCAACATTCAAGTAACGCACAAGACCACACACCTGATGGAGCATTCTCCATGTTCTAATCTTGCTCTCCAATGAACATCCTGCATGGGCACTTGCTATACCTGCCAATACAGTGTTTCTCCTTTCAGCAAAGTAAGACCCCGAGGTTTACCCCGCAGTATTGTTACTCACAAAACGCGTGAGGTATTATGCTTCAAGCCTAGGAAACTTTATGTGCCAGGAGAGCCGGAGGTCAGGGGGGCGGAGGAGGGCCCGACATCCCCGGGGCGGCTGCTGGTTCCTCTGCTGCTCCCGCCCCGCTCCAGCCCCAGGTAGATAAAGGTTGCTCTTCGCCCTCTCCCTGCCCTCCCCGCCGGCGCCCCCCGGCTCCCACTCTGCGGGAGGCGAAGGGAGGGGGCGCGGGTGCTGCTGGCCGGGGGGCTCCGCACCTGGGCGCGGCGAATCCGCACCTGGGCGCCGCGCCGGGCGTCCGCCCCGCCCGGCAGTCAGCAGCGGGGGCGGGAGCGCTTTGCGGTGTTGGGGCTGACGAGCGGGGGGCTCCCGGCGCCGGAGGCGGTGCGGCGGCATCCCCATCCTCCTCCTCCTCCTCCTCCCCGTCCTTCCTTCCCTCCGCCTCCTCCCTCCCTTCCCCCGGGCGCCCTCTGCACTTTCTTCTCGAACCACCCTCGTAGGCAAACTTTGATGGGGAACCTCGCACCGCGCTGGAAAAATGCCGGTTATGAAGGGATTACTGGCACCCCAGAACACCTTCCTCGACACCATCGCCACCCGGTTTGACGGCACACGTGAGTCCGGGCGGGGGCGACGGGCGTCGGCTCCGGGCGCCCGGGGAAGGGGATGCACGGGGGGCACTGTGCATACGATGGGAGACTCCTCTTCCCTCCCCTCCGCCCTCCGGGTGTTTCCTTGGTACCAGAAGCCAGCAATGAGGAGGGGGAGGCGAGGGAGCTCCCAGCTTCTCCCGCTCTCCTGCCTGGCTTCTCCGAAGCTTTGCAGGTGAGGAGAGCGCTGCGTCCCCTCTCCTCCCGACCCTCCGCCGGGGGAGCTCCGGGAGGGCTGGGGCCCGGGCGAGCCGAACCGGAGCCGGGATCTCTGGAGGAAAGTTGTGCGCGGGGCTGGGGCTTCCCCTCCCGCCCGGCGTCCCTGGCAGCCGAGAGACTGCGAGGGAAAGGCAAGCTTCAGAGCCCGGGCAGGGCTTTGGCAGGAGTTTTGGGGATTATTTATTTATTTGTTTGTTTGTTTTCTTTATTACTCACAGCCCCGCTATTAAATCTCCCTAAAAGCGGTATTCCTGTAAATCGGGCTCAGCAGCTGTTGCAGGGTGTTAGCGGCGGGAGGGAGGGAGGCAGGAAGAGCCCTGGCGGCGGCAGCACCATGGACAGGGACCGGGACCGGACCCACGCGCGTCCGGCGGCTCCGCTCCCCGCAGGGCTCCGCTCCCCGCCGCGCAGGGCTCCTGCCGCCGTGCGGGGCCGAGACGGCTCCCCCGGCGAGGCGCTGCCTTAAGGCGCGGAGCTGGCTCCCGTGGGGAAGTTGGGTCGCTCCCCCTACGGCTGTGCGTTCGGAGTTGCTCGTTACCTTGAGTCTTGTGCCGTCTTTGACAGAGATCTCGCGTATTAAAGAAAATAAAAGGAGGGGAAAGAGAGCAGATTTGGACCAAAATGAACTCCCTTCCCTTTAGTACCCTTTAAAGCCATCCAGACCTCCAAAGTAGAGGGAAAACAAACTCAGATTTGAGTTGCTGTCAGCTGTTTCTTGACTGAAAACATTGCGATCTAATGGGTTTGATGACATCTTAATTATGTATCTGTTGGTGTTTTCTCAATGGTTCACTTAGTGTGTGATTAAGACAACTGAACTGTGATTACTGAATCAATAAATTGTAAAACGTCAAGAAAATGATACAGTCACTGAGATCAATTGCAGAGAAGCACAGAACTGTGGTGTGACTGCTCTGCTAGTCTGAGGATGCATAGCTAATTATGATTCAGGGCTGTATGTAATTGATACTTCATTATAAAGCAGTCCCTTTTAAGACTACTTAGGTGTACCTTTAAATTCCTTTGACTACAGAACACAAAGTCCTTTCCCCCATCCTCCACCCTTTTATTTCTGTAAACCATATGGGTTTTATCTACTGTGCATTGAAGTATGCAGTTCTTATAGGAGTTTTGTGGGTGATACTGTAATTTGCTAGAAAAGCAGTTCTTCCCTGCTTTGTGCTCAGGACCCTCCCCCTTTACAATGGCTTCCTTTCAAAGGATGGAGCATACAGCCTGCGAGCTGTACACACAAACATCCCATGGATTCTGTGTTGTTTTGCAAAGATCCAATTTAGCAAGCAACATTAGTAATGACATGCAGGTTTTCATTTAATAAACACTGGAAAAATTTCTAATCCCTTTGTCAGTGACACCAACAGGCATGTTTGGTAGAAAGTTTATTGCTTAGCTGAATTTTATAGCCAAATGTAGCTACCTTTTCAAGCTGAAAATTCTACTAACCTTCGTGAAGTCAATTTAGACAATCTTTTCTTAAACAAGAAGCAGCACACGCCAGTGTCTTACTTTGAAATCTCTAATACCAACAGTTCATCTATTTTTTCCCAGTATGTAATTGAAAAAGAATGTAATTGAGTATTTAAGTACCTCCAGAAAATACAGTACATTGTATTTTATTGCAGGCAGTGACATTTTTCTTTTTAGTTATTGTTGCAGAATTTGGCTTAAATATTAAACAGGCCTATTCTAGAAGTCATCATTGTATGATTATCAGCATGTGAAATATTCCCAGAAGTTCACAAAGCAAGACACTTATGAACTATGTAGTCTTACGTCTACTAAAACTTTGGAGAATGCCACTGTTCTATGAAAAACTGGTATCATGTCCTCATTTACAGAATACTATAATATCTCTTTTAGAGTTTTAAAACAATGAATCAACTTAATGTTACGTGAAACAGTTATGTATATCAATCCACTTCATCATTCAATTTAAAATTCAGAAATAGATCAGAAATAGCTCATCTCTCTTGTTGCTTTGATAGTATTTTCCTTTAAAAAAGCTAAATTTAAATAGAAAATTATTGTTTCTTTAACTGACAAATTCAAATAAAGAAGTACAATTTTTCAAAATGTCTATACATATCTGAGCATAAAGTAAAAATATTAAAGCAAATTTTTTTTTCATTTAAACTGTCCAGGTTTATTCCTCAGGTTGTTCAGGTGGCTAAAGCTAGAAGTAACACTGATGGCTAATCCTTGCAGGAATCAGTCCCGTGTCTTACTAGTTTTATAGGTGTTACAGTCTGTGAAAGGAATCGAACTGATATATGTCACTGAACCCGAAGCTGTGTTTCACAAACTACGTAGACCTCACACTTGATGATATTTAAATGCTAAAATACAGTTTTGTGTCATGAAGCTTTTTTTTTTTTGATTGTTATTTTAACATGGTCTGTAGTTAACAGACCTCCTTTCATTTTAAGCCTCTGGGAAGGATATATTATGTTGTCATCAGTGATAGACTAATCCACCAATGCATCTTTAATCCAGAAGAGGGATAATTCTAATTCTGGGCAACAGTGCAAGAAGGGATTCCAGATAATATTAGAAAATATGCTTTGCTTTACATAGAACTTTTCAAAATTTCATTCATATAAGTCTTTTAATTTTACTATTGCAATGATTTGTGTCTAATTAGCAATTACAAATGACATGATGAAAAAATTACATATTTCAAAAAAGCATAGATGATGACTGCTTTAATAGTTCAGGTTCTCAGAATTCTTATGGTAGATAGTTTGTATTGTTATATTTACATTACATGTACATATCCTTTACATAGGAAACCAGGGAATGCATGCTAAACAAGAGAATTAACATTGGGGTGACTCTTAGCTGTGCAAGAGATCCCAGAGATCTCCTGTGAGGTTCCCATTACCTGTGTTACGTATGTGGAAGAACAGCATTAAGGGTTTGCCCATCTGAATTTCCATGACAGAGCTCTTGGATCTGCCTATGTGCTGTTATACCTTCACCTTCTTACAACTCTGAACTGCTGTTTGTGTTCCTGACATCATAGTTTAAATCAATGCTTTCTGAAAGGGCTTCCCTCACGCCCTGTCCCTCCCTGATAACTAAGTTCCAGTCATCCAATGCTTTTTGTCCCCTCCATTAGTGGGGTGTTTATGTGATTATTGCTTATTCAGAAAACAAGCATTCACATTTGCAAATTAGTAGGTTGTGGTTGGGTTTTTTGTTTGTTTTGTTTTTCTCAGATTTTCAAGACAAAGTATTATTTTCAAATGTGAAATATTTGAAATATTAAGCCTATAATTTTCCCCCTCCCCAAATATTATGAAACTAAATGTCTGAAGTTACTTCACTTCTGAGTTACTTCACTTCAAGCTTTTAAATAGAGAAACTGTACATTTTTGCTTATCATCCCTATTTAGATTAGGGGAAGCATTCGGAAATGGTTGCGTGGTGGAAAATTATGTTTTCTATTGCTTTATTGTATATGTATATTATATATATAAAAATATAACTCCCCCAATATTCTGTATGTACTAATTTTTTATTCAAATAGATAAATCCACACCAGAGCTGGTTGTTTCTGCAAATCTGTGATACTTTTTGAGAGTAAAGCTAAAAGTAGTTCAGCAAATGGCCTCTATTTGTATTTTAAAAGGTACAGCAATTTTGTTCATGGTTATACTATAAAATGACAGCTGAAGTTCTATAATTATCTCTTGTGTCTATCAAACATGATCAGTTTCCAAATTAGGTGTGTACTTCCACAACCTTGTTAACAATCTTATATGATCAGTCTAATCCAAGTTAATTCCTTCTTGCTCACTGTCAATGGTGATAATTTGATAATTCCCTATTTGTAGAACAACTTCTACATTCAGATTTGTTTTCCAATTAAAAACTTTCTCAACTATTAACAAAGACAACTTTGTACCTAAGTAGCAATTTTCATAAATTTTTTGTTTTGGTTGTTCCTTGCCAATTGCGTGGATTCAGTTTTCCAGTTGCTTTACTTATCCTGAGGGATGATCAGAAGGTATCAGATGAGAACATACAGAGTTAAGCATATCAAACTCGGTGTCCACGTGTTTCTGCTGCTTGTGGGTAGAACCAGGTTGTCTCTTTTGAATAATCAGCACTCGGTACAGAACTGAAAGCCTTTGTGTACAATGGTCATCTGAGATTGCAGGGGCAGATAGCTTGCATTTCTCCCCAGCCACCTTCATTGTTTGCTTTTCTGTCTCATAAACAAACTGGGGAGGTCTGCTAGGCTGAGCCAACCTATTAGTGCTTTCTGCAACACTGTTGTCAGTCTCTCATTCGGATTGAGTCCTATCCTCTCTAGACTAGTCTAGAACTTAGAACATGGTTATCACAAGAACTTCAAAGGCATCAAAGCCCTTCTTGGCTACTGATGCTACTCCACAGTTCGCCCCAAAATGGGCTCAAGGAGTTGGAACAGTGTCAGGTAGAGGGAAATGACAGCTGAGTTTTCCGAGGGGAGGACATTACCGATCACAGTCCAGAATCAGATGGTCCACCTCCCAAAGACAAAAGCCTGTGACCAAAGAAGGGTGAAAGACCCAAACTATGATAAGCACTGGTCAATATCAGAGAGGCTTCCAAGCAGTGCCAGTTGAAAAGCTCATGGCCTGTGAAACTCTTCTTCTAGAGTGGATGTGCAGTAAGGGTGGTCTAGTTCTTTCTGCTAAAGATGAAGTTAGCCAGAGGAAAATTTTCAAAGATACATATATAGTTGGTTTTCTGTTCTGCAGGCTTGTTTTGGCGTTTTGCTTACATCCTTGGGTATGTAAATAATGTGTTGTTTTGAATGAATCATGTATTTGTCAATTCGGGAGTATACTGTCAACACACGAAAAAAATCTTGCTTGTTCTCAGTTCAGAGTGCAAAGAAAGCAAATGCTTTCCTTTCTCTACTTGTTTCTGTAAGATGTGGCCTGTGTTGCAGCTTGCGGTGGCTCTGTTACTAAATAAGGCAAATGTGTTTTTTTTAATAAAAAACAGGGGTCAGATATTGGAATCTGTGTTGTGCTGTTGCTCTTCACTGGAAGCAACTGAGAAGCTAGTTTAGGCAGCTACTTGAAAAATCTTTTCCTCTTCTTTCAGTGCAAGTGTTGGTTGACAGTGTAGAACCTCATAATTTAAGGTTGTTTTATTTGGATGATCTTCACTTTCAGTAGCTACAGTAACTTCTGATTCTAACTTGAGATGAAGTTGGACCTGGAAGACAGAATTGGTGGTGTTCAGAGGCATCTTAAGACCATGTTTCTTAACTAATTCTTCAGGTTTGGTCCTATGGATCTGGTTCAAGGAAAAAAAAAAGTGTGCAGGTGTGATTTATTTATTTTTTTTTTAATATCCAGTCACTGGATTATTCTTTAAAATAATCAAAAATTGCTATTATTGTATGTTTTATTCAGAGACCATGTTCTTGCTAGAGAAAATACTGAAGTATTTGATTTGTCAGGTGATGTTCCCTTATTTTTTGCTAGACAGAAATAAGTTGGAATGAAAGTCTTGCAGTGCTTCCATTCAGAAGGCTAGGTAATTCATTAAGGACATCACTTTTAAGTTCAAGGTTCCAGGTTAATGATTGTAAATGTAAAATTAGATAGTAGCCCACATTGCTATTTCAGAAGCAAACTCAGTATTTGAATTCCAGACAAGCATTTCAAATTTAAGAGTAGAAAAAGAGTCATTAAATAAGGGATATATTTTTTCTCAATAATACAAGAGCACTATCCTCAGTATCATTTCTAGGGTGAATTTTATATGTGAAACTAAGAAACCTGGTACTTAATGCAGTGATGAAAATAAATCTGTGTATTTGAAGTGATATATGTTTGAATGAATGTATATTTTGTCAATGGATTACAGAATAAGCTCTATAGAGGGTTTTTAAATCTTAGGTGATTATCAGGATTCCCACTAGAGATGTTCTGTAAATGCACTCTTTTCTCCAAATGTATGACACTATTTTCTTCTCTAATAAAATTTCAGTGAGTAAATAGATTTGCTCCAAAACCAGATTTATCTTATTGTTATCATTGCATTTATACATTCAACTTCTATTTTATCCTATTTTTATTTTGTTTATGTAGGTAACAATTTTATACACATTCCCAGTCTTTTTTTTACGCAAAGAAAATGCACTCAGAGTATTGTTCAGAGCAGTAGAACGACAGAAACACAACAAAGACTACGTAAAGCACATGTAGAAGTGTAAGCAAATATATATATATATATATGAATATATTACAATAAATCAGGAAAGGTATTGGTTTACAGGGCATTAGCTGCTGTTAGTACTATTCTGTTCTATACATTCTCAATATATTTTTGGAAGAAAAATAAGTTTCGTGTATTGCACGAGCTGCAGCCTGGAAAAGACTGCAGACAACTGCTACAGTAGTTCTGCCTTACAAGCTGGCTTACCTTATCTCGTATTAAAGTGACTAGAAGTAAAGAGAATGTAAGGAACAACCTGCTCCAAAAGTAATGTTGTTTCCTGCCCACTCAGTCTATAAATAAATAAATATGAAGGAAATAAAAAAGGAAGTGGGGAGGGATAAAGAAACAAAGAAAGCATTTTCAAAGTGCAGATGGGAGAGAGACTTCCTCAACAGTGAGAAAAGTAATCTTTTGGAGTTTCTCTTGCCAAATGCTTCTAGCTCCTTCTGTTTTCTGGGACTGATAATAGTATTCAAAGGCTTTGGAACAGGTGTTGTTCTTAAAATACTAGCATATTGAACACTGAACTTGACATTAAATATCTTCTGAGCATCCCTAAAGCTTAAGGCTTGGCTGTCAATCATTTCAAGGACAGCTGAAGACAATTGAGTTACAGAGAAACACCTCCTCTTCCCTGTTGATCTGAGACTGTAGGACTTGTTTTAAGAAATGTTGTCCACTATCTTCTGATTGCAATGATTTTCCTCTTTTCAAGGAAGGATTGTTTGTTTGGTGGTGGTGTTCTTTTTTGTTTGGTTGGATTTTTCTTTTTATGAGTCATCTGTTCTATTTTCAGTGGTGGCTTAAACTATGTCTAGAGCCTTCTGATCTCCTGAGAAAAGTGTAGGTTGATTCAGAGGTCTTCAAGAGACACTTTACAGCAGAACATATTTTTGAGAGTTCACGGCCTATTTAATTATTTTCTGTTAATGTTTTTAATCAGATTATATAAAAAGCACTCAGAATTCTTTCTGCTGTATTTTATCATTAGAGCAGCACTGCTCCTTTCTGAAGATCAGTGAACTTTGATATGCACTCATTATGTGTAAGGAAGAAAGCAAATAAGCAGCAATGAGGATATCTGAGGAAACTGTCCTAAAAGACTTCCAAAACATTCCCTCTCAAGTGGAATAAAGGAGGTAACTGATTCTGTAGTTGAGTTTGTCCATCTGAGAAATTAGAAAGAGCACTTAAATACAAATAAACCAACTGCCATTACCATTCACGTTTTTCCACAGAACTTTGCACTGGCAAAGTGGCAACATGCGTAGTCAAGATTTTTGGTCAAAATAAAAGAAAATAAGCCCAAATTAAAAAACTTTGGCTTAACTCTACTTTCAGTGAAGCAAATATGGAATTTATTCCTTTTATAATCAAAGGTTTGACTTCAATGAGAACAGAATCATTCAGGTGCAGCTTTCACTATGGTGTTACAGAATTTTGCAAATTCCTGCAACGGCTTTTAACATTTTTGCAACTAAAGTTTGTCTGTTTCTTAGAGCGACTGTAGATGTATCCTGCTGAGTTCACTGCAATGAAATCAGTATCCTATATAGGTAAATGAATGAGGAGTCTGGTATAGGACCTCAAATGACCTTTCCAAACAGTACCTTAACTTTTCCTATTTTTTTCTAGTAAAGGCATTCCTGAAATAGTCATGCACAAAGTACAAAAGCTTTTTCTTAGTACCAAGAACAAAATAGAAATGCAAAAAAACATGTCTGTGTTTCAGGGAATAAGTTTTTATACTCTTAAGAAGAAAACATGAAATATCAGGAAATTGTCTCCTTTAGAATTCACAATATTTAACAAGTAGTTAAAAGAAGTTAACACAACATTTAATGGAGAAAATTATTCCTAGATCAAACAAATAGGAAGGAAAAGAAAATTTATTGTCACAAAATATTTTTTTTTAATAAATCAGTACTAAAAATGTAAATATGTCCATGCATTGAGTCTGGGTTCGACCTTTCTCATGTCAAAAGAAGAAATAAAAGCAAAACAACTGTGACAAAATCTAACTTGAATTTTTTTTAATAAAGACATTTAATTTATCATTATTTTTTAATTCTACCATAAAAAAAAAAAGCAAGAGATCTTGCTTACAGTAAAGGACTTAAATGTCAGTATTTAGATGTATTACCTTTGGGGGCGATGTAGGTGGTTTTGAGGTATTATTATACAAAGCTGTAATTGTTCCCTTTTGAAGAGAAAACAGCTTCCAGTGTGCAGCACTGAATTCACTATTTCTCTAGGCATTACTTCTGACTCCTAGGAGTCCAGGTTCCAGCTCTTACAACTTTTAAGGGTTGAAAGTTGCCAGTGTTACTTTGCATTTCTTTCAATTTGACACTAAACAGAAAGATTAATCTGGATAGTATGGACTTGAAAGTCATTACTACAGCCTTTTTTGCTCCCCTTTTCTTTTTCCCCTTCATCTCCCTCAGCAGCTTGTTATCACACGTGACTAGACATCTTATTCCAAATGTATGAGAGAGAACTTTAGGCTGGTCATTTTGTCATTTATTTGATTTTTAGAAAGACAAAATTGTCCCAAGACAAATAGCTTGATTTTTTTTTTTTTTTTTCCTAAATGTCAGGTATCTCCTGTGATGAGAAGAGTATGTTTTTGCATAAATTGTGCCCTTCCACACATTTTTGAATTAACAATGATAAGAAACAGAATGGAAATGCTATATTGTTTTAGAGGAAAATATTGTCATAGGAAAACCAAACTTTTTAGATGATCAAATATCTTTCTTGGTGATTAAAAGAACGTCAATAAATCCATAATAATTACAGTATATCAGCAATCAGTTGATTTCTTATTTTTTTAGGATCCAGATGAAAATACAGGATATTTTAATCTGTGTCTTTCTTTTCAATATATGCATTTTGAATATATGGATTAAGTTTGTGAAATAAGACAGCCATTGCATTTACTAAACTGAATTGTTTCTTTATTGAGTTGAAGGATTTTGACACTAGGAGTTTGGACTTGATATTTTCTCTTTTCCACTTCCAGAACAAGAAGCAGACATCTTGTGAAACCTGTAGTTATAGAACTATTTGTTAAGCATTTAAATAATTAAAAGTTCAATATAGAAAAGCGTAGTTAATATTTATTAGTGAAAGAAGTTGAGATACACATTTGCCAAGAATAAGGAAAGTTATAACAAGATCACTAATTTTCAGAGGAGCCTATATAGCTGTAGCTTGTGACTCTTGCAGTGTTGTAGTAATTGGGTGACAGCGTGGGAGGAAAAAAGAGAGAGAATAGTGCAGTTAGACACTGTATTTTGGAGGCTATTCAAAGTCTTATTGTAAATTAGTTTGTGTTTTTAAAACATATCATGATTTTAATGACCCTGTTTGAAGTATAGCTGTTCTGCAATACAGTATGACCAAGTTGTCTTTGCAGTCATGCTCAAGAACTGCTTCTGCATTGGAAACAGAAAGCAGGATGCGTTAGATGTCATGAGTCTCTTTATTACCTATTTGTACTTTTACGGGAATATTTACCTCAAGTTGCTTGTTGGTTTTTTTTAAAGTAGACTTATATGAGATTTTTAGAATTCATCAGGAGAGCAGCTGTGCTGATACTGCCTTGCAGACGATGCATCTGAGAGTGGCCAGAGCACAGCACGCTCCATGGATCTGTTACCAAAAAACTTTTGACTGGAACTAGGCAGATGATGCATCTTACATCATACGACATTAGACCTTCTCTAAGTAAAAGGTGGTAGGCTTGGCTACTTCACATCAGTTATGTGAACTCACTGCGGTGCAGGATGAGAAAAAAGATGGAGGATTCATCCTCTCCACACTTACAGATGTGCTAAGGATCATGCTGGTTAAAGCCTACTTCTAGATTTTCTTCTGATAGGGTGCAGGTTTGCACACAACTGTTTCCAATAGCTTTGATGTCCCTATAAGAGCTTTTCATTTTTTGCTCTTTGAAGCTGTGATTTTTGTCTTCCAATTCATTAGAATTACAGATAATTACTTGTTAATTCATTTTTGTATCTGCAGCCAGTAGCCATAAGTTTTGACACGAATTTTGAAAAAGCAGGCTATTCTCCTTTAGAAGCTTAAAAGCCTTAAGAAAAACAGATTATAAGTGACCTTAAATATTAAATTGATATTTTTTTAAAAAAGTTTTATTTACAGTATGAACTGTGAGGGGAACTGTTAGTCTTATGTGGTAAAATGTACGAGAAATCTTTAGCCAAGAAAGAGAAAAGGAAGGAGCAGCAGTGAAGAAGCAGTGATTGACCGATGGGATCACTGAGTGAGCAGCAGGTACTGCTTTCGAATGAATTAAATGGCAGTAGCACTGTGGGAAGCTTCACTTTGGAACAGAATATGAGTACGGAAATGTTACCATGCATGACTATAGTTGCGAGAGGATTAAAAGTGCTGTCTTCTCTCTTCTCTGAGAACAAATCGCCTGTGGTCCTACCCAGCACTTGGTGGAAAGCCATCTGGCAGTCTTGGGTGTCATAGGCCAACAAGTCTTCATTATTGTCTTGGTGAAAGTTTAGCTACTAAAACCAAGGAGTTAAAGTCTTCATTTCATCATATTGTGACTTCTAGCTGGTGGATATGGGGGAGGGAAATAACTAAAAGTAAGTTAGATAGCTGACCTGATGAAAAAGCACAGTAAGAATTGATTATGGCAACTTGGTTTTTTGAGTTGTTTAATTTATTTATTTTACCTTTTTATAAAGGGCTACTTTTATAAATGACTAGTTTTATAAGGGGAATGCGGACCCAGGGTTGGTTTTTTTTTTTTGTTTGTTTAACTGACTTTAGGGGTTTTTTATGTGTGGTGGATTGCTGGATAACACATGATCTTATTTTTCATAAATTTGCTTATAGTATGTCTAAATTCTGCTGGTGTTCTCATGCTTGCCATCTCTCCTGCCCCTCTCCCAGAACCTCCCACTCCTACCATCAGGGTGGATCAAACCTGACCAAACAGCTGCTCAGCAGCCACAGATTGCAGTGAACAGTCCCAGTTTAACTCCACATGTGGGGCTGGGAATTGCAGCAATTCAGTGCTGCTTCCCCAGGTGGCTGATCAGTCCCTGCAGCAGAGACAGTGATCAGCAAGAGTCAGGATGGACAGGTGGAAATTACTGCAGACATTTAAACTCATTAGTCATAATTCTTACACAAATAAAACAGGCAGCTGTGGAGCTGTTTTCATACTGCAGGATCCAGATGGGGACCTGGGGTTTTGGTTCCAATTGCAACTCAGTGCTAATAACCGAAGCAGATAGTGGAAGCAGTAACTCTTGGAGAAGTGCACAGGGACTTTGTTGCCTGCCTCCTGTTGGAGCTATCTGAATTGACTTTCCCCCAACTTTTGCCCCAACTAAACAATTATTATCAGATGTGCGTCCTTTTGACCCCAGCAGTATATTCAGAAAAGAATTATCTGTCTGGACCTTCCAACCCATTGTATTTCAGGCATGTTTATAAGTAGAGAAACATATATGTAGGTGACAACCTGCTTTAATTACAGAAGAAAGCATACTTGTGAATAATTTTAACATTACTGATTTCTGCTGTCTCTTTTGTGGCATTAGGTTTTAAACATAAATAATCATAATCTCATATGGTACCAATCTCATCTGAAATATAAGAAATTACTGAAGAACTTTATCTAAATAAGTATGATGGGTCACAGAAATAATGAGAAAATGAAAATATTTCTTACAATGCAGACAACAGTTGGAGGGGAAAAAGAAAAACAGCCACGTGCATCACTAAGTAAGGGACAATGTGTAGGTAACTTGTTCAGTTGACAGTCTCAAGAGTGAGAGGTGAATAGCATAAGGAGCGTCTCTTCCAGAAAAGCAGGAGACCAAGTTCTGGGAGTTATTAGTCACCTAAATAAATAAATAATCTGAAACTATTGTCATTCATTCACCCTTTACCCTTATTCTGCTTTTGAAAACACATTTCCCTTTTATGAATTCTTTGTAGGCAGGGTCTTCCCACTGAAAGGAAGAAAGACAAAGGCCAGAAAGCCAAACTACAGAAATATTGCATGACCCTCACTGTGATGGATAGATCTTAATAAGCTGAGTTTTGGGAGATGAATGAAATGATTACAAGTAAAGCTAAGAGGTTACAATTAATTGGGGAAGTTACAGTAGGTTTTTTTCTCCAGTCTGATGTGGTTGATTTGTCATTTTATATGAACTGTCATTGAAAAAATACTTCCAGGGGTACAATTAAAGGGGGAACAAGTGAATTTGTGTGCCAAAGAACCAATGAAGCCTGGTTTCCTCTTGCAGTTGGGTTCCTATATGAATTTTCTGAAATCCAATAGAGTCAAGCTGACACTGAAGCTTTGTGAAAACAGGGCATGAATAATTTCTCTTCTGGCTGTTTTATGAAGTTTATAGCATCTCAGCACCCTTCAAACCTCTTTTCTCCTGATAACTATTACTGAAAACAGGAAGGGGATTTAGTGTTGAAAAGGGAGAAGATGGGGGGGGAATCAGACGTGCATGGGAAACACATCAATTTATGCTCTGTTTGCTTTATTACATAAAGCAGAAACAGATTAAGATTAAAACTTTCTTGAGAGATGGAGCAAGCTTGGGCAATCCACAGGAGTTTAAGCACCTCCCTTATAACACTCTGAAATAGGCACTTAACTGACTCTGCTTTCTGAGTTCAGATGTGTTTCAGTATCCTAAAAGAAATACTTGATACAGTAATTCTGAATCTGTTGCTGTGAGTGAAGAAATTAATCAGTTGAATAACTGTCATATGTGCTAGTTGTCCTTCTTGCTGTTTTAGATACAAGCCTTTTCTTAGAACTGCCTTCCTCCCTTTCAGCTAACAAATTTCACACTCAGTGCCCCTCTCAGAAGTGTGAGCAGAAGGGCTGAAGGTGGGCTTTGTGCCAGTTGGATATTTGGCAGTGGGCTTTGAATGATTCACTTGATTCAATTCCCTGATGAAAGAAGCTCTGAAAGTTATGGTGAATTTGGCACTATTTCTTTTTTCCTCCTTGACTGTTTCAAGTTAGTTACAGAATGGGGTAGGGGAAATTGCTTTTCTCTCTTTTGACTGCAGAGGGAATCTCGCATTCCTAATCTTTAATGCTTTCTGGATGCACTTTAATTAGAGGTCTAAAGCAGACTATATAACTACCTATCTTAACTGCATGAAACTTATGATAAGATTCTCCTAATTGCGCCTCTGAAATCTCGCACATCTAGAAATAGCTCTCAAACGTAACTGGTTCCACTACCTTTTGTTCTCTTTCTGTGGAAGGATCTCATGTAACACCTTTAGAATTATGCCTTTGTCTCTTAAAAGGACTAATGCAGAGGGTGAAAGAGTGGTCAAAAGCAAGGCTGCTTTCTGTTTTATCTTGCATTTTTTTCCATGCGTCTGCCTGAAGCAGATGGATCTTGAGCTGATGTCCTCAATAGGACATCCCTAAGTTAACGGAATAATATATTTGGTTGAAACAGTTTAGAAATAGATGACACTTAAAGGAGTTATCTAGCAATATTCATTTTTACACAATTTCAGCTAAAATCATATATTAGCACACAAAATGAAGCAGCTGAGGATAGCTGTGAAACTTGAGGAAGGAGATAATTTGTATCCACAAATTTAACGGATCTGAGTGTGAGGAGTGCTTTGTTGAGTACATGTGACACAGGTAGCAGTCTTAATATGCACGTAATGTTTTTTCTGGTAATTAAAACATGATTGGGCCATATATTCAGTTATTTAATGCCTTTAGTGTTGCTGAATAGAGTTTTCTTTTTGTGTAAAAGTATGAATTTAACTGGTTTAGTTGTGGGGATCATAGTCTGGTTCCTGTTTATGTTTTCTTAAAACACTAAAATAACTGCCATTTTAATGACCAATGAATTGCACGTTACAATAGTTCTAATCAATCATGCAGTCTTTAGTGAGTTATTCCCATGAAAACCATTTCTTCCTAAAATATCAGCACTATCTGGCATGCAGTGTCAGAACATCATGTGCTTACTACTGTCTCTGTTTTCTGTGCAGTATTAGAAACCCTATCAAAGAAGTTTCCACATAAAGTGATCCACCTTGTATACCATTAGGTATTTTAAAATAGCTTTATCCACTGTTGGGAAAAGCTATAGTATAAAGTAGTTATATCACACATTTATAACATAAAAACCAGCATCACAAAAAACCTTGTTAATGTTATAAGTATGTGGGTTCCAATTTTTCCTCAGACTCAACAGTTGTAGAATGTTTGAGATTTATTAATAAGAAGTAAAATTAGAAGAGTTTGATTGGCTTGGTCTGTATTTATACTTACGCATGTGGAAATTGGGTAATAAGGAACAAGCCCTCCTGAAAGTAAAACAGAGGTACAAAATTAGTTTATAGATAATTATCAATTTCTAATGAATCAGCATGCAATTTATAACTTGTAGTGCGTTATTTTTTATCAGTGGCTTCATTCTTGTGAATATTCAACTGTGAATATTCAACAGTAATTTTCAGATGAATCTAAGGAGTCAAGTCAATTTTTAGTTAAAGTTCTTGAGGATCAAATGTTTCAGTGCCTTGATTATGAATCCTAAATGAATTGTAAGACACAGGAAAGGGATAGGCAGCTTTGGATGGTGTTTTCACCTGCTGAAAAGTGTCCATCTGTCCAGTCATTAGAGAAGGGAAGTAAGGAATAAATTCCTGACATTTGAAGGGGAACAAAGTATAAGTGTTCTTTTCTCCCTGTGTCTAAATGGCCATACAGGAGGGTAGTTGTGAAGTTAAGTCATTGAAGAATATTGATTTCTTTTTTTAAAAATAATCTATCCATCTATTTATATATAAATGTTACAGCAAGTTCTAACTGCTACAGTGATAACATCTGAAAACAGTTCAACGATAACATGCTGTTTCAGACAAAGCATGTTAGTATTGCCATTTGAACTTAAGCTACTGGTTATATTTGTCATCACCTGAAGTTTACATTTGCAAAGCAATGTATTCAAAGCTGTTGACCAAATTAAAACTGGGTAGAGTATTTCAGTGTTGCACTGATTTTACACTAGGTCTGAACTTGATTCAGTTCTTAATGAAGCTGAATTGAAAATTAAAACCTCGGTATTACCCTTGTGTTTCAACACAGAGATAGTTAAATAGACGTAGAGACAGATGAACGTCGGAAGCTGCACACCGTAGGTTACAAGGAAACGTAAGTGGGTCAGGAGCGATTGGGTTGTTGTTTACCATTTACCTCATGTTAGTTTGTAATCCTGCAGGCCGTTGGGAGATTACAGTGGAACAGGGCAGTCCTGTAACAATGATTCACATAGTATTAATCAGGAAAGAAACCTCTTTTCCCAGAGAAACAGGAGTACTGAGCACTCACCAAAGCGTATGCAAATTTCAGAGTAAGCCCTGTCAGGTTTGAAACACCACCTGTTTGTCACTGCACACTCTCCATCACTGTTCCTCAGGAACTTGCAAGCCCAGCCTTCGAAAAGGTAAGAGAGCTTAAAATGTAGCTCCCCACATAAGACCTTTCCCAGCTAGAATATTTTCCATGGGAATGTCATACTCATCTCTTTTGATATGGCTCACAGCTGTGTGCAGGTGTTTCATTTTTTATTGTGAAAATACATGGCCAGTAGGTTCATAGGAAGTTGCTGTCTGTTTTGTAATGTTATTATACTTTAATTCAGATTAATTTATATTGTGTCTGTTAATGAGTTTGCATTAAAGACTGAGGTGTGGTCTGAATGGGACTCCTACACATCCTTTAATTTAGACAAAACCTTTATATGTGAGCACTGTGTCTGCAGGGTGTTTCACGTGCCCTGGATGCGTAGCACCAACCAAGGTCACCTGCCATGTCCATACAGCCTGCAAGGGAGGCAGAATGGGCATGGAGACATGGTACAGCAGGTGCTCACCAGGCCTTGAATGGCAGGAAGCATCAGCCAACTGAGTGTGATGTTGTGTAGCAGCATATCAAGTTAGGTTCAGTAAGATCAGAGTAATATGCATGGGAGACTGAATGTTTTCTGAAGGTGGTAATCCAAATGTTGCACTAATGATCTATCTGTCAGTAAAGATTTTGTCCATGATTTCTGGATGTCCAATGGTCCTGCTAGCCATCTGCTCCTTCAGAAGTAAGTTCATGGGATATGTATTGCAGACAAACGTGGCAAATACAGAAATTCTTCCCAGGTAAGAAGCCTGGGTGGGGTAAAAAGACAAATTGGAGGGAAAATTCAGATACCTAGTAGTTCAATGTTTTTCAGTTAAGTTATATCTTCATTCTGGCTCTTGGGGCAGTTATTGTTATAAAGTTGAGTAGTTAACAAAATTCCCTAATTCAATTTTCTTCAATCCTTGAAGTGAGACTTCATATACTTGTAAGGGGACTCAGAAGAATATTCAATGCTTGTAAAACATTGTGAAGAAGTCCAATGCCCTGCAAACTTGAGCTATTATTCCTTATTACTAAGAAATTATTTCTTTCCTAAATCCATTAGAGCTTCTATAATTTATATAGAACAGTTACTGCTGTGAACTAATATTTTTCAAACAGAAATATCTATTAAGTTGTCAAAAGTTAAAATAAATAAATAAATAATATCCTTTATACCCTGGTTAATCCTAAACTTTCCAAGCTCTCTCTTGGAGTCAGTGGCCAACATCACCCTCATATTATGAGAAAATTGTCAATAGGCTCCAAACCCCATCCCTATTTAGGAGAGCAATAGTGTTGTACTAAGTTGCAGCGACTTCAGAAATAGTGCTGACTGTGAAGCTGTGCCATTACAGCTATTGCTCTGCCATCCACAGAGCAATAAGGAAGATATAATATTGCTTATGCAACTTCAGCTAAACAGAAGTTTTGGGGTTCTCAGTTATGATGTCAATTGTGTTTTGAGTTTGTGTTTTTATGGTTTCTACTGTAGCTACATGTTCTCCAGTTATCATTGGCAAATTAGTTGAAACAGGATGAGGCTGTAGAAAAGGGTTTATTTCCATATTCTGTCAAAATTTTATCTGTGGTGGTACTGTTACTTCTTACCATTTTGCGCCTCAAATCCTCCATTATTGTCTGCTTGTACAATTTTCCCAATTGGATTTATCCATTCTTTCTGAATTCCAAGTAGTTTTTTAAAACATCACAAAAAGAAAAAAGATGTCTTGTTGCTGTGAGGGATTCCTTTTTTTCTTCTAGTTACTTCTAGCTGCAGGACTCATGTTTTCTTTCTTTCTACCTCATACAGCTAGCTACAACCTTTCTTTGTGTGAACACTCCACACTCCCTTTGTAAGAGTCGGAGTGATGGATAGATGGGACGGATCATTGAAATAAATAGGTGGAAGGCCAGAACCTTTTATTTTCTAAAGACAGTCAAGGCTTAAGCTGAAAACGCATACGTGCTCCTCTTTCAGAAACTCAATGTAGAGAAATCCTACTATGATGAATCTCTTAGAAGGCCTGTCCCTGGAATACTAATTTTCCTTCTTCCTTTCCTTGACTTCTGAAAGTATTTTCTTTTTCTTATACCTTTTTCATACTGTTCAGCGTAGTACGATCCCATTTTTATTTTGGCACAGAGGCTGGGTATGTACCTGGCCAGTGAAGAGCAGTATTACAAATGCCACCTTCTGTGACCCACATGCTTTCCACCGACGCAGCTGGCTGTCAGTGCCGCTGCTGTTCAGTTTCCACATCCACTATTCTTCCTTAGGAATAACTAAGTAGGTTATCTGTTGTTAAAGAAACATATTCAACCCTGCTGACTCCCAGCTTCTCATGGGCTGAAGCTTAGGCTCTGCTCTTTTTTTCAGCTATATGAGATTGTCCAAGTCCACTCTTTTAGTGCTTGAGTATAAATCATGTGAATGGAGGCACTGGAAGATTTTGCCTTAACACATTCTTTAAGATTTCACCAAAAGATCTTTAAAACACATAAAAATAAGCTTTTATATAATCTCACCAAGAATAATACCTTTTGAATTATAAAGGAAATAATTATTTCATGAGGTTAAATTTCAGAAGTTGCCATTTATTTAAATCTTAACCTTTAAACCCTGTGAGGTAGCATAAGTATCCACAGGACACTGCAGCAACAGCAATAAGCAAAAGCTTATTCTTCAGACAGAAATATCTCAAAAATTTATATGCCCATGTGCAAGCAGAAAAACACATATTAAACCCTGAATTGTAACCTTAAAGTAAGATTTCTATTTGCAAGGCAGTAGGAGAAAATACATGTTTATTTTTTTAAACACTTAATACTGTGAGCCTTGTTTGCCATTCATTTTTAATAATAGGCTTTCATGTTAAGTGTTGCTATTTCTGCTGTTTCTTGGGTAATTCCATACAGACTTTCAGATCAGAATGTGTCATAAATATCAGAGTATAAATAATCTATCATTATACAGACATTTCATGAATAATGCATAGCTGTGACATAAATGAACATGCATAACTTGTGAGGTAACCTTTTTAAACATTGATAAACATATGCAACAAAAACTTGTAAAAATTATTCCCACCTTTGCAACACCTATTCACTAATGTAGTAAGGAAACAAAATGGAAGTTTAGTACACAGAAACAAAAGAATATTCTCAGGCATTGTTAATTGTAAATGCAACCATAATTATAGTTGTTCTTTTAATCTATTGGGGTGCTAGGTGAGAATATAATTACACTACTAGTAAATCAGCTTGCAGAAAAAAAAAATGTATATCCTTCTTCTGAAAATCACACTTGACTAGCAGTGCTTTGTGCAATATTCTACACAAACTTTTGGGGGGTTTGTTATTGCCAGACAATACACATATCAAAATGCAAAAAGTAGCATTTAAAAAGAATCATTCTGCTCAAATATTGATTTCAAAATGCAACTGAATTGTTTCTTACTGGTTTTGACTTATAGACTTACTCATAGAAGGTAATTACTATTTCTTTATTAATATGAATCCTGAGTACTTCTTTGTCATTATTTAGATTTCTTAAGTATATTTTGTATGGAGAACTTCTTAATGAAAAAAAATCCCTTTTCCTGTTAAATTTTCCTATTGATATTACGTTCCGTTCACTTCCGTAGACTGTAATATGTTCTCCCTGAAAACACGTTGATAGTTTCAATAATTTATCTTAGTGTTTGCATTTTTGTCTTAAACAATACTTAATTTAAAACAATGCAAACTAGAGACAGAGACAAAAATGTGCATGACAAATTATTATAAACAACAAAGGCAGGGGAAAATAAAACAAGGTATCTAGAATACATGCTATAGAATTAAGGAAAAAAAGCAGTGGATAGAACAAAAGGAAGAGATCATGAAGTATAGGAACTGCTGTGACCACAAGCCTATTTTTAGCATGTATTGTGTACTGTCACATATCTATAAAGCCATTTTCCCCCTGCTGACCAGCCATTTCATGTCTTAATTTTATTGTTTTAATTTTTAGCTAGGAATAATGGAATTGGAAAGGTGTATTATACTGTAGTCAAATAAAGATCCCAGAAAACATAGCTGAAAATCTCATGCAAAGCTGTGAGTCAAGTTTTTCTAAATACAGGAATATGTCTTAGTCTTTCATCCCTGTTAAATGACATGGCAAAAATTGATTTTGGTAGAGAACAACAAAATTTTTAAATATCTTGGAGCAAGCATCTCATTTAAGAAGGCAGATATTATACTTTTATTCAATCAGATGCACTTACCACCAAATGATGCCATGTCTAATTTATGGTATGCTACTGCTGAAAACCAGGATCACGATACACCTTTTAATTATATGCTGGGCTCTAAATACTCCAACTGTTTATCACTACATGGTCGTTCCTGTATATTGTCATGAGTGTCTGTGTATGTGGTAGGTAAGACATGCTTTTGGAAATTAAAGCACCTTCTACTTTCCTGTACAGTCAGATTATCCATTTAGCTTAATTATATGTAGAAAACCCATTATAAAGGTATTCTGTTTATTAAGAGTTTTTCAATGCTGAATGGAATAACAAGAGCTATCATTAAAACAAAATTATCCTTCGAAGTGTTTCCAAACACTGCAATAAAAAAAAAAATCCAGCTGTACCTGTGGGTCTTGAATATAGCAATATTTCTCTACCAGGCAGTGCTATGCATGGTAAATACGGGGGAAAAAATAATCTGGCATTGATTGCATTGAAAAGCATAGTAAAATCCTGCATTTTTAGAAAACAAAGTGAGGCTCTGATCATTTTGTCAGATCACACATCCTTTGCCTACACTCTGCGTCCCAATGCTGGTTTTCAAATTCTGTTCAGCAATTTAGTTCCTTTGATAAGTGGCCTTATTATCAGCACTGACTTCTCTCACAAAGTTGTTTTTCTTTTTATTCTGCTTTATCACCACACCAAGCATCTTCCCACTCATCTGTCTACAGGGAGAATCAAGCCCTTTAGAATGGATTTCTGTATGCATTTCAGATCCCAAGGGATCTAAGGACATCTTAGGGAGGAAAAATCACATTTCTTGTGCTTAAATTTCTTATGTAAGCCCTGATTTAAGAAAGGGCTTAAGCATAAACCTGACAGGTAGTCTTTGTCAAAGTCTTGTGTCTGTCTTGTTTGTTTTTCTTTAAATTTCACTGGAATGGAAAAGGAAGGGCAATGCATTACGGGTTGAGATTTTATTTTTTTTCTCTCTTGATTGTGGCCCAAGCTTTTGGTTTGCTAGATTATGTCTACTCAACTAATATAACTTTGGTTTTTTGAAATGTGGACCTTTCTAATACAGATATTACTGCTCAGTATTTCAATGAGAAAATATTAGCTATTACTTTTGTGGCAGTTACGTCTCTAATTTTTACCCCACAGAAAAAGAGAATCACCCTAATACATATGCCTGATTTGTTTTTCAAACTTTTCCATATTATTTAGCTCAATTATTTTTGCTGTTTGCAAGTTACACAGGGTCTGTATTGCTTTGATGGTTGAATCTTTATTGTCTATGTATGTATGAATATGCATGTACATTTCATAACTTCATTTTGTATAAAGGAATTTGTATGAAACCTTTGAATGAGGCTATGTGAATAATGGATTCTTTAATTTGGGGAGCTCTAACAGAATTTTTTTAAAAAAACAATCAAACAAAACAAAACAGACAAAAAATTTAAACCACAGTCTTTAGGGCTCTTATGAAAAAGTTTAAAAAACCTGTGTATATTTTTAAATCCTTCAAAATAGAATCTCTATTTTGAAGAATACTCCCCTTTTACAGTTGCAGTATCTGGGATGAAACCAACAACAAAATTTGAACAGTCTGTTCACGTTTGTGCAAAGTAGCTCAGGAGGCACTTGTTACTGTTCTTACAGCTGATTGTAGTTTAGTTTTTGCCAGGCTTAGCTTCAGTTACAGAATACGTCAAAAACAGTTTCCTGGCATACGCTGCATCCTAGGGTTATCTTCTGGACTTTGGTATGTCTCGGTAATGATGGAATAACATCCCCATGGCAATTACGCTAAGTAGGGTTGCTGATGTATTTAATACTCTCTTATCTATTTCAATACAGAATGGCAGGTGGAAACCGGAGAAAACTTGCCATCGACAGAGCAGCCCTCTGTGGTGTGTCAGTGTTTCTATGAGAGCTATACGGAGAGTAGGTAGGTGATAATAAATACAAGTAGTTATACGAAGTTCAAGAATCTGTGTCAAAGTGAAGATAAATAGATAACACAATGGTCACTTTCTGCTTCAGATTCATTAAATATATTTAGAAATAGAGTCCTAAATTACAAAAGAGTCCCCAAACAGGAAAAAGAAAATTATGTTTACATGGTTGATTTTGTTTCATTTAGACATGGGTACAAAGATTTTTTTAGAAAGTGAATGTGTGTACTTACGAATATATAACTTGGATTAGATTATGTCTTTATTAACATACTTTTAAAAACAAATTTAATAGAAAGTATATTATCATGGACGTATTCTGCTTTGGTGTATAATATTCAGATGAAGGTTAAAATTCTGTGAAAACAGAGTTTGAGGAATATAATTATTAATAGTGGTCATAAACCACAGTTTGGGTAGGCTCTAAATGCTGATGGAGATTATAATGCTTTTCTTTTCAAATCTGCCTATACATTGCTGTGATCCTCTATATTTTTGAATACTCAAAATTCAGTGAAATTCTTTCTCCCTTTTCAGTGGAAGATGCTTTAAAAAAAAAAAAAAAAAGACAAAACAACCCCAAATTCAACAATTTAGTTCATGGGTGTTTGCTTTTAATTGTTTTGGTTTGGTTTTTTTGCATTTCCTTTCCATACAGTTGAGGTTTTGAGTCACACACTGATTGCTGAAATAGTTAATTAACTTCAGCATTCAAGATAGCTCTTGAATGCAAACTTCTTGATGGAACTTTTCGCAGCAATATGCAGAGACAGGAGCTGTCTCAGGACACTGCTGATTGCTAGTTCAACTACAGTTTAGTGAACAGATATTTCTGTTGATTGTGAGAACAGCTCAGAAAACCGTCTGGATGAACAATTTACAGCAACAACAGAGTTCAGCAAATGCAACTTCTTTTCTTTTTTTTTTTTTTTTAAACTGCATGTGAGATGTCTGTGATCAGATCACGCTGTACCAACATTCAGTATCTGAGAAGTTCCATACTTGGCCCTCTTATTTTATTTATCTTCCTGAGCTTGATTGCGAGTTTGGGAATGCTACTTGCAGGCATAGCGATTAGCGAGATCGGGCCTAACTTATCTGCAATTTTGATCCATGTCCCAGTGCAGAGCCCAAGTACCTGCTCATCAGTGTGATTAAGGAATTCAGCCTCTCAGTCATTATGTTCACGGCTCCAGCTGTGTAGGGTGAGATAAGTTATGTTTCATTGAAGCATGCATGACATTTCTGTAGAAGGGGACAAAATCTTTTTTCGGGTCAAGAGAGTCTGTATTTCATGTATAATTCCACGAAGCTAACTCTGCTGGAGAATGATTTAAAATGAATTTCAGTTTCACAAATAATAACAACAGGGCCAGAGTCTGCAACCATTCCCTTAAGCCATGGTCTAATGATTATTGCACAAACAGCCATGGAGATTTACAGTGTTTGTACTCTCTCGGGGATGATTAGTATCTTCACAGTGCAGCCAGCATAATGGATCTTATTAGTGTTCTTGATATGTTTCTGTGCAAATTCAGCCAACATAGCTTAATCTACCTTCTGTGAACTATGTAGCGAAGTGATGAGGAGTGCTCAGGTGCTCTTTCTGTTGTTTGAGACAAGACGTCATGGGTGAAGACAAATTTGGGGAGGAAGGCAACAATTTAGTACTAAATATCTTATAATGAAACTGCTTAATACCTTATGCCATTAATAATTCCATTCATTTCAGTGGAGCTATTTGCAGAGTACACACACACTAGGGCAGATATGACGAGGATTGGCTGTGATAGTAAATGATCTATGTGGAGCTCTGTTTCTTCTCATTGTGGTCTCTTCCATTACTCCCAGTAGAAACTGGAAGAAGAAAAGCAGCTGCTTCTGTGGTGCTGCTTTTCTTCTGTAGAGACAGGCAGGTAGTTGGAGGAAAATAGTAGGAGGGAATAGAATTCCGTCACCAACTCTGAGTGAAAAATAAAAGGGGCTGGGACACTTTTCTTTCCTGTCCTCCATTTCCTTCCCCACATCCAAAGATGATGGAAACCAGATTTTATTTGGAAGGAACACATAGTAAGTGCTCTGACCTGTTTGGTGTAGTCATTGCTGCTTCATACACAAGGGGAATTGCAAATTGCAAGGTGCAAATCCAATTCAGCATGAAGGAGGAGTGCAGTGCAGAATATGGCCCATTTATTTTTAAGTTTGAGGAAATAATTAAAGCAAATTTGTTGTGGTTTTCACCCTGTTCTAATTACAACATAGAACACTTCAAATGTAGTTATTGCCAGATCTATTTGCATATTCAGTGTAGATTAAAATAATCATCCTGATTATCTGTCAAGATATACGTAAAGTGATCATAAAAGAGATGGAATATAGTATTCATTTTCTTCCTATAATATGTTGCCTAAAACTGAAGTGTTATGGTCCCAGGAGTGATATATGGATAAATATTAATCTATGAACTTGATATTACTTTTTCACATCATGCTTGTAAGTCACAGCAAGGTACATAAAATGTTTCATTCTGGCTTTGTCAGTTTTGAGTAGAATGGTTATAAATCTGTGACCTGTCACTATGATCATTAATAACTGAAGAGTGTAGTTAGGAAGATGAATTTCTGAGTAGCATACTGAGCTAAACTTGTGAGAGTTTCTTTTAAAAGAAGTTGAAAATGTGAAATGAAAGACATAGTAAGGAACATATTCATTTTAAAAGGATAAGTAAGGGAATAACTAATTTTCCCTTCAACCAAGTTTAGATGTATGGCTACAGCGAAGAATCTGGCTGTAGAAAGTCATAAATGAACAAGATATCCACCTGAAGTCTTCTGATTTAGATTCTACATGGTATTTAAAAATCTTAGCACTTTTTTTTTTTTTTTAGACTTAAAGATATGTTCAGTATTAATATTGCTGAAAATTATTTTGGTGGACGAAACAAAACTAGTCATGTTATTTTCAGGTGATTTAAACCTCTGTTTAAAAAAAAAAAAAGTGGTTTGAATATGTTCTAAACAGTCTTTTTGGTGCAGAAAACAGCTTTGGTTTTTATCACTGCCTTCATTACCTCTTTTATTGCTTCTGCATTTCATCCCAAATGGATCTTTTTCAGAGATGTACACAATGTAAATTTAAGACACAGATTCTTCTAGACCTGACTGTTCTTAAATTATTGATTTTAAAAAAGGTGGAAATAAGGACACTGACATATCTATTGTGGTGAATAACAGGCTGTCAGCAATTATGTAGATGCAAAAGATGAACTAGGAACAATGGAAAAACACATTAGAAATTACTGGCTTCTGATTAATCTTTCATGTCAATATTATGTTGGTACAACTTAATTATTTCGCAGTGGAACTTGTTTACACAGGATTAAAATAATTATTTTTTTTTAGAATTCTCTGTGAGTACTGAGTAAAAATTTAAATCTGCAAACTGACATGTAAGATAGTCACATATACTCACGTAAACAAGATTTTCTGCCTCTGAGTTCCCAGTAAACATCTCTACACGTATCCTTAGATTTACAACATGTACAGTTATGATTACAAGTATAATGAATGTAAGTACTAAACAAAGGACAGATATTCACAGTTCCATTGAAGAAAATGGGAAATACGTCTGCAGCTAGTAGCAAGATTTAGCCTGTTCAGATTTCATTTAATTTCTTGTTGGCAGTGGAATTAGCCTCTGCTTCTCTTCAAATATTAAGCTCTGCGCTCCTGCATCCTGGTATAAGTAGAGGAAATGAGCAGCAACTGGAATGTTCTTACACTGGCTACTGGAAACTGCTTTGGTAAAACATGAAGCAGAACAGCCCCACACAGACCCTAAAGTAATACTTGAGGTTTAAGATTTAGAGCATAATCACTGAATTCATTGACTTTCTAAAAGATGCTTAAAAGGTCTTGTATTTTGAAGTTTGTAAAAAATACAGAAAATAGTAGGTTTACATTTTAGCTAGATTTTAGTAGGTTTTATAGATAGCTGCATTACTGTTTAGGGGGTGGTATTAGATTTTATTCAGTAGAAATTACTAAATTCAGATATTTCTGTCATCTTCCTGAAGCATGCAAGATTAAATAAGGAAGATAAATATAAATTCTTAAAACTCATCCTTTAATCAACATCATCAGCCGGTTCTCGTGAAACTTCTGAGGCACAAAATTACTGCTTATCCATTTTGATATGAAAAAACATAGAATCATAGAATCATCTGGAAGGGACCTCCAAAGGCCATCTAGTCCACCCCCCCCGCAGTCACAGGGACACCCCCAACTAGACCAGGTTGCCCAGGGCCTCATCGAGCCTCACCTTGAATGTCTCCAGGGAAGGGGCCTCAACCACCTCACTGGGCAACCTGTTCCAGTGCTCCACCACCCTCATTGGAAATAACTTACTCCTAATATCCATCTAAATCTGCTTTTCTTCAGTTTAAACCCATTTACCCTCCTCCTGTCATTGTCACTGTTTGTAAACAGTCTGTCCCCAGCCTTCATGTAGCCCCCTCAGGTACTGGAAGGCCACTCTTAGGTCTCCCTGGAGCCTTCTCTTCTCCAGGCTGAACAAGCCCAGATCCCTCAGCCTGTCCTCAGAGCAGAGGTGCTCCAACCCCTGATCGTTTTAGTGGCCCTCCTCTGGACCTGCTCCATCAGGTCCATGTCCTTCTTATATTGAGGGCTCCAGACCCACACACAGTACTCCAGGTGAGGTCTCACCAGAGCAGAGTAAAGTGGGAGAATCACTTCTCTGGATCTGCTGGCAACACATCTCTTGATGCACCCCAGGATGCGATTGGCCTTCTGGGCTGCAAGTGCCCACTGCCTGCTCATGTCCAGTTTCTCGTCCACCAGCACCTGAAAGTCCTTTTCTTCAGGGCTGCTTTCGAATACCTCATCCCCCAGTCTGTATTGATACCGAGGATTGTTCCATCCCAGGTGCAGAACCTTGCACTTGCTCCCGTTGAATGTCATGGGTCGCGTTGGTATGAGGAACATTGACTAGATAGACTTAAGTTTTCACATCTGATCCTACCATGCTATTAGATCCAGGCAGAAAGAAAGAAAGAAGGGGTGGGGGGGAGGAGGGGGGATGGTGGTGGAAATGGCCAGAGATTAATATTTCCTCTGAGCAGTCATCAGGAATTTAGGAAATTCTGAACTCTATGGCAGAAGAGATATGAGAGACATGCTAAACATTATTTTTGGTGAATCTTGCATTATAGTACCAGATAATGTGTACTCGTGATGGTGTCACTAGGAGATCTTATGTTCCAAACAGAGCAACAGGCAAGGCTGTGCTGGGTTCTGTTTATACAGGTCCTTTAAAAAGCTCAGTAGGCTCAAGCATTGCCTTTCCAATTCTGCAAACAATCCTAATTGCTCCTTTCTGGCTCTTGTGCAATGCCTTGTTGGTATGACGTTTTTCTTTTTGGGGACTGACTAGTTAATTTCATATAGTAATTGATAAAGAAACAAGAGACAAAGAAATAACAATATACAGTATATTTTTTCAAAGAATATAAACAGGTCCTGGAGAGGCAAGGTTTGCTACCAGTCTTTAAAAGGTGTATTTGTGGGTTGCTGTCCTTCATGTTTCATCTTCATATATCTATTTTTTTAATATCTTTGTAGTTGAAGGATATCTTTGAGAAACTCTATAATTACCACATTTATTATTAAATGATCTCTTGAAAGATTTATTATATTGAAAAGGATAACTCCCTTCAAAAATTTTTACGTTGTATAAAATTTTCCTGTGTTTGAGAGTATATTTTTCTTCCAAAAAAAATCAGGAGTTTAAAAAAAAATAAAAAATAAGGGATTATGTCACGTAGAAGAGTGAAATAAAATTATGTGGATTATAGGTGATAGAAGGTTTGCCTCATTGTAGGGAGAAGAAGTGTTGAGAAGACAACAGTATCTGCCTCTTACCTGCCTGTAAAACATTTGCTATCAGTTTTAGTGAAATAGCTGTGTAATGACATATTTAGGTGGAGAATTTGGTCCAAATACATTATTTAGACTGACAGCCTGATCGATGTTATGTGTTGATCAGAAAATGATGTGTTTAGCACATAAGCATGGGAACTGGATGAAGGGCTACGGATGATTGTGCTTAAACAATTGCAAGTGATCTTAGGTTCGAGTAGAAAGACTCAAAAAATTTATCTAGATTAATTGTAAGTGTCAAGCCTTTCCCTAATGTTTTTCTGTTAGGATAAGAGACTTTGCTTGAAAAGGGGTGCTGACTTTCCAAAAGAAAAGGGATTTGCTTGGTTTGTCCAAGACCAGACCATTTCTAGTAACTCCTGCCTGCAGCTGGTGGAACAGATTGACTCAGCCTGTGGCAAATACCCCTTCATCACTGCCTGGGTTAGACTGTGAACCAAAGGCAATACTCCACCATCCCAGCCAATTGAATATGCACCTTGTTCTGAAGATTTTCTTTTTTATTCCTCTGTGTCTTTGGGGAAATACGTGGGAGATAAATGTGCTATCAGGCTAACCAAATGCTGCAGTCCTGTCCCAGTCAGAAAATATCTAAAGTAGGAAGAACACCACAGGAAATTGCTGCATACTTAGGTCTTTAATTACAATTTATTAATTCAAGGCAAACTCCTTCACTATATTTCACCTACCAGTAATGGATTTTTTCATGCCGCATATGATAGAATTGATCTTGGTTTAGGAATGAGCTTTGCAGCAGAAGTTTCAAGTCATGTCTTTGGGGTTCTTTCCTATAAAGGCATAAAAAGTGGTTTCTTTTGAATCCACATCTCTCTCATATATGAAATTGGATTAAATGTGACCCTTTTAATGAAAATATTCAGTTTAATCAATTGGAGATTATTCTGGTGTCTGTCAAACTCCCACATTTCTTCCTTTGTACGTGCTACTAGCAGCTTCTTTGTAGAAGTGGTCAAGATTAATAAGAATAGCCTAACTTTAAGGCATCTTTTGCGATAATTTTGAGAAAATAACTTGTCAGTTAAACAGACTAATAAACTACACAGCATAGAAGGGGATTTTTCTCTCTTCTGAGTGTTTTTCCTTGCTTTATTTCATACCACAAGCCTCTACAACCCAGGCTTCTCTTATCACCTTATCACTTTGGCTCTTGATGGCAATAATCAGGTAACAAAATGAAAGGCAAGGGACTCCTGGGTAACTGCTGAATATTTATTTATGACAGTGCATGTACTTGAGATGAGCTGCTGTGTCACGTTGAAAAGTAGCAATTTGGGAACCAAAAGGAGAGAGAGAAACACTCAAGAAAGATGAATGAGTAGACTTTTTGCAATTCCAGTATGTGACTTTGTCTGTCTTTATGTCAAGAGAGATGAAACTGTGAGCATGAAGGTCAACATCAGATTTCAAGAATCCAAATATTAGAAGTAAACTTTTATGTTTAAAGTAGATCACAAAATCACTTTTGTCCATAGATATAATTTACTAATGTGTTCTACCATAAACCAAAGAGTAGTTTTGAAAAAGTACTGATTTGGCATCACTAAGTTGCAATACGGCCTATTACTCCTGCTGTCTATCAGTTGTGATTTACACATTTGTTAAATTATTTTCTTTTCTGTTTCTACATAATTAAAATGTTTACATTTCATCATTAATTTATTTCTTCAGGGAACTTAGAAATTTAATTTGGAATTTTCTTCTTTCATCTCTAATGCAAACTTCTCTTCAAACTCTTTAATTTCTCCATGTATCATGAGTATGTATTTTCATGCTCATGTGGCCTTAGTAGCAAATTAGGATATATTGTAGCTGAAGAACATTACATAGAATTGAGATATGTTAATATAACCGGCAGCTAGGCAATCACAGCAAATAATTCATGAACAATACATAGCTATGAAATTACATTATCTTTCAATGAATTATTTCATTTATTTGTGGGTTTAAATAACTATACTTATACTTTAAATAACTTATACTTATTTAAAATAACTATACTAAGTTATACTTATAACTATACTTATACTTAATTTGTGACTAGAGAGGCATTTCCAAAGGGATAATTATTATGAGTGTTTTTCCCAACTCTCAAGAGAAATAAGACTGCATTTGTGTTCTGAAATAGGAGACTTTGGAAGCTATGATGTTGCTATATCTTCAAATGAGTATCCAGGATAGAAATACCAGACATATATCTCAGTAGTGCTGCACAATAAAATGGGAAAGACCCACTGTGGTAAATAAAATCCAAGCATGTCTTACGAGACTGGCGTGACCCTGAGAAACTTGTAGTTTAAGTGATTGGCAAGAAAAGAAACAATATTATAAAAAGATGAAATTGCCTGCATGTGGTGACATGAAAAATAATTGGCCACAATGATCAGAATGGGACAGTGGGTGTCCTTGTCTTGCTTTGCCAATTTGGCTCCATTCATCAACACTGATGTTGAAGTTTCTCATCTGGAACAGAATAAACAACCTTTTTAAAATAAATACAAATCTTCTTCAACATTATTAGGTGCTCAGTATTCCATGTTAGTGTTATAACATTTGTGGTTAAGACTCTCGCATCTTATTTGTATGAAATGAACACCACCACCCCCTCCCCTTCATACCTCATTTTGCCGTAGAATGGGAAATCCTGCAGGAGGCTGCTGAGTTACCAAGACCTGCCAAGTTCCACATTCGGTTTTTAGCATTTGATTCTAATGAAGTTGTTTTCAGCTGGTTTTTTGGTTTCTGTTTTTAGGCCTTTTGTGCTAAGGAAAGAGAATGCAAGCCTGTAGGTACTTGCTTACAAAATTTTGTTTACATCTGCTTTTACTTGAATTATACCACAATTCTGCTGAGGAATAGGCTTTTTATTTTATTTTGTCTCTTTATGTGCACTTACTGCTTTCCTGATTATCACACAGTGTATTGTAGGAAATATAAAATTGAATAAAACCTTTCACTCTTCTAAATTTAAATCCTATTGAAACTGAAGGATAAGAAGTAATATGACTGAGCATATCCATTTGAATGCATTACTTTTTTTTTTTAAGTTGCTCGTTCATTACTTTTTTTGACATTTTTCTCTTTAAGATGAAGTTACCGTGCCGTTATGGATAGCTTTGTGGTGCCATATAGGTGCTGTCAGTTTTCTGAACTGTTTCTTTAGGTCTTGTGACTACTACCCGAGTTATAAATAACCGGCTTAGCAGGACCGAGAAAACTGTTTAAGGAAAGCTACATGTGGACTTTTCTCCTACTCAAGCTCATTGTACGTGTCCTGATTTAAAAGGGTAGTGCATGACATTGTTCCCATGGAAGCTCGTGGCCCAACTGCCACTAGACAGCTTTCAGTATATCATCATATGAAATACGCTTTGAGTCTATGCACCAGGCAAAGCACTAAAAACAATTCAAGTGTTATTAAAATATTCGCTTTAAACTTTTCTGTATTTTGCTGGTGATGTTAGTTTTCAGATGTGAAATTCTTGTTCTTGACATACCTGATCACAATTGCCATAGATTGGAAAAATATACAGGATGCTACTGAATTTCCAAGATCATTTGAATTTCTACAATTACTTTTTAGTGTATTATTTATAGAGGTTTACCTTATTTTCAAACAGTATGTGCTAAGGAAATGATATAAGTCTGCATACCCAGAGCTATCACAGACAGTCAAAGGAAAACAGTGTAAATGCCCACGCTTTCTAGCAGAGACATTCCATTATGTCTCAGCAGAAAGGGCAGGAGCTCAAGGTAGATACAACCATTAATGAGAATATTTTTTGTGCTTGCTGCAATCTCTGCTGTTGCAGTCCATGTCAGCTTCTGTTGTGTGACTCAACCAAGTCTGTCAGGGGTGATTAGGCCTTGTAGGTTCTTGGATTGGGACTTTTTTTGGCTGTAGAATGTAGAATACTTCTTATTGAACATCTCCGACTGTTTCCTAGAGTGTGCCTACTGGTGATGTGCTTGTGGGGAAAAAAAGCTATAGCAATATGTTGTACAGATCTTTATTTCTAAAAGTAATACATTGCCCTTTCATGTCAGCAGAAATCACAGAGAATTACTACATTGGTGTAAGTACATATTCATAGTAAAACTACACTAGAAACATAGCTGAGAGTATCAGAGGTATTCAAGTACAGGACCTTTTGCAGTGAATTAAGGAAGATAAATTATCATATTTTTATGTGTTTCAAAGGGAGTCATTTAGGTCTGGAGATGGAGAGATCACAATTTAAAAGCCATATGCAACATCCTGATTCTTAAAGAGGTGTTGTTGTGGCCTTGATGTAAATCAGAGCAGCTTAAAAGTTGTTTATGTTAGTGGTTTAACACCTGCTGAAAATTAACATCACATAACTGTAATCTGCCACTTCTTTTTGCTCCCTTTAAGCACCTTTTATGTCTGGGATGGAAGCATGTGGGCTCTTGTTGTTGGCCCAGCTAATATTTGCTGAACTTGAGAGTCGAGAGGAAAACTCGCCTGGGCAGCAGCAGCCCAAATCTGGCATCTAGTTGTAGACTGTATGTGAAGTAAATAGGAAGGAAATTTCATTCCTGTTAATTTTGTGTATGTTTATTCCTTAAGATTGTGGCAAATCTGTGCTTTGTGATATGTAATCTGAAGAATAGGAATGAATTATTTATACAGATTTACCTGCGAATCCAAAATCTTGTATGGATTTAACTTTTTTTTCATTTCCTTTGCATTTTTAACAGTAATGTACCTTACACTGACATTTCATGTCATTATGGAGGACTCTTTATGGTCTTCCACTGAAATTATTATTGCTATTGTGCTCATATATTGCAACAGGAATACTTAGTGAGTGTAGACGTGTAGTGAATTAATTTCCTCCTTATAAATCAGACTTATGGTGACATTAAAATGAGACTAACTTGTAATAAGCAAGATTTGAGAATTTTTTTTTTCATTGCAATCTTAAAATATAGTAGTATAACATACTGGAACTACAGTGAAATTTTCTGATGTGGTTTTAATGGATATGAAGTATTGTTTTCATAAAATTTTGTATGAATCGTGAATTCTCCAATTTTTCATTCACAATTTTTTGTTGTTGTTGTTCCAGATTATAAAAAAATAAAAACAAACAAACCCCAGTCTGCCCATATTTTAGTTAAACTGTAAGCTTTCTTGGTCATTAGGATGTAATTTTATTTTACCCAAATATCTAAAAGGTATAAAGCTTAGTCGCTCGTTCAGAGGGTGGTGCATGCTGTCCTGATTTAAGCGTTTCCACAGCACAATTCATCCAACTTCTCCCTCCTGTGTGGCTTGTAGGTGTAGGCAGTTTGTGCTAGAGAAGATGGGCCTTCTGCTTACCAGGTTTTTTTTAATTGCATATGTTTTCTGAGCATGACTTCTGGTTTTTGTTTTGGATTTTTGGTGACAGCGAGGAGTTAGTAAGCATTTTGGGGGGGGGGGGGGCGGAAATGAAAGGTACTAAAAGGTAAAACTGACTCAGTAGAGATTATTTGTGAAGAGATGTAAAAATAATACATATGTTGTTGTTGTACCAAATATGCACATACAATTTCTGTCTTATACAGTTAAAAATGTTAGCAGATTGCTAGATATCCAACTGATGCATGAAAGGACTGGAAAAGTAGAAGGTATATTTCTCATACCCATGACTTTTGGGTTGCTGTTTATATAGACCAAAATATTTTTAAGTTATTCTGGTGTTGCGGTTTAGCTCTAGCTGGTAACTAGGACCACACTGCCGCTTGTCGCTTCCCCTGGTTGGAATGGGGAAGAGAATCCATAAAGTGAGAAAAAACTTGCTGGTAGAAATAAAGACAGTTTAATAGGTAAAGCAAAAGTCACACAAGCAAAGCAAAAAAGGAATGAATTCACTACTTCCCATGGGCAGGAGGGTGTTCACCCACCTCCAGGAAAGCAGGGCTCCGTCACACATAATCAATACTTGGGAAGACAAACTACAAGCCATCACTCCAAATGTTCCCCCCTCCCTTCTTCTTTCCCCAGCTTTATAAACTGAGCATGATGCCATACGGTATGGAACATTCCTTGGGGCAGTTGGGGTCAGCTGTCCCAGTTTTCCCCCCTGCTGGCTTCCTGTGCCCTCCCAGCCTGCTTGCTGGCAGGGTCATATGAGGAGCAGAAAAGGCCTTGATTGCCTAGCAACAACCAAAACCACCAGTTTTCAACACCATTCTCATCCCAAATCCAAAACATAGCACCACACCAGCAGCTAGTAAGAAAGTTAACTCTGTCCCAGCTGAAACCATGCCATCTGGTTTGTATCAACAGCTAATGATTTATACATGTGTTCCCATGAGGCTGAGTTAGGTCTGACACGAGGGAGTTGTCAATGGGTTTTCGTTTTTCTGAAGTGTCATTGCACCAACTACAAGAGAGAGGGGGTTTATTTTACCTTTTACCTCTTAGACATCTTGTAGAGACCTGGGAGTGCATCTAACGGCTAAGTGTATTAGCTACATCTACAAAGCTGTAGTGATATAAAGTTGCTTCAGCGCATGACATAATTGTGGCCATAAATTCTGTTACTGTAAATGAGAAAATAGGCAGCTGAGAGTCAACTGAAAAATATTGTTGCGACTATATCAAGGAGAATTGCAAATACATATCAAAATGGTCATGTCTTAGTCTCCAGAGTCTGTTAGTACGTTGGAGACTGCAACATGGGTTAGGTAGCAGAACTTGGAACATAAAGGTTGTAATTTAGAAGCAGCCTACAAAATCTTTTAAACTGCATGATATTTTGATTATTCTATAACAAATATTTTATATTTTACATACACTTTATAGTAATAACATAAAAGGTGTACCTTCTATATACTCGTTTTAATTATTATTTAACCAATATTTTCAATATTCTTCATTAATGACTGAATGTTAGAAATTTGAGCTGCTGGTGTATCTCATGAATACCCTTAGATGTTAAAAGTATTTCAGGACAGAAAAGGAAATGTCTTACCAATCTACTTTCTAGACTGTTGGGAAAGCCAAGATATAATCGGTGCAGCACAACATAAAGTTTAGTGCATCCTGTAGGAGGCAGTGGGAAGCCAAGGCAGAAATCTGATCTTGTGTTATCTTGCTAACCAAATAAAAGGTTTAGTTTTTTTTTTTCTTTTTCTGTATTCTTCTTTTTGCCCATCCTGTTTATCCATCTAACTTCTTGTACTCATCCTCACTCATTATATGTATGTTGGTTTTTATATGCAGGAAAAGTCTCTTTATTATAAATGAAAAGCCCCAGCTTCATGCAAGTCAATTTTTTAAATCAACTTCTTTTCAGAAAACTTTGAGATAAATCACAGTGCGTATGAAACAAGGCCGTATGGATCTAGAGTTGAGTCCTTTACCTTGTCAGGTCTGATAGCCTGTAAGCAAATACTTTGTTTAGGCTCCGCTCTGCAAATAGTTTTACACAAGGGCATATTCAGAATTTCTGCCCCTATTTATAAACAACATGAGTCATGGAAGATGACTCATGACTGTATGCAGGAGAAGAGTGGGACTGTATACTGGGTGAGGTTAGACAACTGTTCCTGCTAAAGAATATGCCCTAATTCGTAGATTACTTGAGTGCTTTCTTGCCAATGTGATGTTGTGCACTGTGCCTGTGTGGAGTCCCTGGAGGAAAGAAATTGGGTATCCAGGGTGGAGAGGTGTCTTTCTTGTAATTAAGCATGTGGGGCAATTACTATGACCCAGCAAGTATGGCCATGTATATTAGCATGGTGCTCCTCAATAAAGTCTGGTCCCTGACTCTGTTGAACACGTGACCTCAAGTCAGGGAGTGTTTGAACTACCTTTTGATTTTATAGTGAAATAGAGGCATACTGAAATGTTTGTGCTGGTATGCTCTGGAAGCAAACATTTGTTACTAGCAAGCACAAAATAGAGCTTAACTTCTCAGAGGTTTAATTTAAATTGGTTTTCAGTGACAAAAAAGATTTAAAACACTTCTGGATAATGGAATTATATGGCTGGGTATTGACATTGATGCCATGTTTTAATATTTGGCTTTAAAAAAAAAATGGTATGATAGAATTTTACCTGGCATAATCATTGTGAGATTCTACAAGAAAGAAATAGCTTAGTGAAAGATAAAACTCAACAAAATCCCTCTGCCACATCAACGCTACATCATGCAGATTTTCATAGGCCTTGGTTTAACTTCTCAAACAGTGGAGTGAATTAATAAATGACAGCTGACCTGTGGTTTTCCATGATATTCTGGAGCAGATGGAATATGCTGCTTCTCTCACCGAACTACCCACCTGCAGTTGAGCCACCTTCTCTCTTTATAGTTAGTGGATAGAAACAGACAACTTCAGAGCATGATGCATCTGACCTGTTTTTGACATGTACATTAAAAGAGATGAATCATTGCCAAGGAACACCCATTGCCCTCCCAACTGTACAGGGAGACCAGATGTCTAGTTCAGATATGAAGTACATTTAGTTAGATGAGAATTTAAAAAGGTTTGAGGAATGGACATTTTTAAAAGTACAGTGAATATATGTAGTCTGCCTTTTCTTTCAGGCATATAGCTATGTATCTGTTGTCTCGGGCATACTTTGGGGAAAAAAATAGCTTAAAGCGTTCCTCTATACAAATATGTCAGAACACACTGTAATGCGGGTGGCAAGGACATGGAATCCTGAAATCTCTTCATAGTATTTATTTCATAAGACAGGAATTGGAAATACTTCATATCAAAACTAATAAGCTTTTAAATGTTTGCTATTACTCTCTTGGTTCTGGCAATGAATTTCATCATGCTTCATGCGCTTGCTTTTAACTGTACAGTAGATATATTTGTCAAGGGGTACTTAAGATACAGGGTTCTTTCTCCTTTTTAATAACCAGAGACATTCCTATCAAAAATTTTATAGAATTTGAAGTCCATCTTTCAATGTGTTCGTTTTGCCCGTCAAGGCTTTAAAGTAAAACTCCACAAGTATTTTTGTAGGCTACCTTGTAGTTTCCTGTTCTCCGTAACTAACAATGTTAGACTGCTGAATTCTTACTTCCCTATTCTCTAGTGACTTCTTAAAAGAGTGTGTAGGAGGGTTTGGGTTTTTTTTTTTGTGGTTTCAAACCAGTCCTAAGGGTTTGAACATACCTAAACTACTAGCGATTTTTCAGAATTATTTATTTTTTTCTTCCTAAACAGCCAGAAATTTATTTTACACGCAAGTATATTTTGTAATTTATCTGCCATTCTTCCATAACTCAAAAAGCGTAAAGATAATATATCATATTTTAAAAATGCAGCTTTTGAGGATTAAGTGGGCAAAATTATTTTTGTATCCAGAAGAAGGGAAAAGATAACTATTGTTTCCTTAGAATGTGACTAAAGTAACATGGAACTATTTCACCCCCTATAAATCATCTCTAAATGCCATTGTAAATGAAAATAATATACACTTGATGCAACTTTATGCACATGGGAATTTAGCCATTAATGAAAATGGAAAAGACATGATGGAAATTAAATATTCATGGTCTTGAAAGCTAAGGCTGTTGCTAACTCAGCAGTGAAGCAGATAAAAGTTGTTATTGTGCATATTTTTACAGACTATATATATATCCAAAGCTTCTATTACATGATGTAGTCTTTTTTCATTCTCTTCCTAAAAATAGTGATGTTAGAACACGTGCTAATGGAGCAGATATTAACAGATACTAATGAAAAATACTACTAAGAAAATATTTTTGAAGTTGACAGTTTTGATGGCAACTGGGGACAAGAACAAAATGTCTTTCTCTGCAATTATGAGAAATCTGAAATGGAAAAATACTGCCCATGTGTTTAAAAATGTGAGTGTCTTTATTGATATTGGAAACAATTAATTGAAAACATTCTAGCAAAGAAATTTCCATGAATAACAGGTAGCTCAGTTATTCATGTTATTCCATGAATAACAATAGCTCTGCATTGTTCGCCCTGGTAAGACAGCTAGAAACATCCCATTTTTTTCATCCCAAGGCTGATGTTTTGAGCACCTCTGTCCTGTATCACAATTACTTCAGTAGGACTGGGATTTTAGCTCATAACTTTTTGTATTTAGCAGTTTCAAAAAATAATGGGAATTTAGAATTGGAAGTTGTTTCCTCAGTCAGTGAGCAAAGTATCTTCCTATTGCAGAAAATGTATCATGTAACTTCCTTACATTTTTTTGAGCCTAGTCTTCCAACTGGATTTGTGAGGGAGGTGGTGTTCTGTTTCAGGGAAGGTATTGTCCCTTTAGTCTGAGGATCCTCTAGAACCTGACTTTTGATGGAAACTAGGATAAAGTTTCCAATGCATAACTACAGAAAGAAAAACTGTTTTTGTAGTTCCTACCTTTCCTTAACTGGCTTGCACACTCTTTCTTGCATACAGAAGCCATATGTCTTCTCAGTTTTTACTTGGCTAAACCAAATTCTGCTCTCCCATTTCTGCAATTTCCACAATTTTTGTAGCTTTGTACTTACGTGAATTTAAAGCAGTGTAAAATTCCCTGTTAAAATCTCACAGTGTGGCTCTAACGTTACTCAGGACTTCTAGAGCTTTGGCATGGACAAAGGCAAAACCAAGGCAATGAGGTAAAAGGTTTGCCTTACTCATTAAGTATTTATAGAACATATACCATAGAAAACATATTGTATAGAGCTGTATTAGCACTGTATAGAGCTAATCATCATACCAAGTGAAGGCATCTAGCTAGCCACGATCAATGGCTGTTGATTCAAACAACTGATAGGGTTGGAGCTGATTTCTTGACTACTGTTGACTGCTTAGTACTTGGTGTTGGTGCCTTTAATTGTCCTGGTTTATTTATCAGTATAGACTTAGTCAAAATTTCTGAAACAGGGCCTAGGTGCAAGATTTTATCCTATAGTATATGATAGTTAATAAGCTTCATGGTATGTTTTTTGCCCAAACCAACCTCTGTTTTCACATATAGTGCCACAGAAAGATACAGGAAAAAGGCTTGTCCTCCATAAGCAGGAAGAATGAGTCTATCCTGACATTTGTTGCCTAGGTGTTTCATTTGTTTGTTAGTTTCATTTGTGGATTTGCTCTTTATTTACGAGGTGGAAGCTAAATGAATAGGTGGTAGCTATATGAGTAAGAAATGTTCCATATCATTCACCTCAGGGACAGAGAATAGTTGCTGATTTCTATTTTTTCAAAATATAGATGCAACCTTTGAGATCTACTTCATTGTTAACCTGAGCAAGAAAGCTTGATCTATGATTAACTGTTGCCTTCGTTGTTTTGTGGTTTGGTTTTTTTTTTCTAAAATTCTGTGTTTATTAAGTCTGAGAAAATGCTTGTCTGTGACTGTCTAGAATAATAGGTCTAGAAGATTTAAACAACACAGTACTAAACAAGTCTGGTTTTGGTAACATTTTCTATTTGCCACACTACAAAAAGCTCAAGCTTTGTAAAATTAATTATGCTGCATGCCAGGCATCAGGGAATTAACATCAGATCTTAACAAAGATGGGTTTTATTCATAATTACTTGTAACATCGATATGTGTGTAATGCTTTTCTCTTTCAAAACACTGTATAAAATCAAGCTAATTAATTATGGAATCTACTAATAAATATTCCATTGTGCTCCAGAAGTCTGGGGAGTCAGACTTGTGTAGGACAAAGAGGAGCCTACAGTGGCAGCCATGCCACAGAAGACATCATTTAAAAGGCAGACAGTCAAAATTATCATTTATTCTAATTATTAGAACATTTGAAACTATGGTGCTGTCATTGTTACTAAAAATAATATTGTATGCACAAGGCAGCTTCTTCTTGTGTAGTCTTTGAGGAAAAAAGATTAACAGAAGAACAAGTGATACCTGTTTCATTCCAATTAAACATTGAGCCAGAAATAATGAGGAAAAGCTGAGTGATGTTAGGCTACAGATGTAAGAGATTTGGGGGGGTTATTTTTCTTTTAAATGTAGCCACCATTTTACAGCAAGTCTAAATATTAGGGAATAATTTCTGTTTTGAGACCTCAGCAAAGAAAAATGCCCATGCCTAGGGGTGACTCAGACACAAAATGCACAACAGCCTGGGATATTGACGACTGTGATTGGCTCAGTCTCTGACTCAGTAAATATTATCTTTTATGTGGAAAAGACAAGACTGAGATACAGAAATTGAATACATACTCTTATTCTTCAGGTAGTACTTACAGTACAACCCGTTTGGGGTCAAATCCTGTATGCCAGATGAGTGTCCCTTCTACTCAGCTTCTGATTATCACGGAAAAAAAGGAGAATGGCAATCAGACCGGGGCCGAGGGGAACAAAATCTGTATTTCCAGACTCCAGCATTTCTTACAGAATTGGCTCTCAGTTCTCAGGGTGCTCCATCCCGTGGGGTTACAAGGCGTTGACTGTGAGTTTCCAGTCTAAATCTTGTCTCAAGCTCGCTGTTGGAGTTATAATTGACAATCAGTGTTGTGACTCTCTTATATGTACCTCGTGTTGTGACTCTGCTTTATTCTTCTGTGGTGTAATAAACTTGAATTATGCACTGTATCTAGAGACCACTTTCAAACCATATTTAATAGTTAATAAATGCAGTCTCTCCATAAGCATTGCTTTTAAATCAGAACTAACAGGGTCGAATTTGTAATAAATGTGTACTTAACTGACTGAACAACTCTAATTTTCATGTATTCATAGAATTAAATCCAGAACAAATAGATGTCAGTTTTAGAGTAGGGGTGTCCAGTCTGTCTTCTCTTCATACATAACGGGTAGTCTGATCACACAGAAATGGGCTGCTGTATCAGACTTAGGAAGTTTATTGATATCTCTGTTTATATCACTCATTTTAATGCAGATAATTTTTGCATTTTCACAAGTTTTTATTAGCTGACTTGGCAAACATTTTTAAATAATTGGTAAGTAGTTGTTGCAAGTGACATAATGACTACTTAATTAGCACGTATTTCTGTCTATGTACTTGAAGAAATGTAAGAACACATTTTCTGTTTGACCCAACTTCAGTTAAGGGTATTCTACTTATTCTTTTTAATCTTGAGGTTGAGCACAATGTTTCATTTCCTATAGCTTAAAGCAAGTTATTCACTTTATTCAGCTTTCCTCAGTCTTGATGAATCTCTTCAAGATGACAATCTACTTGCAAGACAGAGAAGTGGGTAAAAAGTGGCAAGGAAAGCTGCCTCGTGTCCTGTACACATACAACAGTACCGTTGTTTTATTAGTGGATAAACCAGTTGGCTGTCAGGAAGCTTATCTACTCTCTGCTCTCTGAAACTGTTGTAATTCCTGCTATAAATGGTTGTAGGAATAGGTCACAAACAATTGATTTCCAAACTCAAATATAGTCCACAAACACTAACTTCAGTCTTTATCTTCCAGTTTTCAGCTCAGTGGCAGACAGAGCCTTTGCATGTTTGTTCAGTAATTTTCTGGTTGGGAACGTAGGCATCGAAGATGGTTTGAGTTAGCACTATGGAGCGGGGGAAAGTAGTTGGGAAAAATAAATGAGAAAATTTAGGGAGGAAGTGAAGAATGAAGAGTAGATATTAGAATTCAGAAAAGTAAAATAGACATGAGAGGCAAAGAGGAAGTATCAGTCTATCCCATCTGACATACAAAATTCCCGATCCCTCAAGCAAAAAAATCCAAATGACACCCTCAACCCCAATATAATAATCCAGTGATTTATTTGGGAGACTGAAATGCCCATTTAGATATAATTCAGTCTGTGCACTGATTCTCAAGCACAAATCTACTATAAATGTTTCTATGTTTTGATTAGTTTTGAATTTTCTGTTTACTTCAGTTCTATTTTACTTCTGGAGAAAGAATCGCTGCTAAAATTGCAAAATAATCTTTAATAATCATGCCTGTGGACTGAATATTAAACAACCAGTGTCATCCAGCAGACCTTGTATGCTGGAGCACAGGCAGCTCAGCACAGATTCATCCAGACATGGGTCACTTAACAAAACTCATCAAAACTCCTGCTACCTCTTTTCTTGTAAAAAGGGTGCATTATTAGTAATGAAGGACATGGCCTTGCAATCCAAAGTCTCTTTATTTTCTCTGCTGTTAGTGATTTGCAGGTAGGTGCAATATTGCAGAGGTTTGACACCTGCAAGAGTGAAGTTGAATTAACTTCTTGTCTGGTGTCAGAGAAAATGTTGATTTAGTTACAGTTTTGGGAGAGAAAAGATGGGAATTTTTAAGAAATTAAACCAAGAAAGTTATTGTTCAGCATGCAATTGCAGGGGAAATCTCAATGGACACAAATGCTCCAATCTAAACTTTATGTAATGCTCTACACCTTAGTGATTGGTAAAATCATAGTATAAATGAAATTGTAAAAGTTGCAAAAGTCTTATGTCTCTTTGAAATGTCTTTTCAAAGAAAAATCTGAACAGTCCATTAATGCACTTTTTGATATGCCACTGGCGTTGCTTTTCTTTTAGAGTTCATATATGTTCAAAGTGCATTAATTTACCAGTTTGTCCACTTGATACTATCTTTCTTCCCTCAACAAACATGCATGACACACCTATCAATGCATGTTTTAAGCTTGTCATATATTTTCAGATTGACAGCTGAATGTTTTTTGGCACCATTGTTTTGCAGGGAGAAGGAATTTTAAAAATGAAACAACAAACCAAAAATAGTAAGAGAATAAAGAATGTAACATTCTAAAATGGAATAAAACAGTTTATAAAAGAGCAAATATGGAAGTTTAGAAACAAATTCTATTTACTGACACTAAAATTAGCAGCAACCTTAAAATGATTATTGCCTTAGTTATTGTTTCACAGTTTCTCTTTGATAACAATATTATAATTTAATAAGTGGTTAATTGCTAGATTGTGATCCTAAAATTATTGTCTCTTCTTGAGTCTGCACTGAAAATATTTTCTATGAGATGCAAATGAATATTGAATTCAGATTCTAATTTGCCAGCTGCTGGGGAAAAAAGTGTTTCATTCAGCTGAAATACTTTTCAAAAGTACTGAAGCTTAATCTAAATTTCTAGATTTACATCTCTTCTAGAGTCAGATAAATTTATTACTGTCAAATGAGTTGCCCTGGAGATGCACAAGAGTAACTAAGAGCATGGAAAATGAGATTTTAAATACAACTATCTAAGGATGAAGATGACAAATCTATTTTTGAAAGTGGGAAAAAAAGTATATTGATTAAAATGGCATTAATTCCTTTTCATTATGAAACTTATTCTTTAAGGAATCAAGGAGAGAAAATTATGATGCATATCAGGAAAGATTTCTGGGTTGGTTTTGTCTATCGTTGTTCCCCCATCCATTGTTTCTTACCTTTACATTAAATAGTAAAGCATATAGGAGTAGTAATAGCAGAGCTTTATTCTTTTTCTTTTTTTTTTTTTTTTATATCATGGTCTTGGTATGCATGCTTGCATCTCCAATGAAACAACATGAAAGGCCAAACAGGTTGCACTTGTACAAGGTATTATCAGGATCCTTTCTACTGAAGATTTTCAGACAGACTTAAGTTTTGTTACATGAAAAATAATTGTGGGAAGGGAAGATGTAGAATTTAATCATAGGTTGTCAATACCATACTCACAAGAATAACCTTTTTTAATCCATATTGGGACAGGCAATATAAGGTGATAGATCTAGGGCAATTTTTGCAGCAGTTTGAAATGAAAGTAAAAAAAAAAAAAAAAAGGGGAGGAGAGGGAAATAGTAATAATGGGAACAAAGGAGTATTTCAGCACCAGTGCTCTCACTATACTGACCTTTAGAGTTTCTATTTTAGCTATTGCTTTCTAGGTATGGATATGCTATCTTTGAACCATTAACAGTGGCATTTAATTTTGAGCAGATAGCATCCCAAAAGAAAAATTAGGCTCACAAGTCACATCTTTTTAACTTAAAAAAAAAAAAAACAAAAAACAAACCAAAACCGAGTGACAGAAATAGTTTATGTGTACAATATGAAAAATAAGTATCTGCTTGTGGACAAATACTCTGAGGAAAGTAAGATTATAAAAGTATAGACATTGAACACCTACACTGTAGAAAAATACTGTGCAGTGATGAACTAAAAAGCCTTCAGATTAGCAAAGACTGAGCATATTTAACAGCATAATTTGGGCTGTAACAATCCTCGGTATCAATACAGAATAGGGGATGAGGAATTAGAAAGCAGCCCTGAGGAAAGGGACTTGGGGGTGCAGATGGACGAGAAACTGGACATGAGCAGACAGTAGACACTTGCAGCCCAGAAGGCCAATCGCATTCTGGGCTGTATCAAGAGGTGTGTTGCCAGCAGGTCCAGAGAAGTGATTCTGCCACTTCGGTGAGACCTCACCTGGAGTACTGTGTGTGGGTCTGGAGTCCTCAATATAAGAAGGACATGGAGCAGGTCCAGAGGAGGGTCTCAAAAATACTCAGGGGGTTGGAACCCCTCTGCTCCGAGGACCGGCTGAGGGAGCTGGGGTTGGAGAAGAGGAGGCTCCGGGGAGACCTAACAGCGGCCTTCCAGTACCTGAGCGGGGCCTGCAGGAAGGCTGGGGAGAGACTGTTTACAAAGGCCGGCAATGACAGAAGAAGGGGTAATGGCTTTAAACTGGAGAAGAGCAGATCTAGATTAGACATTAGGAATAAGTTCTTTCCAATGAGGGTGGTGGAGCACTGGAACAGGTTGCCCAGGGAGGTGGTCGAGGCCCCTTCCCTGGAGACATTCAAGGTGAGGCTCGACGAGGCCCTGGGCCTGTGTTGGGTGTGTCCCTGTGACTGCAGGGGGGTCGGACTAGATGACTTTTGAAGGTCCCTTCTATGTTTACTGTGATTAACAATTTCAGAATGCCTTTTTTACTGATTCTGTGAAGATCAAACCTATATTAAGAAAACTAAGTATTTAGAGGTTTTCACTTTCACTGTTTTCATTACATAATGCCATTGCCTCATACTAAAACTCTTAAAAGTAACATAGTCATGGCAAGAGCTTCTTTTTGCCCTGGTTCCAATAAAAATGAGATGCATGCTGTATTATACTCTGTCAGTTCCTCTCCCCATTCCTCAGAAAATAAATTTGGGAACTTGCTGGATGATTTAAGAAATAGTGTGTGCAATATCCTTGCAGAAGAAGCAAGTAGAAGCTGTATAAAAAGTTTAAAGGCATTTGTTTGGCTCTCAGAAGTTGTTCCACTTTGTTTACCTATGTCTCTTGGGTAGAAGATGTCCAGCTCCTGTCCCCTCGGCAAACTAGCCAGCATGCACTCCTCAGCAGGCCAGGAAAACGTGCCCTGCCTCTCCGTTTGAGAACTTGAAAGCAAGCTAAAATAGAAGGGAGGAACTGGGAGAATTGTGAGGGGTCTATCTGGGGAGCAAGGAGTACTGCAGTAGAGAAGGAAGAGGATTCAAGTACTGTGGCATAAGAAAAGGAGTTATGAAAGTGCTCTTGTCATAGTGGACTGCAGTTGAGAAGCCAGGGGCTAGGAGACACAAATCTCTTTAGGAAACCTCGTTTTAGTTCTTTCACAGCTGATAGTTCAGGATCTTCTATAGTAGACTTGCTATAGCTTTTGTGGAAGGTTGTGGTTTTTTTTCCCTGCCAATATTCCTAAAGGGGGTTGGACTAAGTTATCTTCTAAGGTCCTTTCCAACCCCTACAGTTCTGTGATTCTGTGAAATGCAAGTCCAAAGCAGCAAGCTTACAGGCACTTCATCTTGCTTTCAAAACAAAGCTGGCCTGTAGTTTGTTTGGGTGAAAGTACCAGGCAGTACATCGCTAATGGTGTCAGTTAACCACCAGTAATTCTGTGTCTGAGAGATGGGGTGCTGAATGCAGCAAAACACCAATGGGACACATCTGTCTCATGGCTGAAAAATAGACTTCTTGTCAGTGATAATATTCTTGAAATGTTTTATAGATTGCATATTAATTTTGTTATGAATGTGTTCTCTGTTTACTTGTTGTTTAGCAGAGAGAAAATCCTTTAGGAAACGAAGCGTCTCAGTTACAGAAATATTGCATCATGATCAATACAAATCTCACATACCTGCCTGTGTAACAACATAAGTGTTTGGCCAGATATTGATTTTTATTTTATTATTTATTTTTAAAGATTTCTTTAGAAACAAATCATACTGGGTTTGGAAATAAATAATAAAAAAGAGAGTCATTTGTTTCTTTTAATTTGGTTTCAGTTACAGAAAGTGAAGACCTAGTCATTAGTTTTACCAACTGAACAGGACTGGCTCAATTAGCATCAGCTCCCACGTCAAATGTGGAACAGCATAACTAAGAGCAGCACCTAAAAATATCTGGCATGTTAGTAAGAAATGGAGCAACAACTATTTAACAGAAGTTAAACATTCATCTTATTGCATAAAAAATGTTGAAAAATATGAATGTTGCTGGATTTTAATCCAACACACGGTGTCAGGGTATAGGAATATATTTGTAAAGTGGAATCCTTAAAGTTGCCCCTCCTTACAAAAAAAGATATTTAAGGTATGCTTTATAGCTTTCTTCACTTCTTGCAGAAGCTGGAATTTGTACAGATGATTGCTAGGTTATTCAGTTTTCAACTGTGGGTATATAGCTAATACCAGATTATGGTTTTGTCATACCTCTTAAAGACTGGGATAAGATAAAGAAGCCCAAACTCTGAACAAGGATAGTCACTGTTTTCTAGGAAAGCATAAGTAGAAGAAATAGTTCAGGGATAAGATTGGTTGTTAAATGCTGCTAAGGCAGGGGTCGATGTGACTAACCTTTGCGTGTTACAACCTTTTAATACAGTAGATCAAAGATCAAGAATATGTGAATCCCAGATCCTTGCTTAATTCAAGTTTGAGGCAAATGTTTCTATTCCACTCTAATTAGTTCCTATTTCCTGAATCCAGTCAGAGACAGCTACTGTAGAATTTAACATAAGGCCCCTTTCCTGGCGATTCTGCCTGCCCAAAAAAATAGTTCTAGGGACTACAATGACAGTGAAGACCACAACAGGTGGGTAAATGGATGAGAAATAAGCTTCTGAGTTGTTTAAAGCAGAGGAGCTGGATGACCTTTATAAGAGAAAGAAATTGCTGAGAATTCCTCTGAAGAAGGAAGTGTACAGCCTATAGTATAGATTGTGGTCCTCTAAATGGCATTCATACTTTACCAATCCACTCATTTATAAAAAAAAAAATAATGAGTAATGCAGGGAAAAAAAGCCAAACCAAAAATCCTTTCCTGAAATATCACCAGTAGTATTTTTTTCCAGAGGTCCAAGACTATTTACTTTTCTTGCCTGCTGCAAATATGTTGGTTAATCCATTATTGAGGCTATATTCTGAGAAGAACAAAAGCTTTGGGAAACGGTTATTTTTATTTTCTTAATTGATATTTTCCCTGTGTAGTATTTTACGTTTTCATTATTATGTTATATGAGATGGTAAAAAGACATAGCTTGTCATTATTTTGGTTTCTTTTTTTATAAAGACACAAAAATACTTAATGAAAATTTGAAACTGATATATCAGCTTAAGCTGCTGCACTTCGTGCATGTTTTATTATTTGACTAATTTTTTTGAAGACATACTATTCTGAAGCAGAGGTTATATGAACAAGGTATTTTTAAAAAGCAAGTTTAAGTGTTAATTAAAAGCTAGGTAATAGTACTTCCAGAGAAATAACTAGTATATTTCCTGCTTCTGAAGAACCCTTTGAAATACAGCAGATTAGGTGAGGGGTTAGAAAGATGGGAAAATGCTGCTCTTGGACAGATTTAAAAACCCCAAAACTTTAGTCTTATGACAGAATGCCAATTAATTTTAAAGGATTATAATCAATTGAACACTTCCATATATTGCAAAATAAACTTCAAGATATTATGGAAAATAAATACCTCTTATGATGGTATTGATACTAAAAAAAATTAATAATATCTAAAAAATACTGTTTATGTAATTTTCCCTTTAGAATTTCTTTAATGAAGTAGAGTGAGGAAGCAAAGCAAAGAGGTTAATGATCTGACCTGTGCAGACAGCTGTATCCCACAGCATCCTCTAGAAATGGCAAGCTAATTACATTGATAGCAACTGTCTTTCCTGAATTCCTCTTTCCTCCTCCCTCCCCCCTCCAACTGTTGTGTCTCAACTTACATTTTGGTTCATGATTTAGGCAGTTCAGAGGTTGGGTTTTTTTTTAATATATATGCTCATAAAATATGCTAGAACATAGGAATCTACCAAAGTGTCTGTAATTAATAACACTGACAGAAGTATGCCACCACCACTTCAGAGTTCTATGTCTCCATTTTCTCTGTCTCCTGGAGTGGAAAGACGTGAGTCTTGCCTATGTAAATATTCAAGGCTTTTTTAAGAGAATGGGAAATTAAGGCAATGGACTGTCTATCTTTCCTGACAGAAAGAAGGCTGATCGGCTTGTCCTGAAGCAAGAGAAGTCCTTGGGCGGCCCTCTGAAGGGTCTTTCCATCTGAGCTGAGGCTAAAAATTATTTGGAAGTCTTATGAAAGAATGAAGTAAAAAAGTAAAGCCTGCAAGTGTTCTGAAAGGGTTGGGAGACTTTTATCTCTCTTCTGAATGAATCCCAATTTATTACTGCGTCAGATGCTGGCTTGTTATTTAGTGCTTGGATGATTGCCTTGATGAGAGACTTCATTTTTCCCTGAAACATATTTTCTTTTTGGCTCCTGCTGTGGCTGCTCAGTTTTCCACTGATATGCCTCCCACACAGGAGTCCACATTAATATAGAAACAGTGCAGCACTACTCAGGTTCTGACATGTTTGTTAAAAGAAGCCCTTTTTCTGGAATATTATGTTCTTGAGCTGCTCCCCGGATTACTCCCTACCACAGGCCAGGTTGACTCAAAGTGAGTTACATATGTTACCATAGAAAGAATTAAAAAAACTGACCTAACACCTGCTGACCTTGAAATGAAGAGATCCCATGCCACCATCTCCTCCTCCTCCCTGCTGCTCTCCCCCTACTCCCTTGCACTGAAGTCTTGCTCTCATCTGACCACAGGACTCAGCCTGCTAATGCAGCAGGACTTTAACACGGTTTAAAAAAAGATAAAAGAATACACATTATTGAGTTAATTGGTGAGGTGGGCTGGGTCACACAAACAGCATGAGGGACTGGGAAAGCCTGCACAGACAAGAGCAAAGGATGAGAGTAAGGAATGTGTAGGAAGTTTGTGTTGCATGAGAGATGTTGAGACAGGTTTATGTACACAGAGGTTTCATAGTGGAGCCCACAGCTGCTGGTATATGTTAACTCTGAAAAGCTGATTTAGGAGAAAAGGACTTCCTCTAGTCCCCCCCGCAAAGCGGTTGTTCCTATGAAATGATGGCATTAATGCTTGTTCGGATATATGAATTAGCTGGCAGTGATGTGTATTTATTGCTTGTTAAGCTTGTGTGTACACCTCTTACAGGTTAATAGTTATTGAAAACTTAAATTACTATTATTAATTGGTTGTGCACAGTGGTTTGGTTCTCTACTAAACTAAAATCTATGAAGCAAGACAAAGGTAATGAAGGAGTCGTTCTCAGACCAGGGATAGGTGCCTCTTGTGAGAGCCCACCACTATTCAGGGTTGCAGGTGCAAGACAGTGAAAACAACAATATAAGAATGAGAGTATGAGAAGAATAATGGAAAAATAATACTGCAGAGGCTCTGGAAACACTGCCTCAACAGTGTAGGTAAAGGTTATGGGGCTGCGTTACTAAGACACCTAAGGCACTGCACAACATTTGGTACTTCTGATGTAAATCGACTGTACCATGTGTTTTCTCTGCTTGTGTGAGAGTATTTGTTTTAACAGGCTAGGTTTTACACTTATTTGGTATTTTTAACCAACAATTGTAGATTTTGTGAAGTTTTCACCTGAGTCTTTCAAACTTACCATTATTGTTAGTGTAATTTAAGAATGTTAATTTATGCTGTTGTGCAAAATGTGTTTAATGACCCCATTTACTGATATTTACACGTATGGGGAGGTCTGAAATGGCATGATTTTCCTACACCACAATATAATCCATGAGGCAAGACTTCTACTTTATGTGCTTTATTTGTTAGAATAAAAAGAAAACCAACAAAAGCACCAATAAAAAGCTGTACCTTTTTTTCTGTTTCCTTAGAAAAAAAATTCCAGTTAAGGAACTAGTTCTACGGTATCTTACCTATGGAAGTTCTTTACCCTTTACTTGCATAGGCAAGGTCAAGTGCATTTACTCAACATTTAGAGCCTACCGGTGTATACGTAGTATGGAAGTGTTCTTCTGACTTCTTTCATGGCTTGTTTACTGATATTACCCAGTTCCTGTGCGTTAAGAGAGTGTTCAGTCTAGCTTAGACACAAAGGAGTTTAGTCCCCATATGCTCCCCATATGACAAATATGGGTCTTTAGATCTGAGTAACATCTTGGAAGAAGTCACTTTTCACCGTTCCTGTGGAGATGAGACTCCTGATCCTGATACTGAAGTTCAATGGGTTAAAGGAGGGGTTTACACTGCTTTGGTATTGTGGCCACCTGATTTGCAAAAGGTTATGAAACAAAGGCATATCTGCTGATGTATAAGATGCCAGTGATTAAATTCTCCAGCAGTCTCACTGTTTTGAACGTAAAAAAAATAATTCAGAATCCAGAATAGCAATGAATTTCCAAAATTATAGCATCAGGTTGCATAGGAAATATGGCAGTATAATCATGTTGTAATTTATATCTTTCTTCTACTTTTAGTGTTTTCAGTCAGTCTAATTTAAAGAACCTTGCACAGTTTATGCTAAAATCTTAAATTGTTTGAGTATTTTTAGCATTTTTCTGTTATGTTTGCTCAGCGCCACTTCTACTTGATGAGATAGAGGACTAGACCATGGTGTAAATACCTGACTTTCTATAAATTATTTCAAAACTCTCCAAATGAATAAGATTATTCTCTCTTGCATGAAAAATTGCAACCAGATAGAAGCATTTGCTGCCGTTTGGTCAAGACATTCTTCATCACTTTATTTGGATTGAGCTTCAAACTATCTCCCATAACAACACTGGGCTTTGGTTGCAGCATCCTTATTCTTCATCCCTGTGGAACAAAAGTAATGTTGACATTTTCTTGCAAGTATAGTGGCAACATATTTTCCTATGTGAAGTTATTTTGGACCAGTAAGAGGAATTTAGTCAAAACCCAAAATGTAATTTGTATGTTTTGACCAAAAAAAAGTCAGAAAAGTTAGTTGGTTCCCTAATGGCACTGATTCACTGCAGTACACTTAACGTTATTCTGGGTAACACCTTGGAAGAAGTCACTTTACAATTACTTAACACTGGCCTATTGTTCTGAGTCGCTTTCTGATGTAAGTTTTGTTTTATCAAGGCAGCATTTTGGAGCCAAGGGGGTGGCTAGGGGAGCTAGTTTTGTTCCACAGCAGAATGAAAATTTGCTATAGAAATGCCAAAGGTTCTTCTGTTCTACTTAGTGTCTTTATTTCCTTTTAAAGAGAATTAGAACTAAAACCGAACAAGAAGGTATAAAAAGGCCTAGGGTTTAAGTGACAAAGCATCCTCAGTCTCTTAATGATTTTGGTATGTTTCTTCTTTTATCTGTATGGCTTAAGTTTTTTGAGGCTTAATTCGGGGATTTTTCTCATAGCAATCTTTTCCTATGCTTGATTTTCTTTCACTGAGACAATACTTAGTCCAAATTTTTTTCTTCTTCTAAGGTAATCAAAACCCTGACAATTTTATTGTGTATTTATATCTGTAGTCCTTCATGCAAGGAATTTCCAGATGCTTTGAATTTTCCAGACCATATTCACTTTAGCCAAAATCTGGATTTTTCTCCAGAAGTTCATCTTATGGCAACGTTCACCTCAAGTCTTTCAGGTTCCCCAGGCAAGTTCTTCCTTGATTATTTGGATATCTTACAGAAATCAGTAAGTCTAAGCTCAGATACTCCTGCTTTAAGTGATATCAATCATTCAGATGACCATAGTAGGTGCTTTATAAGAAATAGTAGTATATGTCTACTTCAGGCATCAACTTCGTTGTGGTTTTGGCCAAATTTATCAAAACCAGACTGACAAATGGTCCTTCTCTCCTCTTTTCCCCCCAAAAGAGAGGTGAGGAAGAGATAAGGAGATTTAGAAGTTTAGAATGAACTAAACTACTTTAATGAGGTATTAAGACTCAAATAACTAAAGAAAAAAAAAGAAAATAAGGAAATAGATACAATATATACAAAACCCTATCAAGCTCCTAGTATGATGTCACCTGCAGGCACTGGGGAAGTCCCAGGCTGGACTCAGCAACAGATAGGAACTGGGTTCCAGGTCTGGAGTCAGGAACACATGGATAGCATTAAAGGTGGATGAACAGACAGAGTCCTCTTCGGACATCAGCCATTGAAGAAAGAGTGATGACCCTTTGATCCCTCATCTTTTATACTGAGTATTGGGGCAGATGAGGTGGAATACCCCAGTTGGTGAGGTTTGGGTCACCTGTCATGTCCGCTCCTCCCCACAGGTGTGACCCCTCTGATTTTTCCATTTCCAACCCTCTAACTGGGCAAATAACAAAATTAGCTGACCTTGGTTGTTATAGTAATAAGTATAAGCAAGGGCCTCTCTGCATGCTGTTCCTTGGCATGAAGTACAAACTTTGGTCCAATCACTCTGAGAACAAGCAGTTTTCTCTACAATATGCCATTAATTTCAGGGAGTTAATAGAGGCCTAGCTAAGATGTAAAATTACTGAACAGAAAGTTGCTTCTGTTTTACTTCAAACTGGGACATACTTTACTTTTCCATTATTCTGCATGTTTTTTCAACAAGAACACTGGTCCTTCCACAGTTTTCAGTGTTTTTCCCTCAGGATTTTAACAGATCATTCTTTGGGAAACCCACTGCAAGGTGGTTTGTTTTCTTTTGAGTGTGGTAACTTAATTACATTCCCATCTGTAACCTCCCTCTCATCCCCTTCCACCCTCAAAGTATGTTTTTTTATGGGTCTTTCTCATGAAAGTAAGCCCTATTTTGAGATTCTTAGAAATTATTTTTTTGATTCGGAAAGGGTGAGTTTGTGATACACAGTGTAATTCTTTGCTGTGGTAAATAATGCAGTATAGAACTCTACCTTTTCTGGAAATGACATTTGCTGGACACTGCTCATCATTTTCGGAACCATTTTGACATAATTTCTGTCAATTTTTCAGAGGAACATTCTTTGAACAGACTTTCTTTTCCACAGCATCATTTCAGTTTAGTGTTGCTTCTCTGAGAAAGCTGCATGAAGGAATTCTTGCAGTTTACAGAAAACTCATTTCACTGTAATAGGCAGATTGAAATCTGCTTCTTCTCCCTATTAAAATTAACTGAAGGTCACTCTTTAATTTCAGGGAGTGAGAGAGGAATCTATAAACTGCAAAGACTCAAAGTGGTCACCTTTTAGCCATAGACTCCTGGTACTGTATTAGAACCTTAATATTGAGGTATAATAATTATAGATATAAATCTGTACTGTAGAAGCCATGACAAAGTGGCATGAAATTGTCATGGGGTCATAGAGGGTCATTAAAATGGCAATGAACAGCCCAGAAATGACATGTATGAGTTACCATACATGAAAAGCAGCTATGAGCTGCTGTATGTAACAACTTGAGGGTAGTATAGCACTTGTATGGATGAATGTTTTGTATTCGGAGAACAGTCATATCTGATAATTAAACAGCTAGTGGTTTTGACATGAGAAATGTATGGCTATTGTTATTTGGGTATCTCACATGTGGAAATGAAAGTCATGTGCAAAAGCTATGTGTTGGTACTATGTACGGACCAGATGCATCTGACAGTGATAGGTGAAAAGCTGAGGATGCTGCATCACCCACTGTGGAGCACAAGTGCCACACTAGGCAGATGGTGCTCAGGAAGGATGACTACTGTCCCTTTTGCCTTCATGTTAATCCCAAAGCTAGGTCTGGGTCTGTTTTAAAGCTCGATCATTTTGTTCAGGTGAGGAAGATTTTGAGAGATCCCACTGTCATCAGAGAAGAATTAGAATGTGTATGACTCATGCCTCACTGGAGTCTCTAGCATCCAGAGGGCATAACCTGTTCTCAGTTTCTTCCATGGCCACTTCCAGTGCTGCAAGTGTAATTTGTTCTCTTTCATGTTTTTTTTGGCTGTAAGTTCCCTGTGCTCAGCATGTGGACAGTAAATAGCTTCAACTGGACTTGCGTTGTAAAATCAAGGGGAAGGATCATGACCTTTTCCACTCTTTTTGCACTCAGACCCTTTTATATTTATATGCTTAAAATATTTTATTTATGTACTTTTATTTTATGTACTTTTGCATATAGTATCTGCTGTACCGCAGTGTTTTTACCAGAGTCACTTCCAAAGGGGAAACAAATTTCCACAGAATCTACTAATTTCAAGTGATAAAATGAAAGTTTCTCAATGGTAGTTAAATAGTTCTTCAGCCCTAAGTCATCACATTATAAAGATATCTAGTTCCTTATTTCTGGTATTGTTGGCATAAGAATATTTTCCAAGCCCCTGAGCTAACACTGTATAATCAACATAATCTCATAAGAAGAAAGGAGCGTTAGATTTCAAAGAGGCAAGAACACGATCTTTCAAAGGAATTTCACACTGGGTTCAAAATGTCTAGTTTATGTTCTTTCCCTCAGGTGTGCAGGAATAACAGCTAATTAATTTATATTTCCTGTATTCTTCCACTAGCTCAGTCAGCAACATCCGTAACATCTGGCTGCTTGGATATATTACAACATCAGTAGCTGCACATACATTAAGGACAAATATCCAAAGGGCTGTCCACTGCAGTAGTATTATAAACAGGTTAATTGGGCATGATACATAGTAAAGGCCTGTGTGAGACACTAAACCCACCAAATATTACGCAATGGTAAAAGTCTGGTATGTCTGTAAACTGAGAACCAATTGTGAGTAAGTGACAAGGTGCTTAGAACAGCTGTAAACAAAACAGCTTTCAATTCCTTATTTCATTCCTATTTCAGACAAGCGATTAAGGAAGGTATGGACAGGATCACATTGGTAAATGTTTGATGAAGACATGGGTCTTGTCTCTGAAAATGTTTCTCTTCAGGAGACTGTTCATCTGCAAACCTTTCTCTCAGTTAAACACTTGAAACCAAGTCATGATCCCAGGCACTTAAATTAATGGGCCACATGATTTAAGTGTAAGAGAACTCAATGTGTTAGTTTGACTTATAGCAATTCTGTTTCTATCATTCCAGATGAATTTTAAATTTACAGAACAGTTTGAAAAAAAAAACAAACAGCAAAGTATTTCTGAGTGACATAAATGGCCCTTCTGCCTGGTGGATGAATTTTAAATTTCCATGTATTTTATTGGAGAAATTGCAAAACATGCTTCCTATGGAGGCAGAAATCCATGCACTCTGCTCTCCAGTGGGCACCTGCTGAAAACCAAACAGCAGCGAGCTCCCTTCTCAGGGACAAGGGATTCAGTTGTGCCAGGTCAACAAGCACCTTCAGTGCTCATTGAGAAACCTCTGGATGACACCGTGCATTGTTACACTGCTCTGATGAATCATGAGTTACAGTGTCTCTTCACTGCTAATGACTTCTTTTTCCTGTCAGCAGGAGCTGTTTCACTTGCAGCATTTCAGTGCATATAAAACTCCACACAAGCATGTAAATATTTGACCACTGGAATATAGCTTTTTTAGCTACATCATCTCTGCTAAAAGTTCCTCCCCTTTACTATAGTTCACCTGTTACAATTGCACTGACTTTTAATTTGGAAGGTGTTCTAAGATGATAAATTAACAGTAGCAGCGTCACTATTATTTGAACAAATTCCTTCTCCTTATACTTTAAAGTTCAGGTAGATGCAAATGAGATTGAGATTAGAAAAGGAATAGGAACAAATACAGAGATTTCTAATGGAGGAGCAAATGATTTTTTTTTTCTTCCTTCTGTAGAATCCCAGAAACCCATTTCACCATAAGGGTTATTTTTGGTTTTGTTTTTTATTTTGTTTCCCTCTGATACTGTTTCGATCTTTGGTCTGCTTTGTTCTAGGAATAGGTACTTTGGTCATGAAGAAAGCTGAAGACATTATTCTGGTATTGACCTGATGCACTAATGGTACTGAAGGCTGGGTTCAAGATCATTAAACACTGACTCTCCTAAATGGGTCATGATCTGTGTTTATCAATAAGACTAGGAGATGATTTAGCATCCAGAGGCCCAAATTTTGCATGGATGTTAGGGAGGTGAAAACGGTTAGAGGGCTGGAGCACCTCTCCTATGAAGACAGGCTGAGAGAGTTGGGGTTGTTCAGCCTGGAGAAGAGAAAGCTCTGGGGAGACATTATAATGGCCTTCCAGTACCTGAAGGGGGCCTGCAGGAGAGATGAGGAGGGACTCTTTATCAGGGAGTCTAGCAATAGCACAAGGGGTAATGGCTTTAGATTGTCAGAGAGGAGATTTGGATTAGATATTAGGAAGATATTATTTCCTGTGAGGGTAGTGAGACACTGGAACAAGTTGCCCAGAGAAGCTGTGGATGCCCCATCCCTGGAGGGGTTCAAGGCCAGGGTGGATGGGGTTTTGAGAACTTGGTCTAGTGAGAGTTGTCCCTGCCCATGGCAGGGGGTTTGAATTCAATGATCTTTAGAGTCTCTTCCAACCCAAACCATTCTATGGTTCTATGATATCTCTAGACTTAATTGCATTTCAGATTAACCCTTTTTTAATATATAATAATATATAACAATAAAGTATTGTATACAGTAAAGAATTTTCAGACTAAATATTATTGTAAATGCAAAGTGAAATGTTGATCTCTTAGCTGCTGAATTCAGAACTTTTCCACATAATGGAAATTCATTTTGACAATGCAGGTAAAGTAGGAGCTATGGCAGCTCACCCTTGATCTGAGGTCCATAGAGTTAGGTACTTCAAATATTTTTTTGTACCCTGAACTGATACATGAATACATTGCCTTGTAATGTCAGACTTTATTTTAAATTCCTTGGACAATTAAATCAATTATACAGCTTACTGTGATGGGTCCTTTGTTCATGAGTCCATACATGTAGGTTACTGTGGAGTAGTTTTACCTTTTACTGTACTGTTGTAAATTCACTGGAATACACAGTATTTTTTTAGTGAAGAGTGAGAAGAGGTACCAGTATAATCAACTTTCTCTCTTTTTGACCCAACTAGATCTGGATAAATCTTAACCAGTAAATCTTAACCCAGTAAACTGCACTAAGATTTTCAAGAGGATCTTTAATATTTGGAAGTGTATGCATTATAAAATCATTTTGACATCAATCAGATTCAAGGGACAGTAGTTAGTAAATGAGCTATAACTCTAATTAAACTCACTTGCATCTAAATTTGCCGATAAAAAGCTAAATGTTTTCATATACTATTTTAATATTCCAATTAGGTAATCTTAACTGTTAGTTAAGATTGTGTTCATATTCTCTGTAGTGTGAACACACTAACAACTGTTAGTGTGTGCATATTCTAACAACTGTTAGTGTGTTCGTATTCTCTGTAACAGTAATTTGTGTCAACCTGGAATGAGACTTCTCTTGTTAAGTTGTCCATGTAGGAACTGTGCAATCAAACATAAATGTAGTAAATCTTTTCATCCAGAAAATTATGGACTGTTCTCCATTCAATAGAGCAGCTATGTGAGTCACTTGCTCAATTAATGCAGCTTCTTTGATTGCTAGGGTTTGGGGGGGATTTTTGGTGTTTTTTTTTCCCTTCCTTTTTAATTCATAAATAATTTAATGTTTAAAATTAGAATGGTGGTTGGCTGTGCTCAGTTGCACAAGAAGTCAGATAGATGTTCTATTCACTGATATAGATGAAGACTTGCAGAAACCATCTGGACTGTGATTGAAAAGAACTGTTACAAGAACTGGGGAAGCCCAATGGTGACATTTATGGCAGACGTAGCTACAGTATTAAAGGAAAAACCCTTTTGACATTTTTTTACTAAATAAGATGACAGTAAGATTTATCAAGGGAGTGCTGAGTTTAATTGTAACATGGCCTCATTACAAACAGTCAAATAAATTGTGTGCATTAATTATGAAGCAGAGAATTTCATAATGGCCTTTTCCTTTAATTATCTCAATTTTAGAACTCTGTCACGGATGTATTGGATGGTATGTGACATAAATTTGTTCTGTTTCTTAAGTTATAATTTTTGGGTGTCAGTATAGTCACTGAAGCAGGACAACAGTGTGTAAGCCTGTGATTGAAGGTGTAGTTAGCATGTTTCTGGTTCAGCATGTTTAATTGTCTGAGTTTATGCTATGTGTCTGGCACAGGTTTCTGGAAACTGTGTGAGTCTTCTGTTGATCAATGTCCTACTCACTCCAATATGTCCTTATTCCAAAGCAAATGTGGGCATACAAGTTCCTAATATTCTTCCTTCAAACTTTCATATGAAAGTTGATCTTCACAGAAAATGAACATAAAGGAAAAGACATAGTTGAAACAAGTCTACTTTTAAATTTTTCTGAATAGTTGTGGAATACCTCTGTTGTATTTGTCCATCTCTGCTGATTTGATGCTAAAGGAAGACTTAGCGAACGTTATTGGATTTTTTTGTGTCTAGGCTTCTTGTTCCATCTTTAAAAGAAGCGCTTTTAAATCATCCTTTACATATCACGTGCAGGCTTGAAGAGACAACCAAGTATCCAAACCTAATATACACTGTGAATATTTTTATTTATTTTACACAGACTTACAGCACTGAGCTAAAGAATGCTATTCATGGTTTTGTCAAAATTTGTTCTTTCAGGTTATACACAGATTTGCAAAAGTTCTACTCTGTTGTTGCAAATGCCCTGTGCTCCTAAAGAGTCTAAAAGGCTCAAGGTTACATCTTTTCCAGTACATCTTGAATTCATGTTGAAAATGTGATTCCTTGTATTAAAAAAAAAAATAAATTCAAAAAAATCCTACTAGTAGTCTAGTACTGTCTCCTGACCATCAAGTCCAACCAACCTGAACAAAATAACTTTATATTCATGTTGATATGCTGAAAGAATAACATGAAATTCAATGCCTTCTTTATTATTATAGAAATGTTGCAATCTACATATAAACTTATACCAAAATGTACAGACTAACAGGTTTAATCACTCATTGAAACTTTACTACCGTAAGTTCAAAGACAAGTAAAAGTACTGTATTTCAGTCCATAGATTTCTAATAAATTATTCTAAATAAAATGTCATTCTTCTGACTGTATTTTAACATCCAGCTGGCTATCACTGAAGATCATAGAATTAAATGCTGGGTTTGTTATTTGTGTCACATTGAACCTGAGTGGTATAAATTACCAAGAACCCTCGGTACTTGTTTTTTGAAATAATTTATGGTGCTTTAAAGGCACTAGGATTAGCAAGTGATATTAAATATTCCGAGTTATGAAAATAAATTACGGAAGTAAATAAACTTTGACCAGTAATGTTTTAAGATATGTTTGAAAAAGAATTTTGCTTTCTGTGAGACATAAATGTTCATTATCACTTGATAAATATTACTGAAGAATTTGATGAAACCCAGATGATTATTGGACACAATTACGTTGCTTGATCCCTAACTGTTCCAAGGAGTTTTTTCAATTAATTATTTAAATATACTTACTAGTTTGAGATTGCAGATGCATCTTTCATCATTTGATTTTGAAATTCAAGCTCAAGGAAAACAGAAAGTATAATTGTGATTGTATTTTCCTGAAGCTGATGCTTTACTGTTGTCCTCCAAAAGTTCAGCAAAATTAGGCTTACAAACCTTATCAGACACAACTGATGTTAAAGATTGCCTTATTCTAGCTGGCAATGGATTGGACTTCTAGAAATATTTTTTTTTTTCTGCTGTGAATGTTAACATAACCAAAAATATTCTGCGTTTATTTTGATATAAATGACAGCACATTTTGGCCATCTTAAATTTTTCATAAAATCATGATATGCTTAGTTAAGCTCCAGTGTATTCCTGTTCATAATGATATTCAAAGACTCCTGCACTCCAAGAGCATCCTGCCTACCCTTCCTGTCCTTTCAGTGTTCCGTATTCTGCCTCATTCAATTCATAACAATTAGAATAATAATAAAACAAAAAAGTCTTTGCATCACATAATTGTATCTTAAACAATAAGAAACCCAGGAATAAATTAATTTGATAGCTACAGATGCATTTGGGTTGTATGATCTGCAGGTCCTACTCTGTAACACCATCATTAAATTGCAGTGCAAGCATATGATTTTAATTCTTTTGGCAGTGGGGATTTAGTTTTGTGTTGACAGGGGGAACAGCATGTCAGTGCATGGATGGTAATAATACTTATTCCCTAGTAAGGCAAATAAAAATGACAGGCTAAGTCAAGCACTGCACTGAACCAGAATGCATTTTTAGATCACATATTTGGTAAAAGGGAAAAGCTTGTTTTTATATTTCAATCATTTATTGAAAGACTTTGGTTAGATTTAAGCAAAAGGTGAGTAACTGAAGCAAAGTCCTAAGAGCAAATTGATCACTTAATATACCTCAGCATTGTCTTTAAAATACTGAAATCCTAGTATCAGCCATAGTATTTTATCCCTTGGGTAAATAAAGAGTAACGTAGCTGAAGTTTTTGGAATTTCATGGGTGAAGAGTTCTTGTAACAGTTAAGGATGAAACAGACTTATTTTTTATATATTTTAGTTTATGAATTCCATCCCTCCCTCCCTTCCCCATTCATGAATAATATATCCCTGTATGGGGATTAGACATATCAACCTGAGTTTTCCATTAAAATAGTTCATTTTTTCTCTTTAAATTTATGAATATTTATCAAGGGATTCTGAGTTAGTTAATACTATTTCCCCTCTAAAACATACACATGAATCTACATGCACATGATTCTGAAAACTGAGAGGTATCTGTCTTGAGAATAGACTGCTCCTAAACTCCCGCTAGCAAGCTGCAAGGTAAACATTCTTTAATAAGCAGTGGGCAAAAAATAATCTTTCCTTCCTCAATGTGAAATGTAGACAGATTCCTTGCATAATTTTTTTTTTTTCACTTCAAGATAAGGAAACACAGGCTAAATAACCTGTATGAGAACTTGATATATATTATCTGGAAAGGATCTCCCTGCTAATTTATAAAGACTATAAAGTGCTAGGGCTGTTGTAGTGAGCTGAAGGCAAGAGTCTAAGGCACAAAACCTTCAAAGACACTTCAGCAAGGGAAGGAAATGAATTATTAGGCTATATGATTTTCCAGATTTGAACTCAAATTAGAACATTGCATTTTGTTGATTGAGTCCATGTCAATATAATATTCTTGAATTTATCAAACAAGATAATTGTATCTTACACACACTGAAAAATTATAAAGTGCATTAAGGTGTAATAGGATGGTGAATCTTTCATGTGCCTGTTTCATATGGGAGAAGTATGGCGGAGGTCTGGAGGACAGCTGCTTTTGGATTAAATGTTTTTCCCTCACAAAAAAAAAACATAGAGAGAGGAAAAAAGAACAAACAATTCCATGTAGCTCCAGAATGTCCCTCAACTCTACTTTTCAGGATTCCCTTGCAAAATTTTACAAAAAAATTAGCTTCAGGATTGATAAGGTCAACTTTATAAAACTCGATAAAGGTCAGCTTATGGAGACCATAGACAGATTAGCTTTTTTTAAGGTATAGCTGTGTCTGTTCAGACTGCCGAGTAGTCTGAGTGGCAGCATAACATAGCACTTTTGAAATTTCTCTAAAACTTCCATGTTTGTCATGAGTCTTTCATCAAGTGGTTGTTTTAATGTGCTAACATCTGCTTCGGAGGCAGTCAGAGTAAATTATTTCTTGAGGATGCAATGAGGCAAGCTGTATCTAGCCATGAGGAACCATAGTACAAAGTTGCTCTGTGGACTGTTAGACTTGATTTCATTTCAGATTAATGGTCTAAAAACAGAAGTTCCATTCTTGTTTGTAGACATTTGGGACTTTGCTTTTAAATTTATGTTCAATTGTGCCTTCCTATGAAGTTAAAGGCAGTATTCTGTAGAATGGTGTAAAATTCAGACTGTAATTCCTGTTTTACTTTTGTGTTCTTCTACAGATAGTAACTTCATCCTTGCAAATGCTCAGGTGGCCAAGGGATTCCCTATTGTTTACTGCTCAGATGGCTTCTGTGAGCTTGCTGGATTTGCACGAACTGAAGTCATGCAGAAGAGCTGCAGCTGTAAATTTTTACTTGGTGCTGAAACAAATGAGCAGATGATTCTTCAAATTGAGAAATCATTGGAGGAAAAGGTAGAATTCAAAGGAGAAATCATGTTCTATAAGAAGAGTGGTAAGTTTTTCTTTCCTGTTTTGTTAGTCCCAAAGAATAAAACTTGGCATTAATGCATAAAATATATAGTATGCATTTCTATGTAATGATTTTTTATGTCAGTAATCAGACCTACAAGAATAGATATGGAATATAGATAGTTGACTACACATTGACACTGCGCTTATATTGTTGTTACCAATTTTATATAAGTATATGAGAAGTTACAAGTGTGCATAAAAGAAATTGGGGATCAACTGCATTGTGAGACACTGTTATCTGCACTCAGTATGACACTACATTTTCTACTTTTTTTTTTATGTTGAAGTTCTTTCCTTTTATTGCTGAAACTTTAATTAAAAAGTTAATCCTCACCATAGGGTAGAGAGTGGCTATGTAAAACTTTCAGTCCCATCAATAAAATGCCCAGAACTTTGAATGATCCAAGTGTCTCATTCCCCACAGCCACTATATATAAACACAATGATAATGATTTTCAAAAAATGGGTAAGTAAAATTAATATTTAAGTATGTATTGTCACACAAAAAATTTTTGAGCATTAAGTAACTTCACAGACCAGTAAATGTCAAGTTGCACAGCCAAAGCTTTCACTCCTATGGTAGGGCTACTATAAGGACAATTTTGCGGTGAAGATGAGTGAGCCATGAAAAAAAGCACCCCATGTTGCATGCTCATCAGGACATGTTTTCCTCATAGTTCCTACTTACATCTTTACTAATGAAACATTTTCCCCTCAAATAATATTGCTATTATATTAAATACTTTAAAATGTTATTTTCTAAAAGTAATAACCATATATGAATAAGAAGGTAGTCAGTGATTTATAGTGTTAAGAGAAGGTAGCTTCACTTTCTGTGATTTACACCAAAAAAATGTTGCTTTGTTGGCTTGTGTTCATGACTGCTACTTTTCACAGTATGAAATTTTGCAGTTATTCTGAAGATGCTGCTAAATGCTTCCTCCTCTTATCTTTTTGAGGAGGCTTAGGGGGGTGTTTGTTTTTTGTTGTTTTTTAACATTTAGAAGGGACTTCCATAGTTCCTTGAACTCATGTCTCGGGAAGGTTATTCAAAGCAAGAGGTTTCAAATTTGTGAATCGTGTCTGGATATAGGGAAAAAATTATCTTAATCTGGAAGGATAAGAGCTGCTCTTCTCCAGTATTGTGTAGTGATGAGTGGGCACAGTGAGAAGAGGTTTCAATGTATGTAAATGAAAGAAGTAAAGCTAACCTATTCATTTCACTGTCTTGGTCCTGAATGATACATTGTGATTCCTTCACATTATGAAGGGATGCTTCAAACCTATTATAGATACAATTAATGTAGGCAGAAAGAGATTGCAGGTCAATTTGCTTATCAGCAAAGTAGTTGAACCGCAGATAAATAGGTAAAGAGAAATTGTTTAGGATAAAAGAATTCCCACAATCCATCCTACTTGCATCCCTTTGTATAATTTAACTGGAAGCCATTCCAAGACATTTTCTGAGCATGAATAAATTTCCCAGACTGCCTATTATATTTTTCATTTTCATGTATTTCTGTACCACTGAGAACCAGAAATCAATAGGTATTAAAATAACATGAGAAAGCATGTATAAAAGCAAATTCATCTTAAAAAATAATCTTGTTTTTTCAACAGAGCTGCAAAGTGCAGACGCCAAATTTGGTAAATCATCCATTTTTAGCTAAATATTTTGGTTTTTTTTTTGTTTGGGGTTTTTTTGTTTTTCAGAAGAAAAATTGAAGTTCTTAGTTCAATAGAATAGGTTTATTCAACATTGGCAGAAAAAAAAGGTGAAAAAAAGATGTCTTTGTTGCAGAAAAAATGTTTTTAAAATATTTTAAGACATAAGAACTTTGGGATTAAAATTCAGCTTCAGGGGTAATTCTGAGCTCACAAAATAGACTGACATCCCTCAGCACACTCTCTTAAAAGCTTAATAATGAGTATAATATTACGATAAGAAAGGTCTATGAGGGAAATGGATGTATGAACACAACTTATTCTTTTTTTCTTTTTCTTGATTTGATCTAAAATACAGAAGCTTGAAATTTTTAATTAATCATACTTTTTTTGTTCCGTGCATGCCTCGTCTTTTGGGAAAGAAATACAAGCTTCCCAAAAGTGTATATGAGTTGATTTTTAATTGCCCCATTTTTTGATATTTTGAATTTGATTTAAACTCAGTTTAAAACTAATATAGTTTTTTTCATTAAATTAGATTGTTTGTTCTAAACAGGTAGTGACTCAAGGTTGGTACTTAAAGCTCTTATTAGTTTTAATGCGAATTTAGTAAGCTTGAGTATGGGGCATTTCACAGTTACTTAACCATCATTTATGAATTCATATATCGCTTGTTAGTTAAAAGGATGATTGTTACAACTAAAGCAGCTCCAGCAACCCACAAGTAATGTCATAGGAAGTTCCAGATTGCTCCAAACTGACACTGCAGCAAGTAAGGAGCTGGGTAGGGAGCTGAGTGAGATGGATAACCTGTCTGCAGGATAAAATGCAGGATTTCGTCGGCTTTGACATTTGGGTTTGGATCATAACAGAAGAATGATCTTCAACATTTGTACTCTGACCAAATTAGAAAACAATCCTCCTGGAATGACTAGAAGTGGATAGGAACTTTCACTCGTGTGTGTTCCCCTTTTGGCATTTTAACGAATCCTTCAAGTAGGATAAGCTGGCTGTACCTTCTCATTCAGGATATTTTCTGCCCTGTTAGCGCAGAGCACTATTAGAACTGTGGCAGCAGCAACAGCAGAGAGAAATATCTTCTGAAAAGTACACTTTTCATCACAGTTATAGTATTTCAGTCAATTTCTAACTTTTTATTTGCCAGAGCTATGTTGTTGTTTTGAAGAAAAACAGAAAAGCAAACTATTAAATGATTGTTGCCTTCTTCAGAAAGTTTTGGACCTAATTTTTTTTTCTTTATTTTTTCCTCTTACTATTTCTACACTGTGTTCAAAACATCTGCAACAAATTAAGTTGGCAATTATGATAATGGAATGCAAAATAACCTTTTTTGAATTCAAGTGAATTGTGAGAAAAGACCTCACTCCCTGGCTATCATTTTTAGAGTAATCGGAAAGCAGATGGACCCTACGTTAAGGAACTACATTTAGACAATCCCTTCTTTTTCTCCCTGTCAGACCACTGCAAAAATTTATTAATAACAAGTACATGTAGGTAAATAAGTCTTCACAGTCCTCCTTACACAGACTGAAGTGCAAATAAGCAGCAGTGTGGATTTTTTTTTCTTTTCTGTTACAGCCTAAGAGGATGCTACAGTAAGCCCTATAATCACTGACTTAGTTTAGTCTAAGCTCTCCCTCTTCAATTGCTGAGAAGGTCATACCTTGGTTCCTTTATGACCCCATCAGACCTATTTCCTATGTCTCAAAAATCAGTTTGTAATCTTTAAAAATGAGACTATTCTTACACATGCCCTCTTAAGTCCCCCAGTAGTTGTACAACCTTCCTTCATTGAAAGGAAATTGGCCTCTTTCTGTGTACCTGTAACTTGTGTGGAAATCCTATGTAATAAGTGATGGCCACTTGTGATTTATGGATGTTTGAGAGGCTTCATAGTAGTGTCCATCATGTCTGCACACCTCAGCCACAGGGCTGTTTACACAGGCCTTTCTCAGCAATTAAAAATCTCTGTTATAAGAGGACTGGAGCAAGTGGGTATTTCTGGAACCACAATTACGAGTTGCCTTAGGTGCTTCATCTGTGATAGGCCGTGGGGACTCAGAGAGACACTTCTTCATCTTCTGCACATAAACTGACTCAAGCCCTCTTTGAAGTTTGTCTTCGGCATGTTCCTTGAAAGTCTTGGCCCCTACAGATTTGGCAAGTAACCTGTGAGGCCAGGGAGGCATAGTATATTTATTTTCTTAATTTTTTAGCTTTAAGAGTCAATGTGATTGAGTCAAGATATTTTGGCTCTTATCAGTGTGGGACAATGTGTGTTTCAATATATCCTTACCTGGAAGGTCAGGACCAATTATTTCAGATGAATGGAATACAAATGGAGAAAAAGTGAAAGTCAGAGCCTCTTACTGAGTTACTGCATACCATAAGGCAAAAGACTATTTGAAATCTAGGTGACCTCACATGAGCAGCAATGACAGCCACAGGCAAATGAAATAAATCTCAAGCCATGAGGCATCATCTATAGCTTCTGCCATGCTTGCAGTTGAATAACATGTGTACAGAATAAAAAAGGCTCCCTTATGTTATTTGCAGTTCATGTGTGACTTGCATTAAGCAAATATAGAAAGCTTTTTATAGAAGATGAGTTTAAGCTTACTTTAAATTATATAATATTCAAATAATTACAAAGAAATTTTAGGAAAATGAATTTCCTTTGAAATGAAAGAAAAGTAGGTTTTCTTAAAGCTTTTCTTCTCTAAAAAGAAGTATTTTGCTTTTTGCAGAAACGGCATCCCTTTTTTCCAACAAGTTTAAAACCTGCTTTTTATGGTTGTCCAAAAATATCCTGTAGCATTTTAAAACCCTGGAGTTGTGTGGAACCTTTTTAATATGAACTGACACCTGTTTTAACCAACTCCTGAAATTGACCATGTCTTTGGGAAATGTTTAGCCCAGCACTTAGAGAAGAAGCATTTATTAGAACTTTCTATTTGGAAAAAAAAGATATCCATACAGAGACATCAATTTTCTAGTGAAGTCCAGTTACTAATATAGAGGAAGTCCCCTGACAAGTTACTTGGCAGGATAATTCATAGCAACGTGACCTCACTGCTGCTCCACTGCTGCTCTGCCTTAAAAACATGGACTAAAAATAAGAAACCTAAAAAGCCCTTGTGGTTGGTTTGTTCACATTATCTAAATTATAGTTCAAAATAAAAGAGGAGGGGAATAAAAGGAGCAAAAACACTGAAAAATTAATCTGATGGTAATAGCTAGCTGCAATTATATGAGCCATAAACAATACATTTTATCTTTAAAAAAAATCCTTTTTTCTTTTATCTTTTTCTTTTTTTCCTTGCTTTCATTCTCTTTTACTTTTTTTTCCCTTTTTTGTCTCTTTTTTCTTTTTTACTTTCTCTTTTTTCTTGGTGTTTTTTTTTTTTAAATTCCTCCTTTTGATATTAGGAAGTTTCACTGATCTCAGCGAAGTCTTTCTCTTAAAAAGAAGTATAGTTGTACATGTAGGCAGAAGGTATGTCTTTATTTTCTTCGGTTTCACAGAAGGCGGCATTTTTTGGCTCCTTTTCTCTCCAAAACATCATTTGATCAATCCATGGCCTCTGATAAAAGTTAATGTGCAGTCTTGAGGTCTGTAGATGTTTTAGAGACAGTCACAGCTTCTGCACTGGAAGAGGAGGACAGGGAAGGCTTTTGCTCCTCCAGAGAGCCCTGGCTTAAATTCTGCAGAGCCTCAGGTGAAGTGGTCAGTGAAAGCCTGTAAGGAGACAAAACAAGGGGATGAACTTCAGTTAGAAGAAAAGAAACAAATAAAAAAGGTGGTAAAATCTCCTGTGTGCAATGTGATCTAAAATACCTGAGATCTTTTGCTGTAATTTAATGAGACTTCAATAGAGACTTCAACTAGACTGCTGCTTACTAACTGACAGTGCTGATATTTTGTTCTGATGGCACTTGTGGTGACATTGGCTAATAGCTTCTTTCAATAGAAACATGATTTATTAGAAGCATAATTCATTGAGAAATGATTTTTTCTCCTAGAAGCACATTGATAAGTAAATAAGTCCGTATGAGAGTTTCCTGCTGCTTACTGCACTGTTACAAAGCGATGGGCCCTTCATTGCTTACAGATGCTCACCGATTCGTGTTTCCACACAGGCACCCTGGTTTTCCAGCTGCACTCAATATGAATGGCTGTTAGTAATACTGAACATGCTTTTTATATTTTTTAAATATATATTTCATTGTGCTACTTTTTACACATCCGTTTTTAGGAAGACTTGTAGGTATTTATTTTGCAGTGGGATCTTTCTACTATGTCAGACTGGTCACTCTTTCTCTTGAAATTCTCTCACAATTTTATGGCCATACTGAGTCTACTGATAAGCTACTTTTTATTTTTAGGAGCTTTAGTTTTAGCTAGAAGCTGACTTATGTCCCTGTGCTTCACCATGAATTAAGTTGTTCTTTGGATAAACAAAGATCAAAGTACCATTTCTCCTGATGACTATCTGCCTCCCTTCTGCTGACATTTCCTTATTTTGTTCATGATCCCTAACTCCACGTACTGGATCATGGTGCAGAGTAGTTGCCACCTCCTGTGCTGACAATAGCAATGAGTTCTTGCAGTAACTCCATAGTTTTTTGGAAGAGCAGCAGGAGGCTCATGTTAGTGCTGTCTGTTGAACCGTCTCACCGAGTGGACTAGGGAATTACAAAAGCAGTCTGATTTTATAAACAGTTAAGTAATTAAAAGGTTAAAACCTACCACTTTCCAATTGGCGGGGTTGCTGTAATTCTTTTCAGTGGGTAGGCTCAGAGTCTGTTTACAGCATGTGCTCACATGGATTCAAGTAATGAACTAGGAAGATTAATCCTCTCTACAGCGTTACATAATTTCTCAGAGCGTGTTTCAAAACCCTTCTGTACAAAAGACCATAAACCTGATGGGATGCAGCTATCAATCCAGATCCATGACACAACCCAACCTTAGGCCCATCTTTCCAGAAAGTTGCCAGTGAGCAGCACTTCAAGTGCAGGTTAGAGTTACTGCGTCCTGAGCTCAACAGAATATCCTTGAACTTGCTTAAAATTGCAGATTAGTATTAACAGATAAACCTAAAATAATAGACAGGAACTATGGAGGTACTGATATTCTTATTAAGTAAAAAACTTCTCTGACCTAAGATCGTGCAAAATAAATGATCAGTTTCTGAAATGGAGCTTTGCAATGTAGGTGTACAACTAACCAGCAGAATCCCCTATTTCTCTATGTAATGCCCGTTGAAAGCTGAATGAATCAGAATGATGTTGAGACCAGCACCTCTCCCAGCACTGGGGCACCTCCCCTTCTGCAGACTCCAGACCTATTTCTAGGGGCTGCCACTGCCAGAGACATGAGAATCAGGGTCATGAAAATATCTTGCACAAAGATATTTTTATTTATATTGTTATCATTTGATATTTGAAACTGAAAAAGTTAACATTTTCTTTATATATATAGTGGTCTGTTTTGCTATTGCTGTGGTTTTGCTTACAGAAAATGTTGTGTCATCTTTAAAGCTTCTTTTGAAGAAAATAAAATAATGAGCTTAAAAGTCTAATAAAGACATTTGTAAACATGGTTTTGTTTAGATGAATGTGGGTTACACCTCTTTCTGCTGTCAAAATATCAGACAAAATTTCAAAAAGATTAGGCAGCTTATAGGGAGAAACAGAGAGAAATGAAAAAATGTGTATATAAATACATGGGATTTTCATATATCTGTGTATATATGTGCATACATACATGTATGTGAAACATCATCCTGGCTTAAGAAAATGACTTGGTTTTTTTTTTTCCAAGGGACAAAAGTGCATCCCTCAGTAGACTAAGAAATCGTATTTATTGCTGTGATTACTTCTACGTGTTGGATTAGGAGCTCTGAAAATCCAAAAGGAATAAGGACCATAGGTTGTAAGCTCACTTCTAACAGACTTCTAAAATACAGTAATCAAGGGCAAGCAAACTTTGCTTTTTTGGTGATTGCTCAACTCAAAGCAATAAAAAAGCAGAATTCAACTTAAGAATGTATAGGCTACACTGCTCAGGAAGGATTGAGCCTGACTATTTCTGAAAGAGTCCATACAAAGATATTGAAAAAACAGTATTTTTGGGTGGGTTTTTTTGTTGCTGTTTGTTGGTTGCTTTTTTGTATTGGATATTTAATTATATAAATAGACTGCCTCAATTAGTACTTTCCCAGGAGTTAGCTGAAAAATGCTTAATGCCTTGTAATATTATGACTGTGACAGATCAATGATCTTTGGGGGTGGACAGAAAGTAAGTTGCAGGCTGCTAATATTAATCAATATGCCCTGAAGCCTTTTGCATTTAAACAGAATGCATTTTATTGACTTCACTGAGTTTTTAGATAATCCTCTGTGTTTTGCTAATTGTTATAAATGTAACCTGGTAAATGTATTACATCAAGGAAGTACTTATCTCCTGAAATGCAGTTTTCTTTTCTAATCTGGATGGAGATAGGAAAAGTAAATTTGAGAGGACAAAAAGTAAGTAGTACACACAAGGATAATGAATGTCACATGGCTTTAACAGGCAGTGCTTAGCTTCTCTACTTCTGCTCAATGAAAACTCAAATGTAAGAAGAGGATTTTTAAATGGAGTTTCATTAAGTAGGAAAGATAGTGGCGTTAAAAAAAAAAAAAAAAAAAAAACAAACCAGGAAAGCTGACTAAACAAAGCTGAAATGTAGATGTGGTGGAGTCCATAAATTATTCTGCATATAAATACACATTGCAGACTGTATGAACTCTTGCACACAGGAAAAAAAAAAAGTGAAGAATAAGATTGGAAAAGTCACACACTCAAACTAGGAGCTGCCATATCAGAGGCAGTCTGTGTCCACATAATAATAAATTGAGGCTTTGAGGTGGTGAGTTAAGCCTCTCTCTGCTTAACAGTGGCAGTTTGCAGGTGAGGCAAGGATGGGAGATTGCTGTCCTGAAAAGTGTCTTATGCTAGAACATCCTTTCCTTCTCTCCATCATGTCAGTGATAGCAGAAAAAGTTGGACATGCTGGGCAACATGAGTCACTGAGTTACCTGGAATTAGAGGGAGCAGAGCATAGATGCATGGAAAAGAGGGTGGAAAAAAATGGAGGGGAGATTTGCAAAGTCTCTGATGAGAAGTGATAGATTTGAATAATTTTACGTGGTTCTCCATAGCCTATACAGAGGGATGCAGGGATACTTTTAACGAAAGTTTCACAGGATTAACACTTACCTACTTATTCATACTGAAATGCAATTTTTACTTTGTTGTTAAGGTACCTTAACTATCACCTGTCCTCTACCAAGTTCTTGGGATACCACTGTATTGCAGGTTAAGACTTTCTGGAATGGATTTATATTGATTATTAAAACTTGTAAGGAGAGTTACTTGCAGGATGCAAGCATGATTTGTTCACCATACAGAACTTGAGTAAACAAGTTCTTGAGCCTTCTTTACTACCCATATGAAAGTGTTAGCACAACTGTTGGTGACCTTATAAGTCAGTTACCTGATAGCCCATGTGTGTTCTTGTTAGTTTTCTTGCAGTATCATCAGACCAAAGACTGTCACTAGGATGTAGCACACAGTCTGTTATCTACAGTAGCAGAATTCAAGGAAAAAATTGATAGATTCTGTTAATACATACATGTGATTTCTGCGGAGATAATGGAGAAGGTGCTGATTGGCTTAAAGCAATAAAATCTCACATTAGAGGTGTTTATTGATCATTGTCAAAGACATGATATTTACAAGAGAGAAAGTACTTGAATTATAGCTGTACTTTTTCTTCCAGCTCCATTCTCTTTCTGTTTAGTTCAGTTGCATTTGTTAAAGCATTGTTTTCTTCTTTGCACATTGCTCTCCTCAACAAAATGTTGACACCTTGTCAAAACCATAGAACATTCAAACCCAAATGTTATCAGTGACACTGGGAACCTTTGGATGAGCTAATGAAAGATCCAGTTTGATTTCCTCAGGCAAAATCTTTGGCGTCTTCATCTGTCAGTCTTGGAGTCCACATTTTCTGCAGTGGAAAAGTGGAAATGATCAGGCTAAAACTTCTCTGGCAATGCCATCCACAAACAGCTTTATTTTGCTAACAATTAGTAACTCTGGAAACGTGACTGTGTTGGAATGCTGAAGATTTAGCAGCAACCTTATTGACAAGTTATTACAATTATCTATAAGAGAATATTTTTATCTATTTCTTTTACATAGCAAATCCCTGGAAATAAGATGGTGTGTTTTAAGGTTGTTTTTTTTAAGGCTTCTTTTACATCTGCTTGAAAGAACATTTAGCTTACTAAGTCAACTGATGAAATATAAAGAAATATGCCAGATTTATAATGTCTCATGCAGCCTAATTCTGCTCTCCTGTGCATATATATCACAATAATTATTACTTGAAGAGTGAGTAGGACTCAGAAGGTGATCGTCCCCCAGTACTTGGCACTGGTGAGGCCCCACCTCAAGTACTGAGTCCAGTTTTGGGCCCCTTCCCACAAAAAAAAAGACCTTGAGGTGCTGGAGCTGGTCCAGAGAAGGGCAATGAAGCTGGTGAGGTGTCTGGAGAATAAGTCTTACGAGGAGAGGCTGAGGGAGCTGGGGTTGTTCAGTCTGGAGAAAAGGAGGCTGAGAGGAAACCTCATCGCTCTCTACAACTACCCTAAAGGAGGTTGTAGAGAGGCAGGGGTCGGTCTCTTCTCCCAAGTCACAGGTGATAGGACGAGGGGAAATGGGCTCAAGTTGCACCAGGGGAGGTTCAGATTGGATATTAGGAAAATTTTTTACACTGAAGGGTTATTAAGCATTGGAATGGCCTGCCCAGGGAAGTGGTTGAGGCACCATCCTGGAGGTATTTAAGACAGGTTGACATAGTGCTTAGTGACATGGTATAGTGATGTTTTTTTATCAGGGCTAGAACTAGATGATCTTAAAGGTCCCTTCCAACCTAGACAATTCTATGATTCTGTGATTGTTTTGTGCCACAAGATTTGTATATCTAATATGCCAAATATTTACACTTTTTATTTTTTATTCAGGTACTTTGTTTCTTAGACTATGAATCATTTAATTTGGTTAGTCTTGTATGCTCTGTGTAGGTGCAGAGCTTTGTGAAAGAGCTCTACATCTTAATCCCCCTTACGCTCACCACAGAAGGGTGGAGGTGAATTAAAGGAATTTGTTCATTTTTTATTTCCTGCCCTTGAGTGACTGAAGAGGCAGTACAGGCTGGCTTGGTCTCTGTTTGGAGGGTGGTGTGGCAAGCAAAGTCCTGGGGAAGTAAAGGTCTGAAAGTGGATATAATCATTGATAGTTGACATGTGGCAAAAAAAGGAAGACTTAAGCATCTCTGCCTGCATAAAACTATTCCCAGACTGTTTAGAGTGAAAGGAGAACACAGTTTGCATTGGTGTCACTGGTTCTAAGTTACTCATAGGAACATGTGTGGCTAAGAAGACATTTACTGCAGAAAAGCTCCAAATTTTGAGGAGATGGATGCAGAATTTAATTATTTTAATGGAGAATTAAGCTGGTTGTCAACAGTCCCATTCCTTTTCTATATTATGATATCTCTGCAATTCCCAAATATCCGCTAAAGATTTCCATTCTGAGTACTTCATTGAGCATTGTCTAGGCTGGGCATGACTAAACATTGAGTATTATTGTACATTGAGTTTGCATAGCTCATAATATTTAAATCTGAATCTGTTCCTTGGTTTAAGCAGGCCTTATTTTCTGGTGAAAGGAATGCTTGCCTCTGAAGGCTACTGGCATACTGATAGGAGGGTTTGTGTAAATTCTCCCATTTAAATTCCTTGGTCTCTTGACCTTTGTCTTGATTTCAGTCTGGGGAGAGATTTCGAGCTGTTGGAGTGAGGAAAGGTAGAAAGGGTGGTTGAGAGATTGACCATAAAGCACTCTCTTTTTTATGTCTATATAAAAGGTGGACTATAGCCAAATTGCTTTGTGATAAGATTATGCTTCATTTGGTTTCTTTTCTGCTTTCCTGTGTTGTGCTTATATAAGCCTTGAGGATATTAAAATATATTTTGAACCTTCAGTTCATAATGCAAGAGAAAGATTAGGCTCTTTCTCCAAGAGTGGTGTCTTGGAGCAATAAAGAAAGTCTGTATATAAATAAACCGCCAAAAGAAATTTCTTTGATAGCTGCGACTCTTGACAATACAGAAAACCTTTGTATGCACCATTTGAAACAGGGAAGAAATTTCTGTCTCACAGATGAGTGCACTCAAAAGAAATGTAACAAAAGAGGGCACTACTTTTTTTCATGAGTATAAAGTTCTTTTGGCTTATAGAATTATATGATGCTGGTTTTCAGTAAAAGCTATATAATGTATAGCATTGGACCAGTATGGTTTTCTACAAATGCTCCCCAATAGTGAAAGATAGCGCACTTCTGCTTTTGACAGTGTGCAAGCACATATTGACCTAATCCTGACCTAAACTTGATCATCTCCCTTAGTCCTGAAAAGTACTTCATATTCATTTGCTCCTCTCGGAGTAAAGGCAGAAAAATAAAAAAAAACAAGCCCACAAGTTCAACCTAGGACTTCTGAACATTGGATGCATAAGTAATGCCAAGATCTGCAACTCTACTATGCAGGGCACTCACCTGGAGTTCCTCAGGAGAGAAGTAGCTTGTGCATGTATTGGAAGTGTGTTTTCTTTAGTGGTGCATACCATTTTTTATCCATATTTGCTTTGCTTAGTCAAAATATTTTCAGACATATTTACAGAGGAGGAGGAGAATGAGAATGAGGACAGACAGTGAGAGACAATATGATTGAAGAGAAACAGCAAATGATATTCACAGAATCACAGAATCTTAGTGGTTGGAAGGGACCTTTGAGATCATCGAGTCCAACCACATAAAAAAAACAAAAA
>JAOQGH010000012.1:36201117-36403814 GCA_025769975.1 Gallinago jamesoni
AACTAAACCCCACACTCACAACCCCACACACAACACCCCAGCACAAACCAATGATCTTGGCCACTAGAGCATGCATTAAATAATGACAGGACGTGGAATTATTTCAGTGACCAGTGTTCACCTGCAAAGAATTCAAATGCACTTTAATTATACAAAAGAGGAAATGCATCAAAACAGGAAACATTAAATTGATTTGTCTCTATTTATAACGAACCATGTTACAATAACTTCCCTAAACCTACAAATCTATAATTTCAGGTCATATTACCAGGTGCTCTTCTTAGCATAACTGAATTAGGTTTGTTTGAACATGTCTGATGTCTACAATTTTCTTCCAGAAGCAGTCTTAATGACTAATTTGTGTGTGTGTGTGTAGAAAAGACATGAAACAATTGAAAAGATAAATATATGCTTCTGCTTATGCAGGAGATTAGGAGATTACAACAGCTGTTTAAAAGAACATTGCAGCTATTGGTGTTTGGAAGAAGGAGTTGAGAGTGACTTCTTGTCCAACTGAAACTACTGCTAGAATGTAGCCAGGTAGAATGTAAATTTACAAGAAAGAATTTGGCCAGTTTAAGAATTATAATGATACTCTGTAGAGATCTGTCATTCTATTTTTAAGCAGGAAGGTAAAATTGCTTAATGCTTCTTCTCTTTGAATGCATCACTTCAGATTTCTAGGGCGGTGGTTCTCAGTAACATTTCTGACAGTAACAGCACGAGCAGTTTTTCCCAGAAGTTTTGATAAAAGAACTAAATCTACAAAAATGAATTAAGGACAGAAAATTAAAATGGAAAAAGGAACAGTAGAAATAACTTGCTTCTGACATCAGTTCTACCTTCTTTTAAAATGGTTTCTTTGCTTCCTCTGTCTTCAACCTCAAAATGAGTATATTAAACCCAATGTAAACACAGCCTGCTTCTTCCCATGATTTTTCTCGCCTTCTCCAGGCTTCTTTCCTCCTGTTCCAAGTTCTTCCTGTCCCATCTTTAAATGCGTTAAGTGGAAGCATTTCCTGATTACTGAACTAGTAATGTTACTTTCAAAGCTGCCTATCCACCTCTTGGAAACTTTGGTCAGGATGGTGAGGACCAGGTGAATTTCCTTTGAAGCATGCTTTGGACCTTTAACTGTGGTGGCCCTTCAAAAGAGAAGCTGCTTGCCTGTAGCCTTCAACAGGCAGTCAGAGAACTTCTAGTTGAAAATCTAAATTAGAAAGCTGAATTGTGATCTTGGTGTGTCCAGCTCATTTTCAAGACTGCAGAGTTCAGAAGACAGAGAAGAGTGGGAAGTGACTAATCTGCTTGGTCTTTCTAAGGACTCCTCCAAAGCTCAGCTGATCGTTTGGCAGCAGTAAGTTATGCCAACAGTGGTCCAGGGAACTGCTCCTGTTTCCTTTTATGAATGAAAGTAGTTGAATGCCAAAAATAGAATATTGTGGTGGAACATGATTATGAAAATGTAAAGTCATGTTCAAAACAGAAATTTAAAACTAAAAAAGTAACACTGGAGCAGTACTTATAAGCATGTAAGCATACTTATATGTCTTATAAATAATATTAGTAGGCTTGGTGGTGCTTGGAGGTAGTTAATGTTGACACTCAAAAACTGAAAAACACAAAAGCCTGGCACTGAGCTGAATTACCCCAGAATGGATGGGATTGCGATCTAGGGTGTGTGCTGAGGTCTCCGTTATACTTCCAGGCATTACTGACACCTGGGAATGCATTATCTGCTGTTCTGAGTGGTCTGCATTAACGGCAAACTTATGAATGATGTCGTTGGAACTGAACAACATAACTTGCAAACAGGACGTGTTATGCAATCAGTGACAACAATAACAATTTATTTTAAGCAGTATAATTACGTAGCAGGTGTGAGAGAGAAATGTTGACATGAATTAAAAATATTGCCAAACTCAGCATTGTTTAACTCAAGTCTTAGCAAGGTCAATATTATAGACAGGAGGAAGATAGCTGATATTAATTTTACAGATGATGTGTCGTTTATAAATCTCACCATCTGCAAGATGCAAGGAGTTAATTCTATTTCTATTCTAAGTCTGATGTCTGATTAGTTTAAATATCTTTGAATTAGTGGAATGATGCCCTGACTATCAGGTCTTCTGTCAAGAGATTTTAATGAGTATCAAGTCAGATGATTAAGGTAGAATGATTCTATAGTAAACATGGAAGCTTCAGATGTCAAGTTAACAAAGTGAAAGCTATTCCAGTAAAATAAGCAACATCAGTAGAGAGTTCAAAGGAAAGTATGGTTTCAGAGGAGTAAGCAGCTTCATTAAACTCTATTAATGATCCCTGTAGACAAATTTTGCATTTAAATTAATGCCTTGCTTCTAGAGAAATTGGTATTACTGAGCTTCAACCAATGATGCAAGGAGATTTACATGAGCTGAACATCTGTGATTCCCTGACTACTGACCTCCTAAACAAGATTTTTTTTTTTTAGAATTACGTTAGTTGTAGATTTAGTAGTTCACTTTTTTTTTTTCTTTCTCTCTCTGCTAAAAGACAGCTGTTTGAATTAAATTCATTCTTTATCCTTGCAGGGTCTTCATTCTGGTGCCTACTGGATATTGTTCCTATAAAGAATGAAAAAGGAGATGTAGTACTCTTTCTGGCCTCTTTCAAAGATATAACAGACACAAAAGTGAAGATTGCTGCAGAAGACAAAAAGGAAGGTTTGTGTGAATTGTAACAATATTGATAAGAACCCACACTGATGAGTTTTGGGGAGTTGCAGCTACATGAACTCTCTCTCTCATGTACACTTCTCAATATAGAGACCTCATAGCTTTCCAAACAAGAAATTAATTTATGACATGGAAGGATAAATAATCCATTTAATTTCTTATTTGTAATTTTTTTTTTTTATTTACATACTGGTTCACATTCTATAAAGGTGGAGTCCAGGAGCAGAGTACTTTGTCCTCAAAATTAAATTTTTTTTAATGTACCATGATTTCATTTATTTACTTCTGGATTTTTCAGAGATATGTGTTGGAAAAGACCTTTATTCCTTTGTGAATCTGATTTCAACATGCATTTTTTCCCATTTGTCTATAAGCAGAATACACATCTTTAGAAATCATTTTGCTTATTGAGAAGCATGACTATTCTTGTGTCATCTAATTTTCATAACATTATATGAAATTATAAGATTTGTTATGTCTTTAGGAGTGTCCAATAGCATAAGAAATATATTCTCACATTTTTTTGCTTCTGAAAGGAAACAATACAAGGATTCTTTCATGAAATTGGAAAAATATTGTTATGCTAATGATTTACAGCCTCCATAAAATAATTTTGACTGTATAGTGTAGTCAGGTTTTGCTAAATTCTGCTAACACAAAGCAAAGGCAGTGTGTGTGGATGGAGGTTATGCAGTTAGCATTGGCCTGTGTTGTGTATCAAAGGCAGTAAACCTATTCCAGGTTTACATTTTAGATTCATGGAGTGGTTAGAGTGGGAAAGGACCCTAAAGATCATCGAATCCTCATGCTCCCTGCCATGGGCAAGGACACCTCCCATTAGACCAGGTTGCTCAAAGTCCCATCCAGCCTGTCTTGAACACCTCTAGGGATGGGACATCAACAGTTTCTGTGGGCAACTTATTCCAGTGCCTCACCACCCTCACAGGAAAGAATTTCTTCTTAATATCTAATCTAAATCTCCCCTCTTTCAGTTTAAAACTGTTACCCATTGTCCTATTGCTCTTTGTCCCTGACAAAGAGTCGCTCCCCATCTCTCCCGTAGGCCCCCTTCAGGTACTGGAAGGTATACTCAACCAAGACTTTAGGTTTGCAATTTTTCAGTCACAGGAACTGTTTAGTAAAAGTTTATCTATAGAAGTTAAATGAATTGTCTAAAATGTCATTACTGTTTAATTTCCAATCTGGTACTGCTCTGGGATTTATTTTAATTTTCCACTGTCATAGCCATTTGATCTCTGGGTATCTCAGAAACAATGTAAATGTGGGTTCCGGACTAATTTCTCCTTATGAGTTTTTGAAGTATAGGGAAAAATTAGTATTCAGCTTTTTCTGATTTTAAATATTAGCTTTTCAATAAAAAAGTTATATTTCGGTTACAAAGAAGTGTAATTCAGCATTCTTTTACAACATTTTAGTACTTTACAACAGAAAATATTCTTCTTCCCTGAGCTGCTGAATATTCTTTAATCAACATGTGTTCTAACAACATCTGCCTCTCTTGTATATTTCAACAAATAATTTCACTGTTGTCTTATTTTTCAAGCCCTAAATAATGGTGGGCTTTTTGCATCCTTCACTTTTTGCACAAAACATATTTGAGAATTTCTGAGCTGCAATACTGAAGAGAGGCTTTGAAAGTACAGCACTAGATATTTTGCAGTTTTCTCACCTCAAAGTAAAATAATTAAAATATAAAACATATTTTGTGTAGTTTCTCCTTAATCTTTAGAAAGCTTTATGCTTATGAAAGTTTTAGGAGAATAGTTTCTTAAAACATATGTGGGGCCATGTAGAAGAGAGATTGTCAGAATATCTGTCCTCTAAAGGCTAATGATTTACCTTATCATAGATGCAAATTTTAGGATACACTCAATAAGAAATCATGTTAAGTATGCCAGTTATTACTTGAAATAGGAGTATTACTGATTACTTGTCAAAGGACAGCTATTGTTTATCTGATAATAATTTTATATCTTTGTGCTTATTTCAGGAAGGATTAAAATGATCTTCAGCTTTTGACATGGGCTCATGTTAAATTGTACATCTAAGCAGATTTTAATTCATGTTTGCTGTTGTACATTTAAAAATTACTACTTCACCTACTGTGTACTGACAGAGGAATGCACTTATGCAAAGCTGCATTACACCAGCAAATGCCCATTCAATTGCTGTAACCTTTTGAATATTGACATTTGACTGTCCTGTGCGATGTAATCTTTAGAACATAATCCTTTAACTTGGTTGTTCCTTCCCTTTATACCCATTTTAAAACCATGGCAATTATTTACTGCTATGCTGATACTTGTTTGCATCATGGCAACAGAAAGTAGCACTTAGTGGGGACCTTTGCCAGATAGTATATTTTATATAGTGATAAAAAATAGGATTTAACCTTTTCTTCAAAATATTTACAAAAATTCCAACATTTTAATTATATGTAAATCCACCTAACTATATAAAGCCAAATTTAATTGTGTGTTAGCTCTTTGAGTAACATTTAAACTCTTCCTGTGCAGAGTGATTCACTAGTCCTCTAGTGGTGAACATCATCTCATCATTGTCAAAAAAGAATTCCCAGTACAATCTATGCAACTGATTCAGTATCTGAAATTTCAGAATGTTTAAGTTCTAGAAGTAGTTGGTTCTTCTTTACTTTACCACAAACACTAGCAGTCATGTATGATGTACCTCATATTAACAGAACGTTGAATTTGCATTTTGTTTAAAAGGATTAAAGATCTTTTTTAATGTTCATTGATTATTATCCATTGCAAAGTGATTGATACACACCACTGGACATAATTTTCACAGTTAAAATTGCTAAAAAGATAATTTTATTTTTCCAAAGATCACTGAATTTTTCCTTTCAAAAATTGAATTACTTGTAAACTTGGAGTTGAAAGCCAACTCTTGCCATAAGATAATTTCCATTATGCGCAGCTTTCTATTTCCTGTTTGTGGTTATATCTCTTGCAGTGGGGAATGGGAAGCAGAACTTAGATACAAACATGCTCAGTGTGAAACTCTTCTGCCCATGCAAGGCTGTTGCATTAATGCTTTTCTTTCGGTCTGTCTCTTCTCTTTTCTGCCCAAAACAGCCTGATAATTTGTATGGAACATTAATAGTTACATTCCATCTCCCTTTAATTTCTAAACTCCTTATAAAGCTTATCTAACAAAATTCCTTGATGTTCCTTTTCTTCTAAGTCTGCCCTGGACCCACTGGCATTCCACCAAGACTTTATGGTATTACACTCTCCCTGATTGTGCCTCCAGCACTCTTCTTCAGACTCATTCTTCCTCATGTCTTTCCTACCTTTGATACCATCTATTTCTTCTGTAAAATCCTGTTGTCCTTGTACTTCCACAATGACACCTTCCTGAAATTTATATTCTGGTCTCATGGCCTCTCTTTTCTTGTAGATCGTCTTTTTACTTTTGCAGACCTCAGGAGTTGATACCCTGTTCGATTTTCTGCAGACCTCCTCTTATCTATTTTATCTCATTTGTTCACACAGCTTCAGTTGCTCCTTTGTGCCAATGTGCCCTGCAAAAGTCCACTTTTTTGCCTGATTTCCCTTTACTCAGTCCAAATGTCAGATGTTGTCTGTGACCTTTTCTTTTGAATGTCTCATTCCAAATACAAATTTAACAGGGTTTTTTTTTTTTTCAGTTCTTTTCTGGATAAAAGTTTCCAGTGAAATTAGCCCTATCAGTCAATGGAAAAGCAAGTTTTGTCCTAAGAATTTCATAAAAGAAAAAGGCAAAAACACATACCTGAGAAGTTTGGCAGTCTTTAAGAAGTGCTATGAGAGCACTTGGTTTGTTTTTTTTTAAGTTAATTTACCATCCACCCTTTTAATTGTAATATTCTTAGAGACCTCAACTTTTCAATATTGGTAATTTGCTTTCAACAATACATGTTTCCCCTACATGTAAGTTGATTGTAGAAATACATTCTGCTTTCTATCTGCTTAATAATTCCTATAATCCTTTACTGTTGTGAAAAGCAACTCAACAGCTTTTCTTCCTAAACTTGGGCTCTTTAATCAAATTTGTCTTTCCTTTCAAATATACAGGAAAAGGGGTTTTTTTTATAAATACAATGATTCCTTCAGAAACTGCTTCTTAAACAGTTCTATGGAACATTTATTTTAGCATCCCAGGTTACTATAAGCTACATTTTGCTAAACTGGTTAAGAGTTCCATTGTCCTCTTGGGGGAAAATTGATTTAAGTAAAAGTACCTGATTCTAAGTCTGTACTCCAATACAGCATGGTTGGGTCACTGTTTTTATATTTCTGCATATAAACTTTCCATAATACACTTCGGCATATTCTGGAAGTTAGTGAGATTAAAAGAATCCAGGTAGGGAAATAAGAAGTTAAATTAGTCTGTGACTGGTTTTAGATCTCTAAACTTTATGCAAATATGTAATAATTTGGGTTATATAGAGTTAGGGTTCTACTGTTGTAATCACTGCTAAAATTCCCCTGTTGATTTTGATTAATTCCAAAAAGTTCCCTCTAGACTTCATTGTTAATCTATTTTTTTTTCTTTGAGAAATTTTGTAGCTCTTTGTTTGAAAACAATTATCTTAGGACAGATTTTCTCAACTTTATTCCGGCATTATTATAAAAATGTGTACAATAGATAGTAAGCACAGAATCACGTGACGGTTAAGGTGGAAGACATCTCTGGGGATTGTCTACTCCAGTGCCCCCTACTCCAAGCAGGGTCAGGTTGCCCAGGACAATGTCCAGACCTGTGCTGAATATTACAAAGGATGGAGACTCCCCAAATTCTCTGAGCAGCCTGTTCCAGTGTTTGACAGCTTACAAAGTAAAAAAGCTTTTTCTTGTATTTAAACAGAATTTCATCTATTTAATTTTTGTGCCCATTGCCTCTTCTTCTTTCACTGGCACCACTGAGAAATTTTGGGTTTGTCTTCTTTACCTTTCCCCATCACATATTTATACACATAAGATCCCCACCCCGAGGTTTCTTTGCTCCAGGCTGAACTGTCCCAGCTCTCTCAGCCTTTCCTCCTATGTCAGATGCCTCAAACACCTAATCATCTTTGTGACCCTATCTTTCTCTTGAACTGAGGAGCCCAGACCTGGACCCAGCACTGCAGATGTGTCTTACCAGTGTACTAGAGGGGAAGGATCATCTCCCTCAACCTGCTGGCAGCGCTCTTCCCAATACAGACCGCAATGCTGTTGGCTGTCTTTGCCACAACATTGCTGCGTCATGTTACACTTTGTGTCCACCAGAACCATCAGGCCCTTACCTGGCAATCTGCTTGCCAGTTGGTTGGCGCCAAGCCTGTCCTAGTGCATTGATTTATTCTGCTGAACATAATGAGGTTCCCATTGCCCCATTTCTGCAGCCTCTCAAGGTCTCTCTGAAGCTTATTGTAGTACAAACATCTGATGTAAGAACTCCTTACTCCCAGATTGTATCATCTGCAAACTTTCTGAGAGCATCCCTGTCCCATTTTCTAGGTCATTCAGGAAGAAGTTAAACAGTATTTGCCATAGTATTAATCCTTAAGTCATAATGCATGGCTTCCAGCTGGACTTCATGGACATAATGCTGGATCAAAACCCTCTGAGGCCAACACTTCAGCTAGTTGGCAGTTCACCTCGCCACTTCCTCATTTGTTTGTTGGTCATTGTTTCTCCCCATATTTTTCCTAGTTTGTCGGCCTCCTTTGACTGGTTGGCCTGCCTGCTGACAAAGAAGCTTTTACTCAATTAATAATGTGAATTAAAAGCTGGACTACATGTTTTCCCACCATGGATTAAACTAAGCTGCAGTGTTACAGTTTAACTGGCTAGCTTTTTCTGGCTTCTTATTAATCCTTAGGTCTATATGAATTTCTGTTAAAACAGATTTATCTTCATTCTGCATCATTTGTTAGAGGGAGGGGTTGTTCTCAGTGTGTCAGAAGTGAAATATCATGTTCCAAACATTTTGCACTCCAGATTTTTGCGTAAAAAATATCAATTGGGGCAGAGATAGGCTCTGCTTCTAAAAATTTTTTCAATGTACACTTTGATTTATTCTGCTTAATTACTGTCTCAGCTACTTTGTGATTGCTCAAGCTATAGCAATGAATATTCAGAGCATAACTTTTCATTTTAAAGCTCCTTACACCTGTCATGAGGCTGGATATTGAGAGGGGGGCCATACACTCTCCTAGATGTACAGTACTCAAAGCAGATGAAATTGTTTCAAGATGCATAGGGCATCATGTAGTTCTGTCAATGGAGGAGGTGGGATAGAAGCACAGTTTTACCCCAACTTTCCCACTGCCCAAAGGAAGAACGTATTGGGGAAGTGTTTATTCTGCAATGACTCTGTTACATCTTCTCTAGGATGACATTGCTCCTGGCTGACCATCAAAGTAGGAAGAGTCTGTGTCTCTTCTGCCCTCAGTAAAGAGAAACTACTTTCTTCCTTGTCAGTGCATGAGAGTGAAAAGACTTAGGGGACAAAAATAGAGAAGCCTTTCCTGCAGATTCATGTTGGCACATAGATGGTGTTCCTCTCCCCTTTTCACCTTATGCAAGCAAATAAGTTCACGTTTTAGAGACATATTGATCTTTATAGCCATTGCTTTAGCTTTTTACCAGGTGTCAAATGAGAGTGGCAGTTCCATTCCAGCAGCTTTCAGAGAGCCATAAGGTATGTTCTGGAGGTGAGAAGGAAAGTGTCCATTTTGGTATATGTGGAGTGAAAATGAGAAAAAGAAAAGCAAAGTCTGATTCTTGAGCAAATGCAGAGGACCAGACTACATTCTGGTATACTCTGGAAGGGTGAGATAATATATGCATTAACAACCAAACAGTTCATTGTCTCACCAATAGTTCCTTGATAAACTCTTGCAATCACCTCTAGATTTTCCTTAGAAACCAAGTTATCAAACTGGGGGAACAGGGGGAAGTTGTTTCAGGTTTTTTCTTTTGTTTGTTTTTCATTGTGGTGCTTTTCTGTTTATTGGACTAGGTTAATGGCAGACTTAGTGGAAAAAAAAATCTTCAGATTTTCCTTTTAGAGTTTGCTAGCTCAACCATGTACGATTGACAACAGAAAGCATGGAAGAAACAGGGAATATGTTTAGTATGTCAGAAGAACTTTTCAGAGTTTTGTCTGTGGCAGGTGGCTTTTTTGAGTGGTTTTTGAGGGACAAAGGGATGCTTTTTGGGGGAGGCAGAGAGTTTGCAAACCTTTGTACATGAATGTCTTATTTCTGTGGAAAAAATCTGAAAAGGAGAGAACATCTTTAGACTTTCACAGGCCTAGAAGCAGCTTGGTGTCTTACATTTTGTTGATTAAAAGGACTAGAATGCATGTTGCATATATACTTTTTGTGTTCAGAAACACAAATAACGGGACTTGGACTATTTGCAGAATTCACCTGTAATTGCAGTTATCTTGAATATGATTCATGTTGTAGCTCCTCAGAACAAACCTGAGCTCCTATAAAGACTCAGCAACTAAGACCTATTTCAGGTGAGTTTTCCCTAGCTCTAGAGGGACGGTTTTACAACTACCAACCATCTGTCCTACCTTGTATAATGAAGGTTGTAAAACAGTTTTGGTTTATGACAAGTCACTTTCATACTCTGAAAATCTCATTCCTTGAGAGATAATAAGAGACTTTCTGGGTGTTTCAATGGCCACATGAAACATATAGACACACATTATAGGGATTTGAATTTATCTATGTCTTAGCTCTTTAAACTTAATATTTTAAATTGCTCTTTTCCCCTCAGTTTTAACACTGGACAAGTTGCATTGACCACAAACCATGCTTATAGATGACTGATCTGTTTCTGAACTGTAGATAAATATATTAAGAAAACAAGTCTTCTTTTTCAAAATACTTGCTTTCATTACAAGATAGAAGTTATTTGGGTGCGTGTATTCCTATTTTCACCTAAATGAGCAAGGTTATACTTCATCGTCAACTTCTGTGTAAATCTTTTTTTTTTATTATTTTATTAATTTATGCAAGGATCAATGACTGTGAAATTATGATCATATCAGATTACAAATAAACTTCCTTAAAATATTCTGGAGAACAAAATATCAGTAAGTAAAGTATGTGGTTGTATTAATGGAATTAAAGGAAAAAAGAAAACCTTTAGGTTCAATGAGATTATGTCCTTAAACTCTACATCCTTGCATAGAAAGACAGACACTAGCACTTGCTAAAGTCAATTAAAAATTCTGAGACTTAAATAATTGGAAATATTTAAACTCTAGTCTTTTTTTTAGAAAATATTTCAAATATTCTCTGTTACAGTTATGTTTTTCTCCATGATGATAAATGAGCACATCACTTTGCTATGAGCTAGAATGCACTGTGGGAAATAAAACCTGTTTCAGGAAATAAATGTCACATCAAAAAACAGCTGAAAGAGTAAGTGATGATCCAGCTGTAAATTCAACACTACAATTTGTTCCATAAGAACTACATATGACCACTCACTTCAGTTAAATCAATAGAAATGTTTCAAATCTGGTGGCATAATAGAAATAACATTTTTCCCCCTTGTGAGATGACTCTCTTTAAATATGTAGTAATAAGATGGTAAATAAACTATTTTTACATAATTAAATTAGTTATTTTTGAGTTAGAATATTTACTTCATTATAAGAAATTCTGCAACTTTTTAGGTAAAGCCTGAGAGAAGCCAATACTATTAATAAATGTGGAAATAGCTTAGTCAAATCACCTTCAGAGTTCTTCTGCTGAGTCTCAGTCTATTACAAGTAGTTGAAGAAAGATGAGTCTTACATGGATTGGTTGGTTTTTTTCAATTCTGAATTTTATGAGATAGATCCAAATACTGCCATCTAAAAATAAGATTTATTTATTTAGAATCAAAATGGAGGTGGAGAAAGATCCTTTGCTCTGGTCTTTGTGTCTCTTTCCTCTCTAACCTTCTTTTCATAATACTAGAAGAATCAGCTGCCTGAAATTTGGTTAAAGATTTCTTATCTCATAAACACAGTGTTTAAAGGTCTTTCTGATCCATGAAACAGTAGTAGTAATGTATAATATTGCTTCTTTTCTCTTCTCTGTTGAAAGTTGAATTTTATCTGAAGGCACAATATTAAAATGATGAAAATCATACAATATATTCTGTGTAAAATTGGTCCCTTTAAAAAATATTCTGTAATAATGCTTACAGTTTTTCAGCTGGTATGCGTGTTAAGTACATCTTCTTATTGAATCAGTTAATACGCTAACAGAATTAAAAAGTAGCTAGAGGCTAGCCTGGATCCACCATACAGCTAATAGTTCTGTGAATATTTGGTTGTTGATGACAGAAGGAATGTGTCATAGAACCAACAGATCTCCTGCAGCCTATTGCCCATGGTAGTGATTTTATTCTGTCATTAATACCAAAGCAGGCTTCCATCAATTTTCTCTTTATGGACAACTGCTGGTGTGCTGTCCCCTAGAGAATAATATCTGAAAGTTAGCTAAAGGTTTTTTAAAAGCCTAAGAAAAAATTCATACCAGACTTCCATACGGTCCATTTTCAAAGGTTTTTATCATTCAGAATCCTTTTCTATTGCTTTACCCCAATTGTCTCCTTTGCAATTTACTCAGGCTTTGGGGATATTTTTTTTTGGAGGGGCTGCCTATGACACCTATTTGCATTAATGATACTGGATATGATTAACTACCGTTGTGTTTTCTGTAGACATCACTATATATATTTTATGGCACATGGGCTATGCATGGTTGTCCATGCAAAGACCCCAGTTTCTGCTGTGATTTTTCTTACCTTATGCAAATTATGAGGGTTTCTCAAGACTTGTCAAGGACAAAAAATCTTGACCACACCTCTTACAGGGCTGGAGACCTAGAACAGGAGCAGGTGGTATTCAGGTGCAGCCTGCTCATGCCTGTGAAAAATTCCCTGGGCCATGAGCTGGTTCCTGTCACCCTCTCAGCTGCCCTGAGAAGGAAGCCTGCCTGGGACCTGGCAGGTTGCAATGGGCTCCCTTGACCATGTGCTGAGCACCCCTCTTCCAGGTTTGGCTCTGCCTGGGGAAGGACTTCTATTTGTTACCACCTGAACTTCATGACTGAAGGAACAGTATGACTTTTATCTGCCATTGGATGATTAAACACTTTATTTTCCATTTCAAGGATTTAAAAATATCATACTTTATCTGGGGATTGAGAACATTTTAAACCATAAAGTATTCTAGACTATATCCAATGTTATGCCCAGCATACTCTGATGTGCTTTGAAGGAGAGCAGTCATAGATCTCGTTTTAATTTGGTCAGTAAAGCTGAGTTTACAGTTCTTTTGCATTGCTAGGGCAGCATATACCTAGTAGAGCTTATCAGAAGTTGTCAGGTTTTATTTTTATGATTTATACCTAAGGAGTAGATTTGTTTTTTCCAAAGGGACAAGAAAAGAGTTATGACTCCACTTTCTATTAACTGTAAGTGGAAGATTGATGCCTCGTGATCTTATAAAAACATAGACAGAAAAGTCAACAGTTACAAAGGCATTTGTGTCTGATTGTGCTTCTTTTACTGCAACCTTCCCTTACAAGACTGTAAGAAGTTTTCAGCTGTTACGAGACCAATGTATAGATTGGCAAAGAGGCGTTGCTAGTTTCTTTTCTTAGAAAAGACTTCTGAGATTGTCACATGTGGTGGTTGTGGCACTATATCTGATGTCATTAGAAATAAAAGACAACACAGGACAGCAAGAAAAGTTAAAAAATGTATTATCTCTTTTCTGATAAAAGAAAAGGGACTTAAGACTGACTTGCCAAGCATCCTGTTAAACTGTTATTTTGGGGGAGGGATTATGACCACACAGGAAGGGTTGTGTAGAAGCACTAGGAGATAGAGCCCCAAATCTGAGCTTTTTTTAGAACAATGATTTCTCATAGTATTTGGGGAGATGAGAAATCCTTTTGATTTTAAGCACAGGGTAAAAATAAACCCACTGTATTTAAAGTCACTTTCACTTTATGGATGGATTTACTATTGTATCTTTTTGCTAAGATAGGCCATGGAAAGACAAACGCTGGTTTTTAAGAACCAGAAAGAAACAGCTGGACATTTATAAAAAATAAACTGTCTCCTTCAAAATAGTGAGTAAAAACCTGAGTAGGACAGGAAAAGAATTAAAATTACAGACAATAATTGTACACATAAAGGCACACCTGGTAAACAACATAATTTACTATGGATCAGGATTGCTTCTTTTCCTGAAAGCACTAGGAAGATCAAAAGCATGAGAATTCACAAATGTCATTCATTGATTTATGTTATAAACTATTGACATGTGCTCTACTGATGGCATTGTCTGATGGCATCGTCTGATGGCATCCTACCTGCACAGGCAAATCATATTTTTTTCACTGCTAATAACTACAATAAAAAAATCTTTACCATTTCTATTTTAAAAGAAAAATATTATTAGTTCATAGTGAATGTCACACTTTCCTTTTTTATCTGTGCTTTGCTGTCTCTAGGAATTGAATGATTTCCAATATTAACACAGAGGTAGCATTAATCCTTTGCAAATAGTGGAATCAGCAAGTGATGTGAGCCACTTGCTGTACAAATATGAAGCTAGTATGATTCTAAGTGCCATAGCAAGTCCCGCAGCTTGAGAAGGTTAATGAGTACAGAATTATTAGTGGCTAGAATGGTAGACCTACGTAGGAGAGATGGGATCCATCTAAAGCAAAGCATTATCAGGCCACTGGCACAAAAAATTAAAAGCTTTTTTTTTTATTTAAAGAGTGGAAAGAAAGTGAAAAATCAATATCAATAAATATATAGGAAAAAAGAAACAACTGTAACTAAATATCTGTAACCTAGCTGTCTCTATAGTAATTATTGCCGTTCTGGAAAGAGGTGGAGCTATGGACAGCTTTTGGCTCAGTGGTCAGCATGCAAGAAAAAGGCAGGAGTTATTAAGAAAGAAACTAAAGTCATTATTACACTGTTGCCTCAGGCAATTGTGTATCTATATATTGAAAGTTGCATGTTATTCTGGAAAAAAAGGAGCTACTAAAAGGATATCTTTAAAAAGACATAAGAGATCCATAAGGAATAAAGAGAAGTCATTCAAGGCTGGCCAGAGGTAGAGAGCAACATTTCCAGACAGGAAGAGCCTTGTAGTGCTGGGGATACTGAAAGTACGCAAACTCCACCTGAGGGCACCATGCCTTCTTAACATGGCTCAGCGTGGGTCTAACGACACACCGCATCACCTAGGCTGTTATATCTACCACCTACCAGGATGGACAATCGTGTTCTTTGTAGGCTAAGGACATGGAAACGTATTAGACATGAGACATCATGAGGATTAAGCCTTTTGCTAAAGAGTCCTGAAAGTGTTCTGGCCAGAAACTTGGGAAAAGTTTTTGTCCACTTACTCAGCCTGCCTCATAGAAGATATGAAGCGTATTTATTGACTGCTTTGGGAGGCAGTAGAATAAACTGAATGGCCTCATCCAACACGATCATTTAGGTTGAGAAAGGTAAGAGAGAGAGGCGCCTGTAAATAGTTTTAAAGAGAATTTCAAATTCGTATGGCAAAAACAGACTGCTCCAGCTGTCCAATACTACAGTAGAGACCCAATTCAGTAGACTTAAATAATTTTTTGCTCAGAGAAACAGATAAGCATTTTACTCTCACCCCAAATTTAAGAACCCTTTTAAAACTTAGTTTAAGTTTTAAATTGTTCGATGACTGAGAGATGAAAATTTAAAAAAACCCCAACATTCATTTGAGTATTTTTGGAAACGGCCTCTTTTGTTTTACCCTTCTTTGTTGTAGCTAGAATCTGTATGTGTTACAATTCTTTAAACCATTTGCAGGCACCAAAGTTGGAGATGGGGATCTATGGACTTCGCTATCTGCCTCTTTCAGCTTTTGAGTAGCTGTTTAGTTTTGCAGTGTAACTTTTTTCCCCTCCTTTTTTTTTTTTGTTTTTCTTTTCCTTTCTTTTTCCCTTCTCTTCCTTACGGATGTGTAAAAAAAAAAATGAAAAAACCCACTCAACTGGAGAGGACTCTTGCATGAATTACATGAAATATTCTTCACTAAAAAGTTTAGAAAGTTCAGCTTCCTACACTTTTTGTTATGTATGGCTTTGTGTTGTAGAGGCAAAAATATATATCTTCTATAATTCAAATCTTTCTTGCTTTTCTAGGCAGGTTTCCAGATGTAGTTATTTTGCTTGTTAGTTTCTGGCTCTGCTCATTGGTTTGGGGCTTTTTTCCCCCCTTAATTTTTATGTACTGAATTGACTTTAATTAAACCTGTTTGACAGACAGTTCTTCCTTTATTCCTACAATTCCTTTTTCTTAATCCTGACACGTCACAAAATGTCTGCTTTCATTTACTCTGGCATCAATTCACTATAATTCCATCAGAGTCACTGGAGTTTCTTTGAATGTACTACTGTATAAGCAAGAACAAAATTTGATCCCATGATTGACAATTACAGACTGAATGGAGGGAAAAACCACAAACCTTTCCAAAACAGTGCTCAGTTTTTACTCTTAATGGATTTCATGTCACCAAGGAATCTGTCAAGTGATTATGCTAGTGACCACGTGGTGGGAAAAGAAATCTGAACACATGAATATAAGAATTGGATATTGCTAATGAGCAAGTTTGCAAATTAGCATATTCTGACATAATGGCAGTCTAGTATAATATAACTCAGATTCCTTGTTTTTAAAAAGGACACCACAAGAGATTTTTTTCTTTCCCTGAAACAAAAGAGAGAGTAGGAACACCTTAAGGACATTAAGTTGCTACTCCTAGCCATCCTTCCCTCTGGTCAGTAATGACTATTTCATTTTCTGAAATAGTAAAGAGTACATTTTTCTTATCTATAAAATCATATGTTATAATTGATTGCTTCTGAGTTGCGTGAAGGCATTTGACAATTAAAAGATTACAGTGATGCCTTCAGGAGAGGGTTTTTTTTTTCTTAACTGCAAAAGACTAAGCAAAACTAACAAAAGGTGTGTATAATCTCTACATCTAGCCCTATTTCTACCAAAGTCTAAAATGTCAGTAGATCAGGTCCCAAAGATTAGAGTGTCACTTCCCGATGTTTAATGGACTCTCACTTCTGTTCTGCAGAAAAATGGAAAGGAAGAGGAAGAGCCGGGTCACATTTTGAGTCAGCGCGAAGACGGAGTAGAGCTGTCCTTTATCATATCTCTGGACATCTACAAAGAAGAGAGAAGAACAAATTAAAAATTAATAATGTAGGTGTAATTCTTCTCTTTTCAAAAATGTACCCTTTTTACTGTCATTTGTTTTTTAAAAAGTGCTGTAAAATGTCAGTGGGTACCTGAGAAATGTCCTCGTTATAATTTTACTGTAACAAAAGGAGTAGTGTGCGGTTCACTTAAGTGCAGTTCTGCCTGCTATGGTATTTCTTACACTTCATATAGCAGACAGTGCATTTATCTGTACTGTAAAGTGATATTTATTTAACCCCAGGAAAGGCACATGATAAAATCTCTCAGAACTTAATTTTAGGTTCCAATTTACCTTACCATCTCAATTATTCCATTTCAATAATTACCATTTGCCAAAAATATAATGAACAAATTCAAGGAATTGCTCTAACTGAAAACGTCTATGCTGTGTAAGCTCCAGAAGGTCACACTTTATTTAGGCAGCTTTCCAACGCCTCCAACTTTGTGCAGAGTAAATTTGTGTTTTCATTTCCTAATTGAACTAGTAATGTTTCTTTAAATTAATGCTGTATTCTCTCCGTTCATAATTATTTATGAACTTAATAAATAATTTCATAAAACACCCTATGAATGTGGCAAAAAACAAATCAAACAATTGACAAAAGCAAAAATAAAGCAGCATATTCTGAAAAAATGTGCTCAGGAGAAAGAATAACTCTTCTGCTCTAATGAAGTATGTTTCAGGAAAAAAGTTAATGCAGAGGAAAGCTAGAGATGTATGTGAAAGCAGCATGTACATATAAAACTTTGCTACAATAATATTTGAGCCTGTTCCAACAGTGAGAGCCTACAGTTATTAGAAGCAGGAGTAGCAAAAAGAAACAGGTTTTTTTAAATCTCAGAACAGGATTTAGTTTCTTGTTCACGTATCATTAGCATCAAAAAGCTAAAATCTTTGAGCCACAAGAAGAATGGTCTCAGTTTGGGGGCATTTTTGTGGGGTTGGTTGGTTTTTTTTAATGGTTCCAGGGAGGATGAAGGACAGACAATGGAAAAAGTAGCCAAAGGATATAGATCATGAACGCCTTGAAAAGATGATCTGCTACTAGGCATATTCTTTTCATTGGTCACCAAAATTAAGCATCAGTGCAGATAGTTCCTCCTAGACATTATTACATCAGAAATTAAAAGCAGAGAAAACTTGGTATAGGTTAAGGACATGAAAATACACAGCTGGTATATATCTCAAAAGTTATACAGTCACTTCCACTGAATGTAAATGTTAAATGTCAAAAAATGTTAAATGTTAAAAAAAAAAAAAAAGAAGTTAAAAAGCTAAACATGTTAAAAAAGTGTTAAATGTTGAAAATGTGTAACAAAAAAAATCTGCAAAATATGACCAGGTCTTCCAGTGATATTTTTATAGCATGGTAATATTTTTTAGGAACATGACTTTCAAATAGCTTTTGGTGACTTTCCTGTGCTGTCAAAGTCCTAATGCAAATGTTATCATTCTGGTTTAAAACATTTGTTGTCAAACTAATTTACTACTTTAGTGCATAGATTTTTAAAGCTATGAACTGGGAGTTGTAAGAGGAGCATTTCCTTCTCCATGATTAAAAATGGGTTGACAGTAACAACAGTCAGAATTCAGCCTCTAAGATTCGTGAATGAGAACCAAGAATGGAGAAGGAAAGGACATTAGTATTTCAAAAGAAACACACAAAGAGAAAGGCTGTGACTGACAAGGCAAATGTAATTAAGTCTGTGGTCATGCAGTTGTTGTCTTTTTATATTCATAGTGAGATTACTTCTGATCTTGAAGTTATTCAGCTTGTGCTGAATACACAATATTGTTTTGTGAGGCTTTTCATTACTGGCACAGCATTAACCAGGAGCACAATGACAGTGAGCAAGAATTTTGTTAATAAGTAATATAAGACAGTTCATGTAGCACATGCTGCTTTTCAGGAGGGTGGGTGTTTTTGTAAAAACTCCGAAGGATGAAAGCTAAGAATTTATGCTTAAGACTGAAGTCTTTGTTGCAAAGAACTTTGCTGGTTAGATGACAACAACTTGACGAAGCTAGCTACAATCTCACAATGAAGGTAGACAGTTCTGGAACTGTATTATGGTGAGCCTGCATTAGTATTTTGGTTTAGAACAGGTGTGTGATTCTAAAGAGAATCAAGAGTTATTCCTACTAACTGTGCTTTGGTTCATAGCAGTCTTGGGCACATGAAATGGATTCCCTGAGATGAAACTAAACCAGGAGAAGTGCTCCAGCTGCTAACAGCTGTTCAGTCCACAGGACCAGGCTAGAGTTAATCTGCGGGAAAAAACCTCCTCACAATTCTAAAAAACAAGTATAGGAAGGATGTTTTCTTTCCAGCACCCTCTATTCCATTATCTAGGTTTATTCCTGTTTGCAGCACTGTGTCCTTATGTATACAAAGCTTCAGCCTGTCTGTCTAGGAGGAAAATGTTGCTCTTAAGTCAGAATTTACCTAAAAGAGCAAGAAATAGTTTGGCAAATTCAGTCCCCTCCTCTTCCTGCCCCGACATTCACAAAAGTTACTCCGCCATCAGAACCATAAATAAACGTGAGGGTTATACTAGAAAAAAATTAACATTACTTCTTGCCTGCATATGAGTATGTCATATTTTTTACACCTTTTTTAAAAAATACATCAAACGGCTGCATTGGAAGAAATGTGTCTGTATGATCAAATTATTGTTTTGTCTCATTTCATTTTTTTTCTCTTTTTCAGAATGTTTTTGTAGATAAACCAGCATTTCCAGAATACAAAGTTTCAGATGCAAAAAAGTCCAAATTCATATTGTTGCATTTTAGCACTTTTAAAGCTGGCTGGGACTGGCTAATTTTACTGGCAACGTTTTATGTTGCTGTGACTGTACCTTACAATGTTTGCTTTATCGGCCATGATGAGCTGTCTACAACTCGAAGCACAACTGTTAGTGACATTGCAGTGGAAATTCTTTTTATCATCGGTAAGATATATTTGGAAGATATATTTGGGGTTTGTTTGGGTTCTCTTTTTTGACATTTAAGGTTTTCACAGAATGCATAATATAGAAGAGGAAATAATTATTGCTTTACTGATTTTAAAGAAAGTCAATTTAAGCTGTATAGTAAGAGATTTTGTCTGAACTTTAGATCACCTTTTTTATAATTATTATTATTTATTTTAAATTGATTCAGATAGTCCTGCTGTTGCTTAAGAAGGACTTTTGACTGTAAAGAAGATTGAAAACCATTGTTTTAGCCTATAGGTGCTTAAAACCTTCCCAGTGCAGGGGTGTGCCCTGAAATTACTGTAGTATTTTTCATAATATATTTTTTTTTAATTGCCTTTCACATATACTTAGAAGACCCTTGGACCATAAGCTGAAAATCAATAGATTTTATAAACTAATGACATAACATTAAACCCCATATTACAGTAATGTATATGTACAATATCAATATGCTATACCGACAACTGGGATAGAATTTAAGAGGCGGCGCCTACAGCTTGTTGTTCTCTAAACTTTTTATTTCAATGATCCATTTAACTCTTATTCCTTTAAAGATCTAAAAAGAAGACAAGGTTATGTCTAATGGTGTCCTTGATGGGTAAATATTTGTGTTTCCTCCTTTTGATACTGATTTCTCATTAGGTTTAAGGTCTGATTTTCCTATCTTATGCTCACTATTAGAACTTTGTGGACTTTCATGTTAATGCATGCAATCCACATTGAATGATACTCAAGCACTGCCGTAAGAAACCTACATTGTGCAGTGCAGATCATGGGGGATTATTTTTTGTGTTGTGCAAAAAGACCAAGGTTATGACTGTAGTCAGTCATAAATGACTCTGCATTCCATTGTAAGGAATATAAAATGAAGTAATTCCGCTTGATCTACCTGGGCATCTTTATAAAAACAATAGACTCAAGGTTAAGATATTTTGATAATGGTTGCATCCTTCAGCCCACACCAGTGTAGATAACTGTTTTGTGTTATGAATGCATTTATTAGAATCTGAGCACAAGAGAGTATAATCATATCTAACTGATTTATGTGCTGTAGTAGTCAGTTGAAGCAAGACAGATGGCGTACTGCTCAGTGCCACTTTTCTGTTTATATCCTTTGCTGGAAACATAGAATTCTTATATCAGTAAGTCAAATGATCAATAGAGGAGCTGGGTAAGAAAAATACTTAAGATTTCCTGGAAACTTTACTTCATATTTTCTGGCTAGACTTTTAAGTTTATCATTCAGGAAATCTAACTGTGTAATAAAATACATTCAAAGAAAAGCATAAAAAAAACTTCTTTGCATAGTTTTGTTACTGGTAACAACAAACACTGTATTGTAACATACCTATATTCCTTCCCAACAGTTTAAATAATGACTTCATTTTCCTTAAAATAATTATTTCTAAAGTTATTATCTGTTTTTAAATTTGTGGCTCTAGGGAAAAGTTTATGGAGTATTTTCAGGACATTCTCATACTGTAGTTAAATCTCTGCAGTGAATCTAAAGAAAATAGAGTGTTTATAGCTGCCTCTCAATGGTCCCTTGTCTGTTAAAATATTGAATGAATATGTCTCAGAACATGTGTGAGATTGACAGCATACATAAATTTAAACATAATGTTCAGGGCATTGTTACATTGTGGCTCTGACAAGCACATCTTTGATGGATGGTCTATGTGCTTTTAGAAAAGTCAATGAGAAGAGTTGAGTAAAATTCTTTTTATGATGCTGATACCTCAGAAAGTCAGTGCGGAGATCTGTCTGAGATGGGGTCTTCAGCTGTATTACAGCTCTGTAATCATGGACTGGAGAAAAAGAGGGTATCTGCTTTGATTTTATTCATATTTCTCAGAACATAGAATAATATTCCTTTTATGTGCATAACTTGCATAAACTCTTATTTGGACTTCATGAGGTTTTCATTCTTAGCTGTGTTATCAAAGGGAGCAGAGACATGACAATAAAAGGGAGAGATGTCAGCTTATCAGTTCAGGGGAAATAACAGGGTAGAGGTTAAGGGTTTCCTTTAAGCAGAAGAGTTTGAGTAAATCTAGAGGCTAAAAAAAACCTTTAGGCTTATCCAACTTGTGATTCAGCATATGCTTAAGCATAATGCAAATAAATATGGAAGTGTTCTACTGACTTTTGGTGCTTATAAGTAGGAGTGTTGATCTGAATTAAATTATTTATGAGAAAAGAGTTCTCTAAAATATTACTATTTTTTGTTTTCTGTTTATAACACCCTATTTTATGGTGGGTTTTGGTTTTGGCATTGCAGTTTGGAAAGTGAACATAATTAAGGCTTCTCAAATCAAGTTAAAATTATTTTTCACTTGGTGTTTCCTTTCTTTTTTAATGCTTTGATAGCTTGTGTGGTGTGTGTGAGTGTACTTTCAGATCTCTTTTCCTCTGTAACATGTGCAAAGTTTCTCTAACATTCTTCTGTAAATAAGTCTTTTGCTTCCTCTGTCCAATACAAGTTTAAAACAAGTTTATTTTCAGACTTTTTTGACTGTTTTGTGTATCTTAAAATCATAAAGATGTGGAGAGAAAAACTTTTTAACATTAGTGTTTTTAAGCAAACATATAAAAAAAAGTGTATAATCTGTTGAGTGAGATTACCTGCTTCAATACATTATGTACTTCAAAATTTATGCCCCTTATTTGCCAACAGACAATACCCGGGTCCTTCATTTGTAGATTGGTGTGTCTGGGTGGCTAAAGTTTCAGTATTTCTAAGAAGCACAATGGGTCTTGGTTATCTTTTCAATAACATTTGTAAAGTTTTCTCTCTTTTGGAGAGAAAAGCTGGGAGAATCTCTCTCCCAGTTCATTGCACTTTATTAGTAATAACTTCCCGATCACATAACTTTTACTCTTCCGTAACTATCCAATATAGTGCTTTTATTTCTGCAACTGTTTCACTCTAGTTTTCAGGTATTGACTTCTTTTTTTTTTTTTTCCACTTAAAAAATATTATTGAACACCTTAATTGAAGAAAGTAACATTACAGGAAAAATTATCAATACTTTATGGCTAAGTGCTCAGACTCATAGGACTATTTGAATAGCACGTCTTCAACAGGAGTTGAGATCAATGTGATGGTTCAGAGAAAGTATGTATAGGCTTTCAGGGTAATGGTAATACATTGTTTGCTGGATAAGATTAAAGGTGACTGAATAGTTTGTCTCCTAAGGTGGCCAGGAACAACTGTAGAGAGAAGAGCTATAAAAATAAGTGACCTTTAACTTTTCATTTTAGTTTTCTATTTGTGGATCATCCCGTTGCTACTGGAAGATAAAGAAATCTGGATATTAATTATAGCTATAAAATTGTACTATTTATAAACATACTAGCAACAGTAATTTTAAATTATTTTCTGCATAGTATGCCTTTTCTTACCTGTGGAAAAAAAAATTAGAACATACCCATCCCTTCCCCCATTCTCCACGCACTCATGCTTATCCAAAAAATTTATATATGGCTTGTAATTTCAAGAGAGAAAATTAATCATGATTACTAAGATGTCATCTCTCTGTATGTGTATCTCTCTTTTTAAATGCTACTTAACAAAGTGTTTTATCAGCAATTTCAGTTTTTAAAAGCAGCATGTTTAGAAGCCCTAAAGCTGTGATTTCTGTTGCATGATACTGTAGATTAAAGAGACTTGTTGGCCCATTAATTTCTATCACAAATGTAAATGACTCAAAAACTTTCCAAAACTGTCTTAAATCATATCAAGCCTTTAAGTCTCAGGTCTTTAATACACAGAGATTTAAAAATATGGTACAAACCCAGTAGAAATTCATATCATCGTTCATGACGATGTGTCATTCAAATGTGTGTATCATTGTATTGAAAATAATATACGTTAAACAAAACTTGTTGGAATCAGATAAGATGTTATTAAATGCTATAGATTTTATTAGGTTGCTTTACATTAGAAGGCTTGTTTTCTTTTTTTCTCTCATGTTCTTTTTCATTATTATAATGATTATAATTTAATATATTTGCAAGTGCACAGGAGGTAGTGTGAAACAACATGTGGGTCTAGGGGACCTCACATCTAAGAGGACTTGTGGGCATTTTGAAAGGAGATGCCAGTGTTTTAAACTATATTTTAGAAATTTAGAAAATGTGCTTTCAAACCCTAATATGGTAAAAATCAGGGAGTGGTTTGAATTTATCTCTAAGGTCTCATCTGTGAATACGTATGAACAAAAAATGAAGCCGGATAGAGTGATGTTGCTGATACATCTATTATTAGGGAGGGAAGACCATACTAAGTTGTTCGTGGACTATGGATTACCTAGTAATGTGAATAAGCAGTACAAAATGTTTACGTTGAAAAGCAGTAATAAATTTTCAAAGAGCCAAAGTGAAGTTGACAAGACCACTACATTGTTAGAAATTTTCCCAATACCCTTCCTTACATACCCTTGTAAGGAGGACAGATGACAGCCTGCATGCAAGATGCTGTTTCCGTGCACAAAAACATCCCCCTGGACATAAAGGAGATAAGCATAAGCCACAATAATTTAGAAGTGATCATTTCCATGGAAACATTTCTGTATCTTCATGTAGGTGCAGATAAATGTTATGATAATGGAGGCCTCTGAAAATTTGACTTGTATTGGCTCTGCTGATGCCTCTTCATTTGTAGAGATCTGATATCATTGTTACATATTGTTAGCAAACTTCTCATAGTATGAAAAAAAAAGTGTGCTTGTAGATCTAACCAAAATTTTAAGAAATCACTGCCCCGAAATGTTGCTTACTACTCCTGAAGCTGGGGGATACAGTTAAGACACAAAAACTGCTCGTATGAGCATTCCTGCTTTTCCTGAGACTAAAAATGAATGGCATCGACTTAACTACTAGTGAACTGGTTATAAGAAGGGATCCTTATGCGTTGTGCCATGTACCATCAAAGATATAGGTAAAATTTAAGGAAGAAGTACTGAACCAGCTCCATTCTGAAATCCGATTTTGTGAAGAAATACCTAAAACAAAGCAAGTGGATTATGCAGGATAAAGGCCTTTTAAAATACACATGTAAGATGATGGGAACCTCATGAGTACAAGCTGAAATATGCAGAATTTACCATATGTAATTCCTTGCTATTCTGGGGAGAGCTCTGTAGGCAGCTTATAGCTGGGTCAAGATATTCTGCATCTGTGCTTCTGGCAAATATAGTCCCTGTTCCACTTCTCAACTGTCCTAAATGAATCTCTTCAGACAGATTATTTTTCCTTCCTATTCCCTGAGACTTGTACTGTCAGAGCAACAAGACTCTGAGCACCAGAGTGCTAAGAGCACTTAAGAACTGACTGTTCATCTTTTTGGTCTAAGCTGCAGTGCTACTGCAATAAATAAATAAATAAGCTGCGTGACACATCATTTGTTTCACCTGCAGTCAATCCACACATTGGGAAATGTTGTAGTAGTAGTTTTGTAAATATTTTTTCCCTCTGCTATGTTTGCTTTCAAAAGGTATACAAAGTTAAAACTATCCTGTTATGACTGACTGTTATGACAGAGTATGACTGACTTGTATTGCAGCTACCATCAGATGATGTCTGTCTTTAGGTTTAAAATTGTAAAACAACATTATATTTTTCAGTAGGATTAAAGTCTTTTAATTAACCCTTTAGGTAATTTCCAAGAAAATTATTAGATGCTTAATAGTTTACCATATTTTTGTGAGCTTGCATGTGGTCTTTTTCATATTTTTTTTAGGATTTATGGAAAATGCCCTATGTATGTGAATTGTTGTCAAGCTGCATGAGGTAATCTCTGAGAAAAAAAAATTCAGGTTTCCCCCTTGTAATTGGTCAAAAAAACTTAAGTGCACAAAGCAGTTGTCCCATTGCCCACTGAATGTTTTCTTTGTTTGATCTTTTCATTGTTGTCTCCAGCATTTGTGTAAAGTGAACTGTGTTCATGCAATACCTGACAACTACATTGGCTTCACACGCTTTGAAAAGTTAAGTCTTGATGATGTGATTGATGTTTCTTCACTCTTTGGAATTGCTTCTTTCTGCTGTATTTCTGCACGTTCTATTGAGAAAATTACCCATATATAAACTTTCACTCTCTGCAGTCACAAATCCTAACTTCTTTTAAAAGCAGAGCTAGCAGTTCATGTTTCAGAAATTTTTTTTGATTTTCTTTCAAGACTCCAAAGTCTGTATCTTCCTTTGTAGAAAAATCAATATAATATATTTTAGTTACTCAATATGTTCATGGATTGAGTCTGTTTTTAAAAGGTAGAGTATAGTTTATAATAAAGACAATCTTTCCAGTGTTTAGTATGTTACTGTAAAGGTCACGATAAGTGAGGCTTTTCTGGCATATCAACTATTATAGAACTGAGATTAGCTAATCCCTGTTTAAAACCCTCATAGTTAAGCAGGGCAACTTGAAAAGGTGAACCCAAAGGGTTGAAAATCAAGGCAACATGTAAAAGAAAATTACTTTTTAATTTTTAAAAACTTACTCAGTTTCATGATATTGGAATTTGAATTAATGTGTGTTCAGCACAGTAAAGAATTGCAATTAAAACCCCGGTTGTTGTGCTGGTCAGTCTGTGGGCCCCAGTGTGCCCTTAGTAAGGGGTACAGCAGCCCAGGTATGGTGTTTGGTAGAGCATACTATGATAGGTCATTAACACTGACCATACTAGACTCCTGGAGGGAGTGACATCTGTTACCACTTTAGCCATTCAAATCACTATTGCCTTCAGATTTCATTTTTTTAATATTAATGGATAATTTGCTCAACTAAAACAGTGTTTCCACCTGGGTATGACTTCAGTATCCCATTACCTTTCACTGTAAGAGCGAATAGTAAGGAAGAGCAAATCAGTCTGTCAGTTACAGATGGATTTTGGGAATCAGCTCTGCTACGATCTATACCTGAGAATAGATCTTGCTCCATAAAAATCACTAAAAATGTCAATTTGTCAAACTGTAGTGGAACAAGGCTGAGAACATATGTCACAGTGCTGCCTTAGAGGAGGGACAGTGCCACTCCTCACATGCTGTACAGTGACAAGCATTGTGGTGTCCAATCATAAACACTTTTCATTGGAGAAATTTGATTGGTAAAACAGCTTAGTGTATTCAGTGGTGACTTGACAGAACGAAGCCTATGAATTATATTTATTCCACATTAGTAGGAGCTTTTTTTCAGAGGTCCATCATATTACATGAGTGCAGTATCTTTCTGCTGAGGATTTTAAGAATTTGTAGTGTTAAACTGTTTCCTTGCTTCTTTGAATGCAGGTGCAACTTGTCTCTGAAATGAGGTTTTCAGCCTCTGTCATGACCTGCACAGGCCAAATGAGGTTGTTTCCACAGTATTCTGGAGTGCTAGTAGCCAGGAGAAAGTATTACTGGGGGTTGAACTCCAGAACAAATAGGAGGGAGGGTTGTACTTGATAGCCAGATTTTCCATTTTAAATGTATATTTAATCCAGATATTAATTCTAATAAGCATGTTTTCCTTAAGGGCACCTGCTCTTCATCCAGTACCTCAGAGAAAGGAGAATCCACAGCTCCCCTCACCCTTGGCTGCAGAAGTGATGTCTTGATAACCCTTCAATACTATTGGTTTAAAACATTGCTACCTGCTGATTCTTATCTAGGATACACTGGATTGCAATTTATTATCTGATATGATACAACCATACTTTGCTGCTCCATTCCAAAATTAGATAAGAAGTATTTATTGAATACATCTCTTTTTTCTACATTTTAATTGCTTCTCTCATAATGGGATGCCAGTAGCACAAAGGAACTGAAGATGCAGATTAACGTTTCTTTCCTAATACATCTAAACCTGTAATTTTCCTTAATCCTGCCTACCAGTGATTTCTTTCTCTTTCCCAAACATATCTGGGTTTTCATGACAAATTTTTTTGGAGTTTATATTGATTGTTACTTAGTATCTGTTCAGCATTTGTTATATCTTTCTGAAAAAGAAAAATGTGCTTTTCCTTCAGCAGCTGCAGCAGGCTGTTATAAAGACTTATTATTTTATTATATATTATTATTTATATGCTATGTATTTTATTATCTATTACCTATTTATCAGATAAAGTCCGTACTTTTAAGGTTTTCATTACTTAATCCCTGGTGTTATTTTCTTGTAAACTTTATTTGACTTTACAGTGGCCCCGATTTCTAAGTAACAGGTGCTCAATAATCATTACTCTCCTTCCATATTTAAACCCAATATTATCTCCCTCATCTTATCAGGTCAGCACATAAAAGAAAATCATCAAAGTCATTGTGGTAATAGACATTTTGAGGGGACGTGCTGAGTTGAAAAATCACACTTCCATTTGAATAAATTGTGCCCAGGAGATTTACTAGGAACATCTAGATTTACAGCAGCAGTAGGAAAGAAAAAATAAAAGTTTATATAGGAACAGATAAATTGTTCTTCAAGCAATATAGCACTAATATTTCCCAGAATCTTTCCTAAAGGCTCTCTGGCCAGCTTCTAATACCATTATCACTTTATAATTAAATAACATTGGCTCAAATAATCAGATAGATCAAAGAGCCTGGACTTTGGGGAAAGTATTGCTAGCTGAAGACAATAATGTAAAATCGCATAAAAGAAAATAAAAAAAATAAAACTAATAAGAGGAGAGCCACTTGTAACATCTAGGAGAAGGAGGTGGTGTAGGAAACCACTCTGAAAATCAATGGGATTAATATACCTAAATCATCTAGGTCTCAAGCACAGGATTGAATTACTGTAGTCAAATAAGAAATCATGCATCACCCAGCTCCCTGGTTACTGCTCATATGTGTACAGCCTGCACTAAAGGTGCAGGATTTTTCATCTTCATTTAGTTCACAGTAACAAGAGAGGTAAACTGAGTTATATTACCAAGCATTTGCTGCAGTCTAAAAGTGTGCCATGGGCAGTTACTGAATCATCTGACTGATCTGATACTATTATTCTACTGTAGCTTGGTCATAGGTCTAATCCCAGCAGGATTTATTTTTTAAAAAATCAAGCCTTAACAGACAAAAAAATGTTGGCACAGGAAAATCAGCTGCTTCAGGTAAAATAATCCTGTTTATGGGTAAAGAGGTTCAGCTGGCTAATAGATAAATTTTTACCTCTGGATTATCTCTTTTCTTTTTCATTTTTTTTTTTTAAACAGGGATTAGAAATCCAAATTATACAAAACACATATCGTGCTTTCAAAATTGGAAAAGAGGTATTCTGGAAAACATATTAACACAAATAGGAGAGTTTGATGAATATCCGTGTATGGTTTTCACTTTTTTTTATATAATTTTAGGATTGTAAACTGCATTATGCACTAGAACCTCCAATTTTAATGTAATCTTTTTTTCCCCACTGTTGAGCACCAGTTTAAATTGGTATTTTCATACCATTCACTGAATGCATTTGCCTGTGTGTGAATGTGATCGTGGCAGATATCTAGAAAGGCAGGTCCTACAGAGCTTTGATTCAAGAAAGGTCACTAAACGATTCCAAAACCCTATGGGCTTGCTCAGGCTTCCCAGCTCATTTATGCCCAACCATGAAATAAGTTGTCTTTTCATAGGAACTGAGCGTAGCTAGGGCATGGATTTTCATGCTGGAAGCTTGTGAAAAGCAAAAGGGTCACCAGTGGGTAAGTAAAAGCCATTAGATGACTCAAGCAAGGAAAGGAATAAGTTAGAGGTTTTCAGTTAGATCACGGTATTGGCTTTAGAGATTTTGAATGAAAATATCACAAAAGCATGTAGCCATGGTAACTGCAGGCTTGGAAGACATTAGTATAATGTTGGTCCTAGCCTTTGGATGTTTATTGTTCTGGATACTGTGCAAGAGCTTAATTGGAACAAAATATATAAATAAATTAGGAACTGCAACACATGTAGATTAACTTTTTTTTTTTAATGTAGACAATTTTGCAGCTAAAACAGCTGGGTTTTGATTTTGTACAAATTCATTTTCTCTGATCTTGCAGTGTAACTTCTAAGAGATTTTGAGATTTCACATTTCTTACAAGAGTTTATATATTTTTTAAAGGACTGTGAGCCCATGTCTTATCAGTAGTGTAAATAATGGGGTGAGAGAATCCATGCAGATTGAGCTAGTTAGCCATGGGATCCAACCAGAAGATAAATCACAGTCAAGGTTTAAGTTTGAGGTTGATTTGTACCAAATGATTCTATGAGATTTGTCAATCACTGTGTCTTTGCTCTGTGTTCATCTTAGGGACTTAGTGCTAGGGCTTGTGCTTGACCTGGAGTGGGGTTGGTAGGGGAAGATGAAGGGAAGCACTGGACAAGCAGAAAGGAACTGCATCAATAGGCATGTGTGGCCCAGAGGGTGTGAGGAGCAGAAGCCCGTGTTCAGACACAACAGCTCAGCTGTGCTGGAGCACGTGGGGTGAAAGCAGCAGGCATGTAAAAGAGGAGGTGAGGGGATGGGGACGTAAGAGATTTGCCTAGGGTGACTAAGCAGAGAAATCTTTCTGAGGGTGATTGGCCATTGATTTGCTGATGAATTCTTCTTAATATTTAGTGATTCTGCACGACCTGGATGTGGAAATTAGAGCTGAAATAACTGGAAGAAATGCTCCATTTAAATCTTCGGAGGTGTGTGTTGGGGAGGGTTGCATAGGTGATATATGATTGCTTGTTGCAAACCTGTTGAAATTGGACATCTTGGATTGTCCCTATTAAATGCTGGCAGGTCACCTTCACATGTGTGTTTGACAGCAGCAAAATTACTTGCTGCTTTGCAGACTGACGCTCTTTGCTTCTGTTAATCTGCTCAGCAGGAAGCGGGAAAGGGGCAAAAGTCTGCAACACAGGTCAGGGCTGGCTTAAAATGCATGGGTGTTTATTAACAAAACAGGTGTATATACGCTAAAACAGGGCAAAAATCTTTGTTAAAAGGCACCTTATAGTTTATACATGACTTAAGGGCCTTTTTAAAATCAATAGGATAATCTAGACTTTATCTCAATTGTTAATTTGCTTGAACTCTGACTTTTTGCTGTCTAATTTTAACTGAAATTGAATTATCTACCTCAAAATAAGAAGTTGGCTATTTTCATAGTGAAGACAAGAATACAGAGGCTTCACCCTTTCCTTCCTCTCTACATCAAGTAGAAAGATGATATTTTAGATATGCGTGTGCTGTGTGTCAGCACAGAATGTAGTGACTCAACCAATTTGATGTTATCTGCTGTTATTCCTGGTTTAGTTCTAGGTAACTTCTTAATGATATTGCTCATGTCAGAGACATTATTTACATCTTCTGTTCTGCTTTCCTGAGCATGTGGCATGATCTATGTAGCTTGCAAGATCATTTTAAATGACTCTTTTCTAGCTTACATGGAAAAAAATTGCAGTGAGGTATCAACTTTTTTTTTTCCCCTGTAGTAGTAATACTAATTATTAACAATTTGTCATATTAGAGCTGCTGGAACAAAAAAAAAAAAGGAGATTGTAGTTCTTGTCCCAGTCTGAAACAACCATCACATACAGCTTTAAGCATGAAATTTGCACAGGTTGAAGTTTGTTGTTACGGTATCATTTGTCAATTTGTGTTAAAGATTTTGCTGTTCTTTTAGAAATTTCTTGCCTCAGAAGTTTTGTTTTTACAGCTTTCTCAGTAAGTACTTTAGCACAGCATTTAAGCTGTACATGAGGTAGCCCAGATGAAGAAACTGTTTACACTCAAGTATAGCTGAGAAAGCTGTCAAGAAATAAAAGATGGATCACACTTACCTATGTCCCTCTGGATTTTTATCTAATGAGTTGGATGGAGAAAGAAGCACTTACCATTTCCTATTCAATTCTGTATACATAAATGTTATCTGAGGCTGTTGTCCTAAATTGCTTTGATAGGAAGGCAGCAAGGGGTACTGCCAGAAAAACTTTTAATCTCTTCAGTATTGAACAGTGATCTCCATTTGCACATTGATAAGCCTTTGGTGTACTGGATGGCTTAGGGGAATTTAAAGCAAGGGTTTATTACCTTTTCTGTTAAAGCTTTAGTTGTTTCACAAATGCTAATATGCAATAAGTAAACAAATCCTTTCTCTAACGTTGATAAATACACACTGGAGATTTTTAAGACAAATGAGAACGTGAAGTTTCAAATTAGTAGAGATGTAAATATCCTGATTTTTCTTTCTTGCCTATATCAAGCAAGTCTGCATGAAGTAGCTATGTATGTGGCTGGTACAACCATACTGATCTGTGAATGGGATAATAAATGTGAATATTAACCACCTATACTCTACTAAGCACCTAGAGCTGAACTGACCCCCTTGCTCATTATGAGCCATATGAAATCATGCTAAATTCACATCTTAATTGTATTAATGAAAATTTCAGAACATTTTTGTAGCTTGAAGAATGCAGGGCCAGCTGAGAGTACTTTGTGATCTAATTAGAAAATTTTATATCTATGATTTTACTTCTATGTTCTGTTCAGCCTGGGGATTTTGATGAATGAAAACAGTAGTACTTAAGCATAAATCAATTATAACCTGCAAGACCTCAGTCCATGGAACCAGATAACACCGTATATGTGTCTAGGTTGCTTTGTGTTAAGGCTTTGCACTAAATCTTGAAAAATTTGAAGGATCATTGCTGTGCCAAAACAACGAGAACTCCCGAAAAGATTTCATTCATTTAGGAGACTCAACTGTAATGGGTAAAAGGGAGGGAATGACAGAGACCAAACTGTCAGGAATGCCATAGGTCCACTTCTAGCAGTGTATAGGTTAGCTAGTATATGTCAAATGATCTTAGCAGATTGTCTAGCTTCAAACTGCAGAAGACAAGGAATTCTTTTCCAGCCCCAGGTCTGGCATTAGAACTGGGCATTTGATGAAAACATATCTTAAAGAGATCTTTTCTGATACCTCAAAGGAATGATCCAACATGATCTTCTCTCTGTGCTGAGTCTCTATCTCTTCTCTTTGCCCTCAGTTCTGTATTAGTGTTGGTAAAAATTGCTTCCTGGCTTCTTGAGTGTAATGGCTAACAGGCTTGAAGATAAGATGTTACTTTACCCAGTCTTAGTGTAGCTACCTAAAGAACATGTAGAAAGAAATACAAATCAATCTTGCCCCCCTCCCCTATACCCCCCCCCCCACAGGGTCATGAAATCAAGCTCCTTTGCAAGAACAATAGTGTAAACTCTGTTGTAGGACTTCAACAGTAATTTCTGTGTGAATTGTGTGGCTGCCATATTGAAGTACCTGTGTTCATAAGGCATAAAAAATAAGTTGTTATAAAATACTGGACCTGCCTGTTCCAAACGTAGAACTGGACAATGCCACCCCTAAGCATTTGAGCCCTGTAGATACCACTCTCCAATGCTGTCCTGGTACAGTGAGAGTCAAATAATTTTCATTCTGTATGTTCTTTTAGTACCAAAAGATTCTAAAATAAAATTCTGGAAATGAAAAATTGCTTTAATATAGACTAGTGGCAATCCATGCTCTCTTAATGAGGCAGCATTTTCCATTGAGCTTTTATAACATGTCAGGTTGTTTTATATCAAGTTGATTTACTCAGTTGAGATGAACCTGCTCAGACACTTTTTCTCTTGCTCTGATTTACTGTGTTCCCCTTTACTGTAAGTCTATGTGTTGGTTTTCCTCATTATACTATCAACATTGTTGAAAAGTGTCATTTCCAAAGCCTTTTTCATTTAGAAGTAATGGCACAGAATTCTAAAAACTGCAATATAAAAGAGAGAAAACTTGGAGAAAAGTGAAAAACAATGTTCTTGATAAATGGGAAAAGTCAAGAAAGTTGAAAAATACCTAACAACCAGAATGTAATACAGTCTGGCTTGTTTAATGAGAGTTGCCTGTTTACTTATTCCATTTTCAGCGTACATGTTCTATATAGGCATAAAGTTTTCAAATTCTTGGTTTTCTTATAAATCAGAGGGAAAAAAAATTTAATGCTAATTTTTGCCTTTTGCTGTCGTACAAAAGCTTTTTAAAGGGGACTATTGCCACTAAACTTTTTATGGCAGTAGTAGTAGCAATGCTGTGTGTCGTATTCTGAAAAATCTGTCACTCGATTTTGCTGACTGAGGGGAGTCTGTTCAGCCATGCTGGATTGCAGGTATTTTGCATAATCTGAATGAAAAATGCAGGATAAAATTATATCAGAAATTAGACATTCGTTCCTCATGTGTGTCAGGCAGGAAGTTCTCAGGCCCCAGAAACTGCCTACAAAACCAAGAGCAGATGAATCTACTACTCCTACTATTAATCCTATTATCCTCTTTTTAGTTTTAACTTGATTTGCATTAAAACCTAGTTACAATACTAGTACTGTTAGCGTTCATTGTTTTAACTATGAAGAGACAAAAGTTTAGATAACTTTAATTTTTAGGACTTCCAAACCTTTCTTTTTTTCTGGGAATGTCCTGATTTGTAACAGGCACACGAGAAACTAGCACACACAGCACACGAGAAACTAGCTAAGAGGAAAGGAAATATTTTCATCCAAACAGAAAACAAATCCCTTGAATAGAATGAAACAATTGAAATACTTATATTGCATGTTTATTTCCATTTGCAAAAGGCAAAGAGGGTGGACAAGAGGCTGAATTTCACTTGTAGGAGCTTCCATTTGGCATTTCAAACTCCTCTTCCCCAGAGGCTGCAAGAAACATCTCTTTGGGGCAGCAAACACCTCCCAAACAACTGCATGCTCCGTGCTGTATATGGTGTGGAGCCAACTCCCAGGAGCTCCTGCTGCCACCTCCCTACAAGAGCAATGAGTAGAAGAAGCCACTGAAAGTGTATCTTGTGCATCATCTAGCATAGAGAAAGGAGTCAGTGCTGCCACTGCTGCCATAAACAGAGGCAGAGAGCATAGGGACTGCAGTTCCATCCTTGGAACACATAATAGGCTACCTAGATCACAAATAATGCAGCTGACAAGACTATTACACACTGGACTAGTATCTAGGAAGCTGCCTCCCCTAACTTGTACGTTATAGAGAATCCGCTGGCTTTTAGGCTATCACCCTGCAGTTGTTATTTTTTAATGAGAAAAAGTCAATCACACTCTGAATGTCTCCCCAACACTTGGGACCACTTCTTTCTCGTTTATGAAATGGCCTTCAACATGAGGCATTACAATTTGCAAGGCAGCTGGCTAATTATCTTGCTCTAAAACACCAGCCTTGATGGCTGGCTGCACTCTTCTGACATTGTAAAAGTTATACAAGTAGTTCTCACTAATGTTGGTAGAAACTGGGTGCATAGCTCGAGGACAGATTATAGTCGTTGTCTTGTAGGACATGAAAATAATTGAGACTGTGTTGTCAAGACCTGAGCTTTTTTTTGAGTGTTAATGTGTTTTGGCAAGACATGTCAAAACTACAGCTCATATTGAAAGACACTCATCCTGGAATGTTAGACAGGAACATGCAAAATGCACAAGCCACCAAGAAATTTGTATCTCCACAATAGCCCAAAAGCCATTTTTTTCAAGTGAGTTCAGCATTTTCCTGTTGATAAGCAAGTGGTTATCCTTGAGCATGACATTTGTTCTCTGTGCTGGACAGTTATAAGAAAGTTTGTGACACCTTTTAAATAAAATAATTAATGATTTTTTATTTCAAAAGAAACATAAACGTGGTTCATTTTTTGCACAACAATCATATTCTCATTTTTCATTAAGAAAAATAGCGTACCAATATTTGGTATTGCTTCAAGAGCAATATGGGTTGGGTTGGTTTTTTTTTTTTAATTTAAGCTCCCTTAGAAATCAGTGAGTTTTAAATGTTTTAAGCATTCTTTTTATTCCTTACAAATAATACCTTTGTGCATCAATTGGTTTAACTCTATGTATGAGGATCTCTTACATGTATGAAATACCACTGTATTTCATTTATTTCTGTATTAGATTCCTCATCTGTTTTTTGCCATGCATAAGAAAAACAATCTGTGTTATGGTGGATTCGTGGTGTTATCCCCAGGAATCAAGAAATCAGTGTCTCTGATTCTGTTCATTCTTTGTCAAGCAGATATTATTTTAAATTTCCGAACAACATATGTCAGCAAGTCTGGCCAAGTTATCTTTGAAGCAAGATCTATTTGTATCCACTACGTGACTACTTGGTTTATCATTGATTTAATTGCTGCACTTCCTTTTGATCTCCTTTACGCTTTCAACGTCACTGTGGTAAGTACTAACCTGTCTTTTTTAATTGTTCTTTATTTAAGAGGGGTTTGTTGGTTGGTTTTTGTTGGTTTTTTTTTTTATCCAGATCTGGAGGCTAAGGAACTAAAATACTTTGGTACCTTTTTCAGATTTGTAGTTCATTTTCATATTGGATAGTGAAGAAAAGAATACAATGTAACTGTACATGTTGATTAAAAGTGTTACAGGATTGGGTGTCATAGTGACCATTCATGTCTTTCATAATCTTTCATTATTATGAAAGATACATGTATACCATCTTTCTTAAATTCAATTGTCCTTGATTCGTAAAGAGCTGTACCTATATTAGCTTCATATTTTCTTATTGTACTCAAATACACGTCCCTATGGCTTTTTTTCAGGACTCCTAAATTGTTACTGTGGTAAAGTAAATCATTGCTATGGTCAGTATAGCCAGCATTCTTCACTCAGCTGGGAATCTTCTTTCTCTTAACCTGTGTATTCTAGTGCAAAAATTACAACATGATTATGAATTTTTGTGTGTTCTAATAACTATTATTTACAATTGTCATTAACTTTGACTTTGGTTTCAAAACATCTTTTTTAGGAATATAATGACAAAATGCTTAAGCCACTTTGAAAAAGGTGTGGATCTAATGTTGCTGATGTCACAATCTGATGGGTTGCATTTATATTGGTTTACTTATGCTAGGACAAATGTTTTCCTTCTGATAGCCCTGTTAGATTTAAAAGAGTAAGAATCTACTTAGCATAAAACCAAAAAAAACAAACAAAAAAACCCCAGCCCCGTCCCCCTCCAAATTAGAAAGTTTAATTTTGGAAAAAAAAAATATGTTGGCAAAGGTTTGTCAATTTTGTGGATTTTTCACATAAGAGACTTAGGCTTTTAAGCTGTCCACTTTCTAATTCTCAGAATTTTGATCTTTTGTGAACAGATGCACTCAATCTCATTTTCATTAAATGTGAGTTACAGACAAGTACATAGATGATAGGATAGACACATCAGAAAAAAACATAGAACAACACTGGACAGCAAGCCTCCGATGTAAAGTATCCTCTTTAGTTTTATCATCTAGTTCCATTTCCTTTGGTGATCTCCCTTTTCAGTTCATTTGTTACATTAGGAACTGTCAATCTGATGATAGTGCACTAGCTTTTAAAACCAGACTGCTAATAGTTCCACATTTTTAAATCACTTTTTTTTTTTATAACCAGTGGGTTATAAGAGCCCAAACCACAACAGTAATCTATTTAAATACATCCCTATCTCAATTTATCCCTTACATTAAAACTGAACAGCCAGCATAACTATGTTGCTTTAATTTCCATTAAGAATTTTTCATTGAATGAATCGGGTATGAACCGATTTTTCAAGAGAAAATTAAAAAAAACGAAATCGACATTTTTTTTCATTGGAAAGACTGATATGCTTTCCATACTGAATTCTGGAAAAGAAAGTATTATCCAGTAATTATTTCTGCAGTTAAAATGTCACAATATTAAAAATGCTACTATAATATGATTAATAAACATCTCCTATCTGTTGTATTTTTAATTTTTTTTTACCCTAATAAGATCACTAATATGGTGACTAAGAATATCCAGGGACATTGAAATGTTCCTCTGTTAGTAAGTGGATCCTTAATGAGATAATTAATGATAGATGAAGTGCTAACACTAAGCCCCAAGTAATAAACAATATATAGCCATGTTGATCTCATAATTGAAATTGACTGGCAGACAGCTCCCTGCACGCTCCAAGAGCTAAATACCTTGTTAAAAGTTTTCACAAGCTCCAGTCTGCTTCCTTCATTTGTTTTGGCCCAATGCTGCTGCTATATGGTAAAGACTGCTCCACGGCAGGGAGTCAAAGACTAACCTTCTTTTCTCTCTGGTAACCGAGAGCAAATCCAGAATTCAGGAGTCTGCACCCTGCGTTCACCTCCGCAAACTTGGCCCGTTTGTTCTCCATATGATTCCTCAATGGGAACACAGTGCCTTACTATATCCTATTTCTTATCATTTCTTATGGTGCCAGGACTCGACAACTGTTAATATGATCCTCAAGATAACAATGACTATCAAGTGTTTCAAGAGTGGGGGGAGGTGTTAACCACATTCCACTGTTTTCAGACTTTATGATTTAATAAGCCATTTCCTCGTGTCTGTTCTCAGATTTTCACTTCATCGACTCTCAGATGTTGCCTCAACAGAACGGTGAGAAGGGGCATCAGGCATCACTCCTTTGCTGTTCAGGCCCCGTCACAAAGGCCAAACCTTTAGGGGATGCTCTAAATTCTGCGAGCTATAGGTATAGTGCCATACATACTTGCGTATGTATGGCACATAAATGTCATCCTCCAGTTGGAGATTTGTGGATTTAGAGTGCGTGAAAAAGCTGTGATCTCTCACTATCCTTGGAGATGTTTTGAAAGAAAAAAAGTGAAGCTGTATGAGTTGGCTCTTCCGTGTGACTCTTTGGAGGTCTGAGACCTCAGGCATGTTCCTGCCTAATGTCAGTGCCTCCTGAGACCCCAGCTCTTTCCATCATGTGACATAAAGGATCCCTTAATCTGTGGGAACATGGCCCAAAATGCTGTCAAAGTAAAAACTGGGACATTAAGCACTAATTATAATGATTTAATTTGTTCCTCTCTGAGTAACTATTGGTGCTTATAGAGCAAGAGTATCGTTTTTTTGAGGAAAACCAACTAACCAAGCAGAAAAAAAGGAATCAAGATCCTTGTCAATAATAATTTCTTAAAATGTATCATGTTTCCTACTAATTCCTTTTTGCCGTAGGAAATGATTCTTCCAAGCAGAGAATTTCATCATTTCAGTTTGTAGCAACTTTATTTCTCAGTTTTTGTCAGTACTATGCTGTGATTGAACTTGTGTTAGTTTTAGATAAAATTCTGTCTCTATCATTTTGACAGAAAAAGGTTAACCCAGCTAGTCTAAAATGATTAACTAAATGGAAAATTTAGATGGTTTTATATCTGTGGGCAAAGCAAAATCTACGCAGGCACAAGTATGAGTGCTGACTCCTCATTTTGTCTTTCTAAATTTGTGACACAGAAAAGAAAGCTGCCTGATGGCATTTCAGGTCTTCCAATGATAGATTGGAGACACTACAAGAAGAGCATTTGGCATGACTAATGAGAAAATTTGGAGTAATTACATATGATTAATTACATCTGTGTTGAAATTTATGGAGAAATTATTGTGAAATAAGGTGATATTTAGACTTAAATTGAAACGTCTCCACATTAAAAAGAATATTAGATATCTGATTTACTGTTTTATATCCTTCAGGGTTCGGTAACTTGATAAAAATGGTCACACTTTAGTCACAAGCGATAACTGGCAGGACACACTTATTGTCACAGCCCTTTTGAAATTTCTTATTTGTAAGAATCTAATAAAAAAATAAATTCACCTAAGTTATTATTTGTTTGTGATGTGGTAGAACATAAGCAGCCATGTAAAGATGAAGGCTCCAATGTGAGGGCAGTAGTTCATACACAGTCATTATATATATGTTTATATTACTACAAGACCTTGAAGACTTAACATACCGGTAGGAATCCCGTTATCTTAAGAGTGCAACAAAGTCATGTTTGGTTCAAAAAAGCTGATGAGAAAGAAGAAACGGAGACTTTGGCAAATGAATTACAACAGAAAAAGAGGCAGTTGGTACAGTGGCATGACATTCAATTAGAATAATTATATTTTAATAGTTGTATGTTTATATTAATGCAAACAAGGCAATTCCTTTAAATATTTTTCAGCCTTCTGACCCACACTTGCAGATATTCTTGTTCTTAAGGCCACAGACATAACAATTTCACTGACTTATTGTAGATGACATAAGATGGATAAAAGAAATGCAAGAAGACCTTGTGATTGTTTGTATGCTCTAATAAGATCTTATTCCTGACAGCAGTGAACTTCAAAGTATTTTTAAAAAGCGTCATGTTTTTGTTGCTTTTTTTTTTCCTCTGCTACATACATGAAAAAAATGTAAATGTTCTTGAGAAAAAAAAATATAAAATAATGGGCAGCAAATATTGCATGAAGATGCTCATGGGAGAGTTACTTATGCACTATCAAAACTGTAGTAGCAAAAAAACCCGAATGTTTGTAGATCTTTTATTTTCTTTTTTACAGGTTTCCCACCTACTTAATTCCTGAGACTGGAATAAAATAAATAAATATTTAAGTCTTCATGAATAAATTTGAAATACCCCATGTTACAGAATGTATCAGTTAGCCTGGATCTAGCTCTTAGCAAATGCACACCTATAAAATTAAGATTTCAGATTACTACTTTTGGTAACAGAGACAGAAAGGCTTAACTTCAGGTTATTCTGGATTAGAAAAGGAAAAGGATGTTGACCAAACTGGGCTTTTAGACCTTCTTTTCAGAGAGCTCATTACAGTGTTCCAGGAAGGCTGTGGGAAGACATGTAAAGTTTGATGTTATTTTTGTAGCTGATGCATGTATCCTGTATCAGTCAGGTACCTAGTAGGCATTAATCCTAATGGCTCATTAATGAAGGGGGGGAGGGGGGAGAAGCTTACTGTTAATGAAAACTATGCCTCTTTAATCTTCAAAAATTTAAATTAACAATATTTAGGATCTTAATCTGCATATTGTTTGTTAAACCTACCAACAGCTGAAACATGAGCCAAGTATATTCCATCCAAAACTGGGAGCTGTGCACAGTCTGGTGTGGATGTAGGTTGGAGGATGCTCTGGAGGGGACGGGGTCATCCAGGAATTGCTTGCTTTGTGAATTTTGCAGCATCTCCTCTAAGGCCAGAGCCCAGAGCAGTATTTAATAAACTGATGTACGCCTAGAGTTCTGAGCACTTGGAGTGCTGCTTTTGCCACATGTACTAGAAAGTCAATAATATTTTAGGTAAAGGAATTTAAACAGTAGCATTAGAAGTTTTAATACAAGCTTTTTCAGACCTCAACTTAGTACAGTGCAGTAACTATGTAACTGAATGAAGAGTGGGCAAAAATTCACAGAGCTTTAGAAGCTTTCATTGAACCAAGAGAACTGTGTGATAGAAGTCAACCACTGACAATTTGTTTTCTCTCCCTGTGCTCCCAGGTTTCTCTTGTTCACCTCCTAAAGACAGTGCGGTTGCTACGCCTCTTGCGTCTCCTTCAGAAGTTGGATCGTTACTCCCAGCACAGCACAATTGTTCTCACACTTCTCATGTCCATGTTTGCCTTGCTTGCTCACTGGATGGCCTGCATTTGGTATGTCATAGGGAAAAGAGAGATGGAACAGAATAACCCCCTTACCTGGGACATAGGTAAGTTCTCTTTTCCACATACACATGTATATATATACGTATATGTATGTACACATGTGTGTATATATGCACATATATGCATGTAAATATATAAAAGCACATGTATAAGTCACTCAATATTTCCTTTTTTGTTTAATCTTATACAAATATTTAATGCTGTTTGTAGAGAAAAGAAGAGATTGCTGCTCTGAATTTCAGATCAATGTGAAAAAGAGGGTTAAAATCAGAAGAAAATGGGGAAAGTAAAAAATGAGATTTTTAAGTGATTCAGTGTTTCGGAAATTGAAGATCTGGGTAAGAAAGGGCTATATACACTGCGTAGAAGAGTACCTGAGAAAGTTTGCCCTGTTTTTGCAAATTATGCACATTTTTCAACAGAGGCATTCCCTTGAGTGAGCTGCTTATTCTTCACTATACATTCAAACAGGTAGGCCCTGAAACGGCTTCAAGTTAAAAACTCCCTTTGGAAATATCATCTAGCTGGTTTACAGGCTTTGCTTTTTTGCACAGCAGATGAGGTGTTCATCAGTGGAGAAATGGTTTTGAAACGCTTAATTTTGGATTCGATGTTTAGTTTCTACCCCAACTTTCATTCTGATTTCATTGAGTGTCCCAGATTGACTATTTTGATTTTTAAGCTTCTCCTTTTTTGTTTAAGGTTTATTAATACTTCTAAGGGTTGTACCCATGTATTATGGTATAATGGGGAAACAACACACCTTGCGTAGGAGCCTGGCATCTCCAGGTACTTGTACACTGTTGAAGGTGTGTTCCCTACTGGTGCAACAGCTGATACTCCACATCTTCCCACGTGGGTCATTCTGGCTTTACTGTAGAGGTGCAATTCTTTTGCTGTTTTTCTCAGATGCCACATAAATATCAAGCATCCCTTCTTCTCCTTCTTGTTTCTGTTTCTTGTGTTCTATCTTTTTAATTCTACTTGTATTTACCTTTAGCCTAAATCTATTATGCATTCGCTGAAGCAGGAGAGGAAACAAGACCAGCAATAAAATTAATTGGAAGGGGGAAGCCCTGCTAGTTTTCTTTATGCTGTTAGATACTAAAGATATGATTAAAAACATGATTCAGTGGGGGAAAGATACAAACACCTGTGACCAAAGGCTCAGTACCGTGCATTCAAACTGCAGTATATCCTGTTCTTATCTCCTTTAATTTCTTTCTTCTCTCTTCAACCCATTACCATCTATATAAATACCATCTATATAAATACCATCTAATAACTGTAAGCCTGAAGGAAAAATTACAAGCATGTTAGAGGTGCCTGACCTCAGATGAGGTGAGGATGCTGGGTCAGGAAGAGGAAAAGAAGAAAGAAAATCCAATAAATACATCTTTCCAGATTGTCCACAGGTTACTGAAAGCTTTGTGGAGTCTTTTTATTCTTCTAGTTGGTTGTTTATTTCTCCTTCCCTTTGTAAACCAGGTCTGTGACCTGCTGCTGAACTCCTCATGGGGTGCCAACTTCTCAAAGAAAAGACTGCAGCTGTAGGGGAGAATACAAAAAGCAAGCCCACTGTGCACAAATTGGTCAAATACTGCTAACAGAAAAACAAATCCAGATAATAATAGTAATAATAATAATAATAAAAAGAAGAGCCTCTCTGGCAGGAAGAAGCTATGAAGACACAGTTTATGTAGGCCACAAATGATGGCTGATTTCAAAGCATTCATTGCAGTCCCAATGATGGGGATGGGCTTCATCCTTGCTCCTCAGTGGGGCTGCTGGCCATGCTCCCCATGCAGCCCGTCCTTCTCCCTTTTCCCTGAGCTGAGGCCGCATTCAGGAAATTCCCTTCATTACCCCTGGGGCTCTTGGCATTATTGCTATGAAAACATTAACTTTCACCCCTCAGTTTTTTATTCTCTTGGGCAATAGCAGTAATAAGCAAATGTCCCAACAGCCTCATCAATCCCTCTTTAACTGGAACAGAGCTATTTCACGAAAGACTTATCCCACAGAGAAGAGAGGGGTATCTGGGTTAGCAAGCACTAATCATCTTCTACTGGGCTTCCTAGGCAGGATCTGCTCCATAAAAGCCCCTCACCACTGGCTCATCTCAGCATGAGACCCAGTGACCTTCCCTGGATGGCTGCAGGCAATGCACCTCCCCAGGGATGGGACAGGACATTTCATAGTGACAAAGGGCTTCTCTGTTGAGCTTACAGCCAGTTTTCATTTTTCCAAAAGTTTGGTTTTGCATTTTTGTCTGGAAAGCTATGCTTCTACCTTCGTGAATAGTCTCTAAAATATTTAGAAGCTATAAATGTATAATAAAAATTATACTGCGGTGACTCTGGCAAAGCCCCAACAGATATTAGTTCTGTGTCTGTCAGAATGGTTATTTCTAAGTTCTTTCTAGTACTAAGTTAAATATTTTATGGCTTTGGAGATTTAGTTGAGATTTTTTTTGGTGGTGGTGGTGTTGTTGTGTGGTTGGGTTTTTTTTAGGGGAAATATTTTTAAAATGTTAACATATTAGAAATTTATTTTTTTAAAAAGAGAGCTTAGAAAACTCCAGATACCTGGCATGAAGCCACTATTTTGCAAGGACCATTTCAACTGATAAAATTTCTGTTTAAGCTTTTGTGTCACACATATGAGCAGAAAAATAAGATTACATAATTTCTTCAATCAGTGCAAATTCTGTTGCTCTCTACATGCAAACTACTTGCTAGTGAAACACAATGAAGTTTAGTCTGGGCCCTCTGTGTGCTATAATTTTTGCTGCTCTGGTGATACACAGCTGATTCTATGTAGCCAGCCTTTCTTTTCACCTTAAGAAAACTTCAAATGACCAGTCTGCCAAACCTCACAGCATCCAGGTAGGTGATATATTGAGGAGAGAATGGCAGGTGCGATTTAGAGCATGAGTGACTATGCAAAGTAAAATGAGATCTGGAGATCATAATAAATCACAAACAAGTAATGCACACAGGAGAGATCTTGCTTAGGGTATAATAAAGGTAGTGTTATTGTAAGACACTAAGGATATTCTGTTCTGCTGTATAAAGGCCTCAACTGGAAATTTTTGTACTATTTTGGAGAGCATGTAAAAGATTTCTTACTGCAGGCAAAGCAGTATAATATTGTTAGTCTTGTATTTACAGGTGTTAATTTTTAAAACTGTAATTTTATTACATTAATATCAAAACTGGAGACACGTTTCCACCAGCAAGTCTTATACAAAGTTCATTCCAGGCATTAGGAGGCTTTCTAATTGGTAGAATTAATAAATACAATGTAAAAAATATAATTCCTATACTTTTTTATTAAAATCGGTGTGTCTCTCCATTGGAAAGTATGCTTTTTATCCTTCACTTGAGTGTCTCAGGTGTTGTCCATCTGAAAAACTGGTAGCCTGGGTATGGATGCTGCAATACATACACCACCTGAAATACAGGGACAGGTTTGTTCTAAGAAAGGAAAACTGCCTGGAAGAAAAAGATTTCTTTGCTTTTTATGTTTGCTTCTGGTTTTGTGGGGAGAAGCAGAGGGAGAAAAAAGCTTTTAGAAACTTCCTTACTCCATTTAGTGCTTCCTCAGAAAGCCTGAAGCATGGATTTCAAGACCAAGGTTCTGCTAACACTTAAAGCAAACATGTTAAAGCTGCAGTACTGTTAACATCGTACTTTGGACCTTGCTGTGCCATCAGATATGCACCATAGCCCAGATCTCACAACATTGACTTCAGTGGGAGTAGCATTTGCTTCTGTGTATCTATTTCTCTGGGTAATTTAAACAAATGAGGTGCTTAATTTGCATTTCGATTGGGACAATGGGAGTGATAAAGCTCTCCTTATGAAAATACCCAGAACCGAAAAGTGTATTTGCTTTGTTCTTGCTGGGCCTAATTATAAGCCTTTATTTTTTTTGTCCTTGTTCAGACAACATTCTCATTGCAAATAGTTTAAAAACATGGTTACATTCATAAATTTAGACACATAGTTGCACAATGAGAAAGATGTAGTACCTGGGAATATTATTCATGAACTGTCATAACATGGTGGCATTGGAATATACACCAGTGTAATATAATGTTAAAGTCTGGATCTCTTGCTTAGCTATAGTATTGCTGTTTTAACGGATTACATGAAGTATTTGGAAGATATGCAGTATGGGCACTGTTGTCAGGTGCTAGAAACCTTTAAGTCAGCAAGTTCTTCCATCTCAGGAAGCAGTTGTTGCATGTGCAGCAGGTTGACTCTAATGTCTGACAAAAATGTGAGTCCTGGACTGGTCATTCCCACACATCTGAGACAGTTGTACACACCTTGTCCTGCTTTTCCCTTCTAGCACTTTCAGATCCCTCTCTCTTACATTCCACCTTGCTCCCCTCATTTGTTCTCATTGGTGAAACAGATACTTCCCTGAGACACGGCATGATTTTCAGCAACCTGTAAAAGTAAGATTAATTTTCTGTTAGCTGATATGGAGTAGAGGCTCAACTGTGTTGTGGTTCCTGGCTGATCCTACCACTCGAATTCCATTGACTTCAACGCATTGACTCTCATTTCTATAGGATTAACTGGTATCAGATTTAGGGATAGGTTCTTTATTTGCTGTCTGCTGTTTTGAATTAGTATATACCACACTATTCCCCTTCAAGTTCTTATCAAATATGAGAAATGACTTTTCGATCTGTCTCTATGGGAAACAGATAATATTGAAAAAGTTTCCTATTGCTAAAGGCATTCATTCTGTGGGAACCATATGAGCTGTTGAAACTCAGCTGTCTTGAGTGTAGTGAGGAGATTAGGAGAAGGCCAAGAGTCAGGATGCTGGTTCCCTTAGATAGTCTAAGCTGTCAAGTATAATTTGTGTAATTGTCTTGAAAAAAAAATCCTTCCTGTCTGCCAGAAAATCAGCTGCAACTTTATGTTAGTCAACCCACAGTACTACTTACAACATTCCAACTATGGAAAAGTTGTTATCAAAGCAAAATAAAAAAAAAAAACACAAAACCAAAATGAAACAAAACACACACACAAAAACCAACAACACACACACACCCCCCCGTGATTTTATAAAAAATAAAGTATATGTGTTTACTTTGGGACAAGCTTTCAAATCAGGTCTGTAAAGGTTATTCTTCAGTTATTTAAATCTTTATTTTAATAAAATACCTTTACTCTCATCTCAGGATTTTACTAATTTTCTTTTAGTTTATAATTTACAACACTTCTGAAAGCAGAACTCAGTCATGACCGAACCACTGTACATTTCCGTACTCTGCAATAGAAAGCTTCCCCTCCTTCCCTTCCCCCCACCCCAATTTTATCACACAATTGCAGTCACAGCCTTTAAAGGGACTGGATCCCAATGAAGGATTTATACCCCGAATTAGCTCTCAGGGCAATGGGTGGCAGATTTAGGTGCAGAATGGGGTGCACAGCACCTGAATGGAACTAGCAGGAATACTGAAAATGGGGGTTTGTGGTTAGACCCTTCCGGTTGAGGTTTATGTGATTAGTGTTGGGCTGCAGGGAAGTTATAAGTCCTTTTCACAGGTACTAAAGGACACGTATGTTTCATGTAACAGAATTTAACATAGAAATCCCTCAAATAGTGTTGATCCAAACTGGTAAATGTAGTGTTGAATTTTCTGACAGTTTACCTGTTTGATCAGTGCTACCCCTGTGCTAGTAAGCATTGCCCCTTTCTGCAGCAGTTCATGAGCTCCTCTGAGACTCACAAGCAGCTTGGTTTGTCTCCATCTGGAGCACACAGGTGAAGTTGTTTTGGAGAAAAACAAAACGAGAGGCCACTGGCTTCATTTGGTCACAGAAGGAGGGAGAGGCATTGTTACTGAAATTCACTTTTCTTCAGCGTGGGGTTCAGGCACTGGAACTTCTGTCTAAAGTACAGAAGATACAGGTACAGGGCTTTAAGGTACGTATCTTTAAGAGAGCACCATATCCTGGTATACGGCTTACTTCATTTGGCTTTCTTTCTGGGCAGCTCCCTTTCTTGAGTCGTGGTTGTTTTTTTTCCTTCCCAAACTGATGTGATTTCCACAGAGGAATAGCCTGTGCCTGAGTCTCTACCCAGTCTGCAGTGTCAAGTGAAGCTAGAGATGAAGCCTTTGAACTCTTCAAGTCTGAGGAGAACAGAGATCTGAAGTCTTTCACCTTTCTTTTTACTAATGAGGTATTAGGTGAATTGACAAACCACATACTCTTTTGCAATTAAATTTGCTAGAGCTTATACTGTGGTGGGTGAGAGAGGAAGAACAAGAATTTACAGCTGCCTTCCCTGTTGAGTCCTTCAGTGGATTTGAATGCAGGGGCAAGGTTGCTGAAGGATCCCCACTGGGTACAGATAGTGTGTGCTGTGAGTGTCTTGATCGTACAAAGATGGTGGCACTTCTGGCCCAATGCAGAAGTTGGCTGATGTGGACTGTCCAAAATGTAGATGTCTAATGTCTTAGGTGAAATCTTTATGTCACACTCTGAGGTTGGGTTCCTAAATTCTGTCCAAGTCCTTTGTGGCTGCCCAGTAGCTTCTGAATTACCAGAATTTTGTAACTCAGCATCAAGCTGGAATATCCATTAGGAGAGTCATTGCCCTGGAACTCCCTCAAGTTTCAACAGCTTGGGAAGTTTTTGGTGCTGGCAGTTTTTTCCAAGTTTATGCTAAGAAATCTGAAGTAGTCTTTGTTGGTTTTCTTAATACCCTGAGATATTTTGCCAGCAGTTTTAAGCATATCCTTGACAAGAAATACTTGTGGCATTGGTACATTTATTCATGTTAAAACTCAGGCTACCTTCTTTTCAGAAGAAAGACTGTTTTTAGATACATGTATCTGCTAGTTCTTCCTCAAATAACACACACTAGTAAGCTAATACATGTTTCTGGGGGTATTGGACCCAGCGAAACCATGGAGTAAGTAATAGAAATAATTGGAAAAATCAGCATAATTACTCCCATTCTTGGTCAATATAAGTATAATTTGTTAAAACAATAATTTGTTGACTCTGGACTCAGTATTCTTATGTTGTATCAATCCTCATCATGTAGTGTAGAAGCAGGTGAATATTCATGTATCATGGAGTTTTTGCAAAGCAGTTTAATTACTTAAATGGCGAGATGTGACAAAAGAGTTGGTATGAAAGTTGGGATAGAGGATTGGTTTTTATTTTTCTTTTTTATATATTAATTGTCTTAGCTATTAATGGTACCGGATCATTCTAGCTCTGTCTCAGTACAATGTTTCCTGCTGATAGAAAAGTAATAAATTTGGGGTTGAGTGTGATGTGAGCATTTTTTACCAAATCCAAGTTCCAAAAAAGAGAACAAAAAGTATAACAAATAATGAGATTTTTAAAATGTGTAATTGTCAGTCTGCTTTTGAAACCTCTGGGATTCCTATTTTCAACATATTCTTAGCATATTAATGACCAGGAACTTAATTTTAAAGTTATGAAAGCTGAGATTTTGTGTGATCACAGATATCCAGGTACTGGGACTGTCAGGAAGATCAGCTAACAAAAGACATGGGGTAAAACTGTAGAGTTAAGGAATAATCAGATTTTGGACCCAGTTGATGTGTTTGGTACATGCAGGTACAGGTATCTGCTTCTGGATTCCAGACCTTCCTTCTGGAGTTTGAGTCTGGACCTATGATAAAACAGCTTCTAGAGATTTCAACAAATGTTCAACTTATTATTAACAAGCTACAAATGGAGTCTTAGGGAAGATTGCAGCTGGCACCTACTCTCACGCTGCCAGGCAGGTTGCAAGGTTCAGCCCAGGTCCCCAGCACTCCCTGGTCTGTTTTGATCATGTCTGTCGAGCAGTTCAGTTTGGTTTGTTGCATTCATAAAACTAAGTGGATCCTCTTTATGGCCAGAGAGAGTACTTGTGAATTTCCAAGGCTGTTGGCCAAGAAATCTGTATTCTACTATAAAATATATTGGTCTAGTTTCACCCCTCCAAATGCTCACATCCATCAGGTTTGGATTGGCATGTGTAGATTTATGAATCCTTGCAGGGGAGGAAACGACTTCACACTGACTAAATTGCACAGGACATAATTCACTAGCCATGATTAGTTGTTCATTTCAATCTGTCATCTCTGTACCTGAATGTTTGACTTTAATCTCTCTTTCAGTCTGCTTGGTCATGTTTTTGACTGTGGGTATTCTTAAATTTTTGCCATTGGTAATAACAGAATAATATCAGAACCCGTTACTTTGGGACAATGGTCCTTTCTGTTTTTTAAGAGGCAACTTTAAGAAAAAGAATTTTTTAAAAATACAGTTGCGTCATGCGTTAGTGCTGATATCTTCAACTTAGTAAAATGAATTATAATGCTCTGTTGACCTGGGATATCTGTGTTGAAGGTCTGTTGTTGTGTAGAATACACACACCTGTATACTCATCTGTTTATTTTGTATGTTGGGGGTGGAATGAAAATTCATTTCTAATTAATATATGAAGGAAATGGTTGTTGGTTACCACTTGTGAAGTATTTTGTGGCATCAGCATTTAAGAGACTCAGCCAACAGTTCGTGTTATTTCTTGCAACACTTACATGAAATAATTAGCCCCTGGATTATGATACACAAATAAGAAATAGGAATAAACTAGACAACCAAAGCAAGATGATTACTTTGAAGCTCTGAAACTTTTTAAAGTGTTCATCTCACAAATAATTACAAACAGCACTTGTTACATTGTACATCCTTTGAAAAAGACAAGGATGTACCACAGTACTGAAGTATTTTACAGTGATGATGATTTATTCTAAAGCAGTTGAAACAGAAATTTTAAACCCTGGGAGTATACCTTCCGCTAGAAAGCTTTTAATTATTTGCAAAGGTTTTTTTAATCCTTTTTACTCCTCAGTAAAAATATCATTTTAATTGTATGCACAATGTGCATATTTTCCATTAATTAATGTTTGAGGTTCAAAATTTTTAGTCTTGTAAGAACTAAAATAGGTAAATTAATTAAAATCATGAAGAAATTATAGTGAATAAATGTACTTACTTGTTTCAAAACAGCTAAAAAATATTTCTTTAAAGTCTGATGGATACCTTAGCTGAATTATTGAAATAATTCTGGTGTAGGATACTACATATGAAGTCCAATTTGAAGAAGCTTACAGTGTGAAATATTTATGAAATAAGACTTTTTCTTTTAGCTGATTGGGTTACACTTTTGAATAAGTATAACTAGCGGAGGGAAAGTTCATTTTTTTGAAGAGAAATTCCTATGTGCAAATAATCATAGTTATGCCCAATTTTTAGTACAATATGAACAGAGACACATTGTTTTTCACTCATTTGTCAGTCTGTTAGAATAGACACAGAGAAATTTAACTTCTACAAGGCAGTTTTATACACAACTTTAATTAGCTGGATATGTGCTGGAAGTGTGTGTGGAAACCTGTTTATACATGGTTAAGACCTACACGTACAAAGGAAAGTCTTATAAAGACTTGCCTGAAAACCTGGCCCTACTTTTCTGCCTCATTTCTATTTAAAACGTACTTTCTAGGAAAGGTTTTGTTTATTAACATCCCTCATTTTAGACCTGTGTATAGCAGACCATTTCAGGATTTAAAATATAAATTTAAATTTTGAAATATTCATAGAAATTAATTATGTGGAAATTATTCAATTTTGCATTTGAAAACCTGAACCACTGTTTTTGTGGTGGAGCTGTGCCAAATCAAAATGTCATTTGCTGAACTGAACTGAAACTTTTCCTTCGCATTTAGCTTAATGTTAATTTGTATTTCAGCTGCTTTGGGCCTTAGTAGGTTTTATTCTGCCATTCTTCCCTGCTGTTCTTTTCTACAGGTTCAGTTCCTTGATTAAACTGTATTTTCCTTTACACAACATACTTTCCCTTCTGATTGAACAATTTTAGCAATCATAAAATACCCCAGGACTGAGATACCCTATTGGATTTGCAGCCAAGAAAAAATAGCGATGAAAGTACCTTATTAAAGGGAGTGTGAGGTTTTTATGTAGTCATTAATACACTTCCAAGATTTTGTACCTAGGACAAAAATTCTAGAAAATTTTTTCAGTGAAAGGTATGTGTGGATGAACCCCCTGAGATTTGAGAAAGTTGAAAGTGTCCTGCTGCGTCTAACCTCAGATTACCTACATAACGTTCATTAATTCCACAAAGCAGTTTTTATCTCAGTGAAAAAGCAGTATCTGGACCAATTTCTGCAGCTGTAATAGAAATTTCCAGTGCCACATGCAGGGGTAAAATCTGCTTAGTACACACCCCATAAGAGGGAATAGTCCCAAGATGTAAAATAACACCATGATCTTTCCACGTGGTTTCTACGTGTAATGGGAATACCATAGAGTATAATTTATTGGAAGTTGCAAGTAATGTGCATAAAAGCCTTGCTCAGTCAATTAGAAATTACATCAGAGTCTTTAACCCTTAACTGCTGTACTTTGATTCAAAGAAACGTTGGCTGGAGAGAACCTCTGGGGTTCTCTCTGGGGTTTATTTCATCCAGCCAGCTAGCTGAAACAAGGCAATCCCCAGCAGTAAATCAGGTCAGACACAGCTTGCTCTATCCAAGCACTGAAGACTAGCAAGGCTGGAGAGGCTCTGTCTCTTTGGGTAGCTTGTTCTAGGGTTACACTGCCCTCCTTGGAGAGCTTTGTACCAATTTGCTAAAACATTAGTGTCTATTGCACATCAGGTACATTAGTGTCTATTGCACATCATAGGATCTTTTGCTAGGATTTCTCAGAAATTTCTATGTCTGGCTTCAAAGCTCATGGCTTGGCTTTTCAAATTACAATGTCTCAATCCAGTTTAAACCTACAAAACCTTTGCTACGTATTTTGAAATATTTTCAACAGCTGCTTCAATAGTTGATTGGACTGTCTCTTTCAGCCCCATCACATAGGTAAAGATCCAAGGGTGTTAGAATGCCATGTTGCATTCCACAGACATCTCATAATGACTAAAATTGCTTTTCTTCTCTTTTGTAGTGCAAGCATGCCTTACTTCTTAATCTAGAAACATCCTTTGTGTACATTCCTATTTTGTATTTATCTTTTTTCCTGCCCTTTTAACTGAGCAGGTACCTGATTAAAAGACAGATCTTCCTGCTACCAGAGTAGAAAATAATTTTCATATAAAAATGAAGAAATTATTCAAGACTCTTTTCTTGTCAGACTTTCATCCATTTTCACATACTTTGGAAAATATTTGTGTTTCTTTTGTACTCTTAGGTGACAGTGCTTAAAGTTAACTAGTAACTACTTTTAGCAAAAGAAACAGATGTGGATTTGTAAGAGTATGTCATGGCATTCTATAGTCTGTAGTTTTACACAAGCCAGATTCTGTAAAACTAATTATACCTGACTATTCTAAATAATTTGTTATTGTCAGATCTAATACAGATATAGATAAAAATGCTGATGCTTAAGATTTCCTCATGTCACAGACTTCAAAAGACCTGTCAGATCTGCAGACACAGATGTTTTATTTCAGTACTGCTGTCATTTACACAAACCTTAAACATGTAGTGTGCTCTCCCATTAAGACACTGGCTTTCTTCTTTATTTTTTATTCCTTTTATACATCAGGCCTTCATTACATTGCAAATTCTTGTTTTGCTAGTATATTAAGATACCATCTGGAATAAAATATACCCTGTTGTTGATTTTCCCCTCACAAAAGCCAAGTATGTTTGGATCTCAGCTTCATTGATTCAAATGACACATAGGAAAAAAAAACCCCACAGTCAAAAATGTTATTTAGATTGTAGATTAGAAAATTAAGGCAAGGCAAGAGCAAATAAAGTGTTAATACTGTTTATTGTATGGCTGCTGGGCAGGGGCAGGGTCCTGGTCCAGAAAGCAACTCAGTGGCTCCTGAGGTAATTACACAGAGGAAAAGATTTAGATGATATTGTGAAATCTACAGAGCAAGCAAGGAGAGGATTGCAGCAAGGGTTAGCATACTTAGCTGTTATCTAACTAGCATGGGCACTAGTAGTGTAGAAGACAAGGAGAAATGGATGTCATGTGGACTGCGACAGTCTATACTGACTCGAACTGAACTCCATACTGTCGTATCATCCCCTGCGTGATTACACAGGCCAGGCAGGTGGAAACTAGCATGGTTTTGTTGCAATGCTGCCATTACTCCTTCATTTGTAGTTAGACCCACTACGGGAAATAGCTTCTGTGCTGAGGCATCCTCCTCTGTTCTCCAAAGATGGGAGGCTGCCTTTGAACAGGTAAAAGCTGCTGAAAATTGTCTTGATTGCTGGAGCAGGGAGTCAGCAGGAGCGGGGAAGGTATTGACTCTCAGGGACCACCTATTGCATCACTCAGCTTTGAGAAGCAGAGAGGAGTCGAGAAGTAAACAGCCCCACTCTTGCAGATCACTGGGGGTTAAACAGGCAGTATGAAAATACGTGTAGCATATTTCACTGCTTTTATAAAACATATATTCCTCTTGAGATCTTGCTGTTGCAAATAAATAGTATTTTCTTTTACAGAGATCTTAAGATATTTATTACCACTGTCATTGCTCCCAGGAGAATCTATTTACAGATTCATAGTCAGGACTGTTAATATACTCACTGTTAGGACTCAGAAATTGCCATGTAAATAAAATACTGAAAGACTTTAGCATGAATTTCTCTGATAGTGAGACCTGAGCAGGTAAGAACATCAGGGCAGAGGTCAGATTAATTTACCAACTATGCCACATTGCACACATACAGACTGAAAGTTTTGATAGCAGCCTTAAAACTGACATTCTTCAAGGTTTTGTTTTGTGGGATTTTCTTTTTTGTGCATTTTGATAATTTCATTGTTTCATTGAAATGTAATCTGTATGCCTTATGGAGGAGGGTACTTATTTCTTAAAAAAAAAAAAAGGGATGTATCACCTGTAATGGCTCAAACCTATTTTTTCATGTTTTGGACTCCAAACAGTTAAAACTGCAAAGCAGGTTTGTAACAATTCAGCTGACAGCATGAAAAAAAGTCATTACCATTAATTTTATTGCAACAGTACCTGGGATCCTAGTTATGGGTCAAGACCCTCTTGTCTCCATGGCTGAATTAACACAGCATAAAAAGGCTGCTCTTGCCCAAAAGGGTATTGCACTCTAAATAGAAGATAAGAAAGGCTCTAACAGATGGGAATAGACTGTTGGAGCACAGGGAAGCAAAGAGGGCAAAGACAGACGTGCACTTTGCTCTGAATGGACTAGAAGCACTAATGTTTCTAATTCCAAGCTTAGCTGCAAGGCATTTGATAGCCTGGAAAAGGACAGTAACAGCCAATTTGCCCAGGGAGTAGTAATGTTAAATGCTGGGACTCTTTGTGAAGTGACAGTATGACCATCTCCTTAAAGGAAATGGCTTGCAAATGATTTATATATTTCTAATGATATGTTTGCAATTTTATTTCTTAAATTAGCTCTATGTTTAGACTTGCATGTTGTAATCTAAAATTTAGGTGAACATTATAAAATATTACCAAAAAAGCAATTAATTTACTTATGTTATTAATCTCTCTTAGTTAAGAACCCTAAAAACAATCATTTGGGTTTCTTTTTTCTTTTGGAGGAGGGACAAGCCAGGATAATTTAAAAAAAAAAAATCAGAAGGTATTTGTGTTCAGTGTAAATATAAAAATATAAAAAAAAAATTAATGACATCAGAGCCATTTATAAACTCTTCCTAATAAAATGAAAATTTTAATTAAAATAGTTAGCTATATATAGTACTTTACATGTATTGACTGCCATAGTCATGGAAAGTTGATATTGAAAATATCCCTATCTCATCCTTTCAATGAAGTGGGGAAGTAAAAAAAACCTGCTGACTTGCAAACGCAAAAAGGATTTAAATCTCCTACATATCCAAATATAGCTATCTGAAAAATTACAGTTGAGAAGAGCTGTACATGCTTACCGCAGAGAAGAAAAGTTTCCAGTACATTTCTTTTCTAAATTTACTTACTGTTTGATAAATGAGACTGAAGATATTTATGATGTAGTTCTGCAGGAATGCAGGTGCACTTATCATGTGCACTGGAGCTTCTATGCAACAGTAAGTATAAATGTTTAGAGAATTATAATAAAATATCAAGAGGAATATGCTTCTTGCAGATCTGTGAAGTTAGCTCTTTAAAACTGCTCTTCATAGCTCTTATATGTAAGGTCTCTACCTTGGAATAAACTCTACTGTAAGGGAAACCTTTATTGTGTTTTTAAAAAGATACCTTTCCAACATTGTTTTCTAATAAAATGCTAGCATTACAAGTATTTCACATGAGACCTATCGGTCTACCACTTACAAGCCATGAATATGCTCAGGACTGATCAACCAGAGAGACTTTGGGAATCACATTATAATCCATGCACCTATACTGCCTTCGCTGGCATGGATTACAAACTTCCCATGGGATAAAAAGTATCTCTTCTTGCACTTAAACCCTTCCAAAATGAAAATATAAATTGTTTAACAGACCACACCTTGCTGATGACAAGAAATTAAATGCTCCCCGCAAATGAATTTTGTCATTATCTCCAAGGGGGCATCAATTTTACCCTGAGAATACAGAAATTTTACCTTCTTAGTCTAAGCAGCTATGCTTGCAATTTGAGTTGAGTTTTGTCAGATAATTAAAGCTTAATTGTCAGGTTTTCAGCAGTTCTGTGGGCTCAGCTGTGTTTTTGTTGTTATCAGCAACATTACAATCAGATCTTAGATTTTTTTTTTCTTTTTTTAATCCCTTGACTGAGAACCTCTTCTTCCTGAAACAACTTAGTTCATTGAATATTTATTGCACCATGAAAACTTCATTTTCAGTGAGCACAATGGGTCAATATCTTGTTATGACTTTGTTGAGTTACATGAGTCGAAGCTCTACAAAATGTAATTATTTTTATGATAGCTTCTAAGTATATGTTCAATTAGAAATACAACAGCCAATTTATTTACCAAGGGTATTAGTTGCAAAAGAATTACATAGGATGTTACCTTTCAAATTGAATTAATTTTTGGTAGACTTGGCAAAGGTTAAGCCTGTATCTAAAAATGCTCTAACCAAAGAGAGTATGCATTTAGTTTGGAAAACTCCACAGGTTTTAAAATTCTTATAAACTTCTGTCTCGCTGTATGTCTCTAGATGGTTAAAAACTTTCCATAAGGATCTAGGAAAAGATACCATTTCCTCTAGATCAGTGTCCAAGAAGAACACCAGTCAATGCACCTGCAAAGGGTACTTCATCATTGAAGGCAAGCATTTAAAAGGAGCCAGGTATGAGGTTAACCATTTAACCTACATGCCTTTGACTACAGGTTGGTGTGTACGGAGTGTACAAGCCTCACGGAGCAGTGGGGCATAAATGGACCTTCAATTTTTGTCTTTGTTTTCCTTTGTTGACTGCACTATGTCCATGTTCAAACTCTCTGGATGATGTTACAGATGCTCTAAAATCAATGGTAGAATTCCCGCAGTCTACCAGAGGATTACAATTTCATCTGACATATGTTAAAATCCAGATTTTTTTATTTGATCCATAATAACTAGAAATTAACTAGATGCAAAGATACGGCCCAGATCTCAGCATTATTATAAGCATGTTTGTGCCTTGGATTTTGGCTCATGCCCATCTCTTACTTCATTTGTTAATTTGGGAAGAGGAGTAATAAAATTTATATCAAATTTCTCTGCAATGAAAGTCAAATGGTATTTTAATTGAATCTATCTATTCCTAGTGACCACTTCTAGTATGACAAAGATCCTAAAATTTGCTACTCGTGAATCTTCATGTACAATTTTGGAGAACAGATGTCTCATCAGGGTTTGTTTCTGAGAAGTGCATGGTTTTGAAACTCTCAACTATTCTTCTTTTCATTTTAAAATATTATATTTCTTGTCATTGCCATTGTTTGTAAGCTCCCCAAAATACGCTGTTAATGATTTCACATGGAGGTTTAAAAGATATATATATTGTACTTACCTGAATTAAGGCTTTATTTTTGTTTATGCATTAGGCTTTAAAGAGATGAACATCTCAGATCTGAAGCATGAAATCTTCTTACAAAATTTGTCCTCTCCCCTCTAAAGATTTTATCTACTTAATAGAAAGAGGCATAGAGTACTTAATAGAAAAAGGGTCATTTTTTTCTTGTTTATTACATATTACAGGGATTTTTCATGGTTTTTATTGTCTATAATTTGGGCATTCATCAAAGAAAAGTGTACAAACTTTTATATATATCTGTAGAAAATATTCTGTTTCCATCATAGCAATATACACGTGCCTCACTTCTGTGGACACTTAAAAGTCCACTGAGCCCAGAGTTTAAGTATAATCTGCTTGTACAAGGTTGACATAGTTAACTCTTCATTATCTGTATAAACCAGTGCAATAAATGCAGCAGAATGGTACCAAGCATTATGACCTAGCCAAAGAAATATTAAAATAAATATAAATTGTATTTTAAAATATGTGGTTAGTGTCATCAGTCTCTTTCACACCCATGTAAAATAATTATAATTAAATCTATTGTAATAAAGAATATACTCCTTTAAGGACTGCATTTCACAAAGCAAGAATAAGAAAACACAGTTTTAGAAAAATTATTTGGGGAATTACTTTAATATTTTTAAGCAGAATTTCAGTGCTTGTGAAAAATGATAATGTCTTTCCTTTATCATATTTTTTTTTTTGTCTCATTTTAAGTGTCTACTGTTTACAGGAAAGCGTGTTAGCAAAATAATGACCAGCGGGAGTAGGTTAATGCTAATGGTTCCTCACTGTCATGTGGCCATTGCACTTTTGTCTGCTGTACTAATATTCAAGTCTTTGTAGTCTAAATTCCATGCACTGCCACTTAACTTTTACTTATTTTGAATACCAGCTAATTCTCTTCTTTAAATATAGCCTCTAGGCCAGAGCTGTTCCTTTGTAGCATGTAGTTTTCGCAAGTTGTATAGATGCATCTCAGATTTCCTCTTACACATACAACTTTATTTATTATCTTCAATTTGAAAAGAGAATAAACTCATGTGCTATATTTTACTATTATGCAATAATGCCATTTGGGCACACATGATGGAGCTGCGTTTTCATACTCCTAGAACCTGCAGCTGTATGACACTTTTGGTATTGTGAGGGTTTCTATTTTTACTACATATTTTTTTCTAATCTGTGTAAAAGGAAAGCCTGGTTCATGCTTTATTTGTGACCTGGTGCAATAAGGTCTGCCGCATTTGCGGAATAAACCAGAGAGTTTGGGTCATCTTTTTTACTGTCTACCTGTTTTATAGAATGTCTATCTGTTTTACAGAATAAATTCTGTAGGAAATTAATGCCTTAGAAGATGCAACTATTTTCTAAGTTGTTGAAATGAAGTGCCAGACAGGATATTGTTATGTTAAGTGTCTGGCATATAAGGAAAACCTAATTAGTAGTACTGAATGAATCTGCAAATTATAGGGAGTGATATTCCTGCTCAATGCAGTGCAAGCACCAAACTGAGGGGAGACCAAGTTTCTGGATGTCCAGTAAAAGACATAATGTGGTTTACATCTGATTATAAAGTATGCCATCTACAGATGCTTAAATGCTTGTTTATGTTTCTGGTGATACTTGAGCACTTCCCAGAGACAGGTAAATGAAACTCAATACAGATTCTTCCAGCAATTTTCATAGCCTAATGGAGCTGGATATCCAATTCCTACTGACTTTTCCAGTGGGACTTGATTACTTAAGTGCTCTTTTTCCCTTTGAACAATCTTCCTCTTAATTATGTTAATTGATGCTTTATAATGTTTTCAAAGTCACAGAGCTATATCTAGATCATGCTAATTCAGAACCAGACAAGATTCACAATTCTAAATTCTAGGAAGCTCCCTCTGACTACAAGGTATATTTATTTTTCTCTTCTTCCCTGAGGGCAGAAATTAACTACGCAAGTTTGTCAGAGAATCTGCTGAGAGCTGTTACCTACAGGAACCAAAAAAGTAAAAGGCATCAGTCAGTTACACTATCTCACAACTACTTCCATTGGCTAATTAAAGTATTTACAGCCAACAGTATCTTGTCTCTACGCTTAAATGGAAAGAAAAAAGTACTGCTATCAACAAAAATCTAGGAAGTATAGATGATCTGGAACATCTTGAAGCATTTTATATACTTTGGCTGAAACTTCATCCTATATAATTTCTTCAAAAGGTCCTGATTAGAATCACCTCTAACAGCTAAAATAGAAATGAGAAGATGTAAACATGTCCTTATCTACAAATCAGAGGAATGTATTTATTAGGTTTTCACTTCCAGATATACATTTCCTGTTCCAAATCTCATGGTCCATCTCTAAAGAAAGTTACCTAATAGCTTTTATTTATATAGTGAGCATTTTTCTAGCAGTTGTTAACAATTGCTAATAATTGCTAACTGTTACTGTTGTAGCTCAGTGATAAGCCATTCATCTTACTGATTAAGATCATTTGTCTGACCCTCAGTTATGCCACAGAGCTGGGCACAGAGTGCTGAACTCGTCTCACATACTGGTGTCCTGGCCAGAAGCGCTTGTTAGCTACTGTAAAATGCTAATATTGTATTTGGTACTTCGATAGTAGAATTATACTATAAATATTGTAGAGACTTCTACTGTTGGATACAGTGTAGACATTTATTTGTATACCTTACCTCAACTAGCAGTAATGCTTCCTTTAGGAGCGGTGATGTCTCAGTAGGATTGTGGTTTTCCCTTGATAACCTCGAGCATAAAGTGTGCTGTAACAGAGAAGCGAGTTTACATATATATATATGTCAATTAAAGAATGGAGTCATCTAGCTTTTCTGGATAGTAATGAAAATATATTTGTCAGAAAGTGAGTCCTGTAATGTTTCATGCAAAGATACAATAGGTAAACTCTTCTTTTTGTTGCTTTGACAGCTGAAAGTGAGGTGGAGAAACTTGCAATCAGATGCAGTATAACCACCAGGAACAATGAATGTGAAATTCATTCAGATAACAAAAGGCAGAAAAATGGGAATATGGAGGCCAAGAATCAGTGGCTTTTAGAATACTCCCAAGAAAGAGATTTTCTCCTAAGAGGCATTATTTCAGTACTCACACATCAGTTACATTTATTTAAAATAACTTCTTTAATTTGTTTCAGTTTTGCAGTTCTTCAAATGCACTGGAATGCTTTCAAAACCTGACGTTGAACTTTACGATTGTTTTTCTTTACATTATGTTTAGATAGACTTCTTTAAACTCTATGTGCTCTCTGCCGGGAATTTTCTTAGGTTTTCATTGTTTAATGTGTGGGATTACACTTCCTGACATGAGCATAGGAATGAAATCCACTGTACAAAGGGCCCGGGGCCTATAATTGTTGGGGAAATGTAGTGCGTTAATCCAGAAAAACAGTAGTGCACAGAGAGAACTGGTATGAGTTCAGTTAGGTTTGTTTTTTTAGTTTTGCTTTTCTTTTATTTTAAGTAATTAAGAGATATGAATATAAAATAGCCTCATGTGATTAATACTTTCTATCAAGGCAAAATCAAGAGATTTTCAGATACTTCATTGTCTATTAGCAAGACAAACCAGCCTACCCAGTACTGCCATTTTATGACGATGCAGAGCATTTTCATTGATGCTTTTGAATAAATTCCCTGGCCTGGAAAGAGTGGGTCAGCAAGGTCATGGCTAGACCTTACGCTGTCATCACCCACCCCTTCCAGCTTAGCTTTCTCTGTAGGAGAGCATGCAAGGGAGCTGAGCCATGGCTCAGCAAGTCTGCTGTAGGTGGTAAATTCTGACAGACTTTTTCCCCAACTTAATTGGAAGTGCCAGGACAGACACTTTAAATCTGCCCCCTACTTTTGCAGATATTCTGTACAAGGGGATTTCCCCTAGTTCATACTTGGAGTCATCCAAAATGAAGAAATGGATGCTGATTGAAGTGGAGAGAGAATAAGCTTCAGAAGCTGATGCAGTCTGTCAGGTCTTAACTTACAACAGGAAGACTCCCAACCAATTTTTCTAAAATAAAATTCTGCCTGCCAGGAATATTATGTTTTGGCAGTTCTCCCTGAATATCCAGGAAAGATTCCCAGTCTCCCAAGCAAACTGCTTAAGAGGCAAAACTGGGCACACAAATTGATTTTTAACGTTTTTTTACCATCTTGATTTTTGTGAAGAATTGTGTTTATGCCATTCATTTAGGTTGGTTGTTTTCCAAAAGAGGAACTGCATCCTGTTTTGTTGCTTTGGAGTTTTTTCTTTTTGGTTTGTTGGTGTTTAAATGTCTCTGAGGCAGTAGCTAATTCTACTTTCTCTAACACACATAGAAATGTTTAGCAAAATGAAAGTAAAGATTAAATTAACAATTTAGAAAATACTTACTGAAGCCTATTTTGAAAATTAATTCTGGTTTGTAAGTTATGTTTAGTTGTTTGAATCTTTTCTACTGTAGAAAGAAACATGTAAAAAGCTCTAAATATGTAATTATTATTATAACAATTTAGTCTTAGAATCTCAAAAAGCTTTCCAAGCATTAATTAATGGAAAGAATCAAATCAATGTTGCATTCTTGCTGCAGTGTGATGATTTTTTTTCTTTTCAGTGCCGTAACAGATTTTGTGAATTATCTAATTAGACCTGTAATATGCAATTGAAAAACACTTGATTTCCACACAGAAATACAGTTACTATCATAAATAATAATGCATTAAAAAATATTCCAGAGACACAATACTTAACATGCTGTACAAATTCCTACAGTTTAATGTTCTTTTTATTCTTGGAATTGTGTGAATAGTGCAGTGTTTTCTAAATAACTTTTCTCAGAATTCTTTTGGTTTATGGAATATGTAGTTTTCATGGTGTCGGGATTCAGTAATATTTCTTTTGATGCTTTGTTTTTCAGGTTGGCTTCATGAGCTAGGAAAACGCATTGAGTCTCCTTACTATGAGAATAATACGCTAGGAGGCCCATCAATCAGAAGTGCCTATATAGCTGCACTATATTTCACCCTCAGCAGCCTCACCAGTGTTGGGTTTGGAAATGTTTCAGCCAATACCGATGCGGAAAAGATCTTCTCCATTTGCACAATGCTGATTGGGGGTAGGTACAAATGCTAAGCATCATGTTAAATGTTTTTGGATGGTAGGGACAAGTAAATCAGAGCTGAAATTTTGCTAAGTTTCTTTAAAAAAAAAAGAAAACAACAAAAGTTTAATTTTTAATGGCAAAAGAAGGAAATAATTTTGTTGGTTTTACAGTAGACAAACTCTCTTAAGCAGACATATGTCTAACCTTTTGATCATTTATGCTGACAAAAGACAGTCATCAGCCAGTAAAATACAAACTCATGTTATTGTCAGTGTGTGGCTCAGCCATGTGCCAGGGGAGCATTTTGGTTACGTGCCAGGTAATTTTCAGGTCAGCCAAGTAATAGGTGCATGTTCGGCTCCAGTTCCATCCCCACAGCATCCCTGGGGATGATGGTGAGGAAAGGTGGGCAGCCCACCCATGTATCTAGCTGTGAACTGGTGTGTATCTATGTGTGAAGGACCAGACCAGAAACAAGGCAACAGACACAGGACAGAGCCAGGACTGTTTGGTGAGATGTAGGTGACTCTATCATAAAAAAAAAAGCAATTTCATTATCACTAAGTAATTTGTACCACATCACTACTTTAGATTAGAATCAAAATGCAATGTTTTGGTCGTTTGGAGGTCTTAGTACTGTTTTTATTTATGTTAATTACCTAGTCATACTGTTGGGGAAAACCATCTGCTCACTTATGGTCACCCTCTTTCTGCTGAGGCACATGGGTGCAATCACTGAGCTGGTGACACCGGCAGAGCTTGGTAAGCCTGGGCCAGTTGAGAAAGTACCCACAAGTGTCTCTTTATCTTCATCTTCCTCCCCAAAAATATTATCTGTGCTATTTCATAGTGTGTACATCATATAACTCAAAGATATCACAGTAGGTGTAACGAGTAAAAGCAAATCACTGCTAGAGTACTACCCCCCTCATTATTTTTTTTTTTCTGCTTGCCTAATTGTTCTGGGAATACTAGTAGGTATTTCTCCAGGGCTAGTCAGCAAGGCGCTGGATGTCAGCTTTGCAGCATAAATTTTCTTGGGCAAAAATAAATTGGCAACTTGACACTTGAAAGCAAGGGAATAAAATGAATGACCCACAAACTATACATTTGCAGCATCAAGTGGTATAAAAAGTGCTCAATGAATTATTGTCATTTTTCCCAGTCTTGAAAGTGAGTGGCAGTAATATAATGAATCATCCAAGAATGATACCATTATGATTTTGACAATGTCAGAAAAACACAGGCAGCTCATTAATTGCTTTTGCTGGTAGCATAAAATTATAGTTTTAAAATATAATGTGGTCCCTCCTGTGCTTTAGAGTTTTCACTACCTAAAATCTATTGGAATGAAGGAAGGAAGTTTTCATTTCTAACAGGAAATCGAGAGATGCCTTGTGTAAGGCGATGATGAATATTTAATTCACTTTGATGTGGCAGAGCTTTCACAAACTTAATAGAGGAGAATATAAAAGTATCCTATACTTTTATTTAGTCCAGTTATAGCAATTTCTTTTTCATTGCTTATATTATTGAGTGGTGGAATTAATGTGCACTGAATAAATTGTAAAGAACTAGTCAACTGAATGTAGTAAAAGGGAACTGAAAACTGAAAGGTAAAGTTACTCAGAATCCAGCAGGTAGAAGAATGATTTTACAAGTGGGAGGATCCAGTGAAGAAAATATTCCCAGGTAAGAAAGCAGAGCAGATTGATTTGCAGATATTTTTTAAGGAATTGTATTTTAGGTGTTATTTGAGAAAATCAGCAGAGCAAGGAAACTTGGAGTTAGCATCATACAGTGCAGACTGGTTAGCACGCCCCAGAAAACAATAGTCTTTTAGGAATAAAATACTGGTCTGTATACTTTAGGGCATAATAAATTTTCATTTCTTAAAACATATTTTCATATATAGTTTTGGCTGATATTTAATTTTAAAATTCCCTAGTGGAAAATGATATTTTGAGAAAAATTGATGTAAGCTTTTTATGTTTTTAGACCCAGACATTAGTTTATCAAATTTCAAGTATAATGAATATCACAATTTAGTTTAGCCATAGTTAGTCTGTACCTTTTTAACGTGTGTCACTGCACATTGAAGGAATTAAGTGAATTTATTGCAACTTTAAAGTTGCAATTAAATTAAAGGAATTAAGTGAATTTATTGCAACTTTAAAGTTGCAATAAAAAAAAAACACCAAAAAAACCCGTCTTGGTTTAACAGATAAATAATTTTGAATATTCTTGTTTTATTTTTATCTGCCTCTTTTTATTATTTTTGGTTTGCATGAATTTGAAATTATTATCTAAGTAAAAAATCTTATTCTATACAGTATTTCTTCTTAAATTTGGAAATTAAAGTTACTTCTTTAAATTAAACCAGAATTCCTAGAATAGCCATCATCTGAAAAAAAATGAATCAATTCTGTCCTCTTGCAGATGACTGTACCATGTGTTGTCCTGTATTCTTCATGTTCTTTGAGCCAAGAATGTACACTTTTGTATTTACAAGACTGGAGGCCCATTCTAGTAGCTGCAGTCCTTTTTGGGATCAGAGGTGTTCCTCTGTTTCCTTAGCAACAAAAATATAATTTAGAATATCCATTGGAATCAAGGTCACTTCTTGAAATATCATTCCTAGAAGTTTTTGACTTGTCGTGCTTGATTTTAGAGAATGGATTGATAGATTTCTTAGAGAAATTGGAGTGGATCTGTGATTATTTGATCAAGAAATCTAATGCCTATCACAGCCAGAAATAGTTTGTCATCATCAGTGGCAGTTGTTTCCAATGTATGTATGCAAAGACAGATTGTTCCATAATAACAAAATTCTTGGTGATATTTGTGCCTATAATCTCTACACTGTCCAGCTTGTAACCTTGGAGCATGTTGGGAAACTTACAGTAACTTATACCTGTGAATTCTACGTATGCATCCCAACACCACCCAATGTTTTATCCCTCCCCCTTTTTAAACTGATTTTCACATCCTTAAAGAGGCTTCACCATCTCTTTAGCCTAGTTAGCTACGTCCGGCTAAATTGTTCCAGCCCTGGCTGCCATACTTCTATTATAAAATCCTGTACCTAGCATTACACTAGTCCTCCACATTTTGTTGCCCAAGTTTCTGATATTAGTGACTTAGTCATTCACTGCACTATCAGGAACAATACCTAGTTGATCCACCTGATACTTCTTAGAAATAAATTTCCAATTATGCTTATTTTTTCTCTAATATTCATATCCGATCCTTTTCTTTCTACCCTGCTTTTCATTTATCCTCTTTTACCAAAGGACTTCTATTGGCTTTATTATATCATTGGATCAGCTCTACAAGAATGCATACCATATTGTGAAACCACATCACAGTACAGCATACACACTTTCACAATAAAAACATAGGTTTCTATGCTCCTTTGCATTTTACTCAGCCTATAAAAATTTTCAGCACTCCAAACTAAAGGATTTTCTTCCTGTTTCTACCAAGTAAAAGCATTATTAACCACCAAAATGCATCCTTTCCACCCGCTGTTCCCCCTTGTCTCTTCTCACTAGCCCTGGACTTCTGTAAGTTGCTTTACAAGGTCAACTTCTTGTTTGTCTTGTTTATAAGCCAATTCCTTTGCCACTGTGAGGAGTCTGTGTGCTTTCTTTCAAGCACTAGAAAGATAGATGTCCCTTAAGAGGAATAATCAAGCTCTTTAATAGTTTTTTCAATAGTCAATTTGTAAATTTGTATATTATATACCTTGGATCAATACCACATGACAGACAGTCTTGCAGTGATTTTTCCCCACTGATAATTAGCACGCACATTCTGCACAGGCGAACCCAGGCAACCTCTATCTGTAACCATTTCTTCAATTTTGCTTCTGGACTTCTTATTCCCAAGCTAGTCTCTAATTGCAGACAAACTCCAGGATGTCAGAACTTTCTGATAAGCAATTTCACACTGTATTTTGACCTTATAAGAAATCAGAAAATCATACTGTCAGTTTGAATGTATCTTTTTTTTTTTAACCTGAATTTGTGCTTTACAATGTTTGGTTTTTTTCTGTCCTTTTTTTTTTAACATCTTATTCTCTAGACTATGATACATTTCTAAATGTTGTTTGCACTATACATGGTCGACATTAGTTTTCTTTATATGAGTTCTCTGAAATCTGTTACTTTCTATGTAGTTGCTAACTGGCCATTTGAGTCTAGTTTTCATATTGATTACTAGTTTCTCATTATATCCTGAGCATGCCTGCCTACATGTGTCCCTGTGTTTTCCTTTTTTTAGACTATAAATTAATTAGGCTTGGGCATTCTTTTGCTTGGTACCTTGACCAGATAGCATCAGATGTGGTTCTACTCTGTCACATGACCGTGACTGCTAGTGACAGAAAAATGGAAAAGAATAATCTTATGAATACTACTGTATATTACTCATGGAGTCTTATATTCACAACCTTTACATACCTATCAAGCAGGAAACTGGTTTACTGTGAAGATCCTATTTATTTTCTGTGTTATACTTTAATAATCAAGTCACTCCATCTTGCACATAATTTCTGTCCTCTCCAGCTCTGATGCATGCCTTGGTGTTCGGCAATGTGACTGCCATAATTCAAAGGATGTACTCCAGATGGTCCCTTTATCACACAAGAACCAAGGATCTAAAGGACTTCATACGGGTCCACCACCTGCCACAGCAGCTAAAGCAAAGGATGCTTGAATATTTCCAAACCACGTGGTCTGTCAATAATGGAATTGATTCCAATGAGGTAAGCAAATGAGGGAGGAGGGCAGGGAGGAACTTCCATTTGTGATGCTGTGTTTTGTGTTATTACATATAAAAAAGAACATGCCTAAAAATAAAGCCAGGTTACCCCAGGAAGAAGGTATGCTATTGAAAAATCTGGGATAATTTGAAATAATGCTGAAATGCTGAAGAGGTATTAATTAGAAACCTTTTGGATGATCTCAGCAGAAACATCCCAGTGAGAAATTTGCCTTTTGTCAAATAAAATATTTACTGAGTTTTTAGGGTGTTTTTTAAAGGAGGGACTTACTTCTTTACTGCCCTTTCTTCCCTCTTTCATTTTCTTTTATTCTTTGCAATCCTGTAAACAAGTGGTTTGGCCTGAATTTTTATGTTATTCATTTGCCTATATTTTTAAATATTGCAGAATGTACCATAAGAGTTAAATCAAAGGAAGGATTTCTGGCCATGTCTTTGCTTGCTTGTTTTAAATGACTTACCCAGGTTATGTATTATTATACTTCAGGAGAAATAATGACTTCTCTCTGCTGGAGTGTTATTTGAATGAACCATTCCCTTCAGAGGTTTTGTTATATATGTCATTATAAAACTCAGTGGCCTCTAAAGATAATGTGGAAATAAGCAGAAAGATTTGGGTTTGAGAATATTCTTTTCCTGATAAATTCTTCTTGTGGTGTGCACAGCACAAATAATGATACTTTCAACAGCACCCTAGCAACAGAAGGAGCCTAGTAAGATTTGCAAAGGTACAAAATCCAGTTAGATGCCGGAGCTTTCCTAGATTTCATTAAGGATCACCTTCAGCTTCTGTGTTTTTCTGTACTTTTAGTGGCATTGAAAGCGAGTGACTGCTGTACTACAACAGCAGCCTTGGGGTGATCACCAATATTTCATGATTTGCCTCCCATCCACAAACTGCCCGGTCTGAGCCCGTTCAGTCAGTTTGGCTGTGTGCATTGCTCAGGTGCCAGATCCCCTCAAACTACAGAGACAACTATGTTTGTAGGCTTGCAGCTGGTATGGTCCAGGGCTCTGCCACCACTTTGCCACTCTACCCCAAGGGGGCAGACACATGAAACTACTTAAACATTTTTTTAGAAGCTCCACCTGAAATTTTTGATGATTTGTGCAGTTATATGTCATTCTCAGAAAACTGTCTCTGAGCAGAAAGGTGTTTCTCTCAATTTTGCCATCCTGCAGCAGATTTTTTGTAAAACATATATAGATACCATTGTGTTGCCGAGGCTGTAATGGGAATTTGCTTAAAAATAAAACCAAGGAAAAATAGGAAGACCTTATTATCTTTTAGTTTCCATAGGTTCTTCCACTGAACATGCACCTTGTCTCCATTCCTTTCCCAACTCTCTTCCAGTGTCCGATTGCATCATTTAAAAGAAAAGAAGGGGAGGGAAACCCACCACACACACACACAAAAAAAACCCTAAAAGGTTGCCAAGTAGAAGTTTTTTGGGTTACGACTTTTCTAGGGATTTTACCATAGAAAAATCAAGCTAGCCTATTGATGAATTTTATACATGCATTTTAAAGAAAAACTTAACTAAGTTCATTTTTACCCTGTTTACACCACTGTACAGAGTGGTATGTACCTGAACAGCTGAGACCAACTTGAACAAGGTTGAATTGTGCATTAGGGGCAATTCCTACATGGTGTTGTTGACTTTTTTGCCTTCAATTTTGTATAAAGGCAGATTTTTGTTCAAGTTTTTCCTGGAATTTATGACTGTCAAAATTTATTGACATATTTTCTGGCTTAATGTCATAATAATAATGTCCTATTAAGACATGTCTTATCACGGGGATAAGAAAAATCAAATGGAAAACTTTGCATTGGTGCAGCATGTGCAGCGCTACTAAATCAGATCACTTTTGCAAAACAAGTAATAAAGTATTCTACACTTTTTCTTTTCTCGCCCCTTTTTCTCTTTTTTTAACAGCTTTTAAAAGACTTCCCAGACGAGCTGCGGTCAGACATCACCATGCACTTGAACAAGGAGATTTTGCAGCTCTCCCTTTTCGAGTGTGCCAGCCGTGGTTGCCTCAGGTCTCTGTCTCTGCATATCAAAACCTCCTTCTGTGCTCCTGGGGAATACCTCCTCCGGCAGGGAGATGCCCTGCAAGCAATCTACTTTGTGTGCTCAGGTTCCATGGAAGTCCTGAAGGACAGCACGGTGCTGGCGATTCTCGGTAGGCTCATAATCATAGCTTTAAAGAGAAAGAATGGTCCTCCAATGTAGGAGGACCTTCACTATTATCTGATGGCTTAGCATGTTCTAGTAGTCTGATAAGAAATATTCTGTTCAATTTTAGTCTTCATACTCTATGAACATCCCTAAGTTTTTTTAGCTTAAACTTCCTCATTTTTCACCCTAAGGAGCATTCAGTTGCTACAGTATTAGCTATGCAATATTTCCCTTGCATCCTGATTTTTCTTATTCTCTCTCCTTTGCATGTAAGGAGGTACTTGCTAGCTTTTGATACAAATTGCTGCTTTTAACTAAATTTGATGACTGTATTGACACCTCAGAGCACATCGGTTATTAGTTCCTAAATCTTTCTGAAAATTAGTGGCCAGGCAGTGCTCCTACCAATGCTCTCAAATGAAAGAAAGCATTGTGAGCTTACGCTCATTGTTTGATGCGTGCATATGAACACCCCTTGCAGGACAGCCATGTGGTGAAAAACAAGCATTGTTGGCTCTGCTCCCCAAAGAGTTACTTCTTCAAGCTAATTGATGCTGCCAACAGTCATCTGAGTATATTAGAACAGAGAAAGGCCAGAAGTTCTGTTCTAATAAATTTTGTTTAATTGTTGTTTGCTAGATGGCTGCTTTGACTTATCTAGGGTTAAGCAACTCTATCTGTAAATTTCAGTAATTGACCTCAGTCTAATGCCTACTAAATAGACTCCCTTTATCTTCAGCTAAAGGATAATTAGACTTGTCCGAGTTAATATTTATAAACTATTTTGATGAAGTAAAATATATAATTTTACTCTAAATGTAAAGAATTATTGTATTGTGATTTTAATACCTCTTTAGATTTAGATATATTTTTCTTTCTAATAACTTTTAATATTCTTATAAAGCAGAGTTAAAAAGTACATTTCCTTTTTTGCTTTCCTTCCTGTTTTGTGGGATTGCACTAGACTGCTGATAATGCAAGCTTCTGGTCTTCTGTAATTGAATTTCCTTTATTTTACTAGCATGCGTTTTTTTGGTCTTTTTTTAGAATATAAATGTGATACACATCCTATTTTTTTCATAACTCTTTAATTCCATTAGACTGACAGTCCACACCACTCTGTTACTCATTTGTAATTAGGAAGTTTTTGAATGCCTCTACTTTATTGAATCACATAGATCAAAGCTATAAAATATGGCTTTGAGAAAACACAAGCTTAAATATAACAAAAGGTCAAGAGCTGCCCCCATTGGAACTATGATTTCATTAATGATTCCATTTTCAGGCACTTCTGAAAATGTTAATAAAAGCATCATTGTGTAATGCTGACAATGAAAACAATAAGAAAGAGCTTAGTGGATTTCTGAGAGAAGTTAATGAAATTGTAATGTAAAAACATAAACGTAATACAATGAAATAATGTTTTGTTACAGTGAATGGGAGCTTCATCATTTAAAGGCTAATTAACACCAACAGAAGGTGAACGCATCAAAACTTTAGGTCCCTTATGAGAAACTGTGTTACTGATGTGATGTAAATCCAAGAGAGCTATTTTTTTTCCCTGACAATAGTGGGATACTTGCAGTTCCCAGACCACTATTTTATAATTCTGTCATGATTCTAATTCTAGTAGATTAGTTTTTGTTTACTGAACTATTCCCAATAACAAACCATAGAGCAACAATACAATGAAATGCTCTGATTAAATACAGCTGTTTGGTTCCACTTGAGACTATTACTTGATATCTAATAATGATGGTCAGGGTATCTTTTATAGGAAAATATTTTTTAATATAACAGTTATGTACTGTTTGGGTATACATCTTGTTAAAAAATACTAGCAATACGTGATTTAAAAGACAACCATAAAGAGAAGAAATTTATAACTTTGACTGCATGTCCCAGGTATATTATCAAGTAGATGTGTCTGCATAAACATTTAGAAATGTTTGTTCTCCAATAAAAAAGAAAGAGCAAGCTAATAAGAATAATTTACACAATTCTGTTTATGAAACAAATGTTGATATTTGAGGTACAGTCATTTCACTGCTGCAATAATTCTACTTGAAACTTCAGCTTACTACCTACAGCCTTTGCTCCATGATTTTAATTTTAAAAGAAACGTACAGAAATGGGATCATTTGTCGTACCTTTCAGGCTGACATTATTTTGTCAAACACTGTAACCACAATCAAATACAACATTAACAATTTTTTCAAATTATTTATGCATTATTGATACTAATACAGTGTGTATGCCTAAAAAGTTTCTAATTAAGATGTTAAAAGATCAGTCTTAGTATATTTGAAATATTTTTTTCCCTTGCCAATTTTCACACAGCCAGAAATAGATTAACATTGCAAGCCCTCTGCTTAATATAATGAAATAAATCTAAATTGTTGATATTTCAGAAAGAAGTAAAAGTGAATTATGGCTTAGATTTACACTATTTAGTTTATGTAAGCATTGCATAATGTGATGAGCAATGACAAATTTTATTGTCTATCAGATTTACTTTTCCCAGACTGACCTAAGCTAGTACTAGTTCTCATTTATACTAATTGTAATTTTTAAGAGCCCCCAGAGTAGTGTTAATGTATGTATATTCCTAGCATAAAAGAAAAAACTATCTCTATGCTGGGTTTATGATAAGCACTTTTAAGAAAGTTGTACAAGCTCCATATCAAGAGAAAATATTAGCAGTAGTATATTAAAGCATATAATTACCTTATTTAAGCAGCTTCAGGGATGGTTGACTGCTTAGTTTAACTTTTCAACTGCACCATTTCCTGTGTAATATCCAGTTGGAATCACATGCTGGGTGAATTTTTAGAATTTACAGTCTTATTAGTCACAGAATAATGCAAGTTTGGAAGGGACCTCTGGAAGCCACCCAACCTAAACCTGCTTAACAAAGACAATCTGCATTAATATTTGAGGAAAACCTCTGGTTCAATGATTGTTCTTTTGACTTTATTTAATTTTATATAATAGCCATTAATTACCAGTATAAATCCTAACTTTATGCGTATTTAGTTGATTGCTCCCTTAAATCAGGTAGTTACACATCTGGAAATTAGTCTTTGTACCTCCAATTAATTGCATATAAGTTTGCACCTGCAAAAAAAAAAAAAGACACATTTTAGACAAAGATCATTTAGAATGTTATTAATTAAAGAAGTTGTTAGTAACAATGGGATTTAAGATTTAGCAATTATGTTAAGCAGACTTATGATTCAAAAAGTAAGTAAAGAATTCATGCTTTTTAATTTTGTATTTTCTTTTAGGTAAAGGAGATTTAATTGGAGCAAACCTATCCATTAGGGATCAAGTTATTAAAACAAATGCAGATGTTAAAGCTCTAACATACTGTGACCTGCAATGCATTATCCTCAAAGGTCTCTTTGAAGTGCTTGACCTTTACCCAGAGTATGCTCACAAGTTTGTTGAAGACATACAGCATGATCTCACATACAATCTAAGAGAAGGCCATGAAAGTGATGTAAGTATCTTTAAAGGTTCCTGCAGCTATTATTACCTTTAAGATGTTTCTTACACTTTAGCCAGTTCTCATATTTTTTTCATTGTAAAGAAATAATACATAGATTATGTTAAAAGGACCACTCATTCCATTTGTTTGATAATTCAGTCATTACCTACATGAGTCCTTTATCAGGTGATCAGATCATAAACAGACAATGTGTTCTGGGCTCTTAATTTTTCCATAGAAAACGTCATCTACGAGAAAACATTCTTCTTTAATATTTTGCCATTTTTTTACTTATGTTTTAAAAGAATTCATATTTATGTAAAGCATGTGTCCAAATAAAGGTATTTAACTATACCTTTTCTGGAAGCTCGTGTGCCAGCCTAGTGAACATTGATTTCACAGGTCACTGATTATCACTTCTTAGTTAAGAATGTTGTCACATATATTCAAAATGAGAAACAATTGTTTCTCATCACGCTGCAACTAAAAATGTGTTTTTTTTAATTTAAATGATCAATTTTATGTGAAATAGCAAGAAATTCCAGATAAAGCACTGCTGAAAGACTTCAGTACAGACTTTCCAAAGTACTTTCACTGATATTACGTAGCAAATATTTAAATTCAGATTTTAATACTGAAAAAATTTTATGACAGCTCTCCTTTTCTGACCTAACCATGTGAGTGTACAAACAACAAACAACTTTCCATTTAGGATTTAACAGTTGAGGTATTTGTCTTTGTATTGCCCTTCTTGTTACACAGAGAGAGAAGTAACATTGAAAGCACATGACTGGGAAGAAAGGATGGTATCAAGACAGGGAACAAATGTAATGCCAAGGAAGCTTAAAGTGTAAAAAAAGGTTATTTGTTTGGGCAGACACCACAAAGAGCTGCAGAGCTTCAAAACTCCACACCCTGTGTGGTTGTTATCCTCCATGTAGCATAGGCATTCACTGTTATGAAGAGCGGCCTGTTGCTTGGCTGGTATGTGAAGAAGAGTGTCAATGGCTGCCCTGCACACATGCCGCTCCAGCATGGTCTTCCCTGCTCATGCCTACTCACATGCTGACAAACCTGGGGACCACTGTACTAGCTGCATACACATCCAGATTTTACAAGGACAGTTCCTCCCAGCTGGAGTCGGCTCGGTGATGTACGGACTCTCTCCTGAGAGCAAGCCTACACCAGCCTCAAAGGTAAATACACAGACAGGAAAAGAACCTCCTCACACTCACTGTGGAAGATGGGATTTACAGCAGTGCAGGACATATCAAAGGATGTTTCCTACTTAAAAAAGGAAAATATTTGCAGAGTTTGTGACTATGCACTGTATTTTCATGGTATAATCTATTACCTTAAAATTAAAGGGGAAAAACAAAAAAAACCAACCCTGATCCTGACACTGAGTAGTATCCAGTGCTACAGGCAAATACAGAAAACCCAAGACAGCCTATCAATCATAGTGTCACTTTCTACTACATCCCCACGTTACCTACGCCCTCCACCACCACTGTTTCTCTTGCAGCAGAGCTAACCTCACTCACATTTCTGATCCAACCATTTTATTTATCAATAATGATAAAGGGCAGAAATAAGATGGCCCAATGTTGTACCACTAGAGAAAGAAGGCTCACCAAATGAGGAAAGGTACCTGTGGCAGTAACAACGCAACTTGGTTAACCACTCACTTGCTCTGTTTCACCTTGAAAATACCAGGTCTTCATCAATAGAACTTGCACAGAGAAATAATCTGAGAGTTCTCTAACAGTTTACTCTCAAAAAATGGTAAGAAGGTAGTCTTTGGAAGTACAATTTTGGGGTATGAATATATGATTTTTAAATTTTTTTTTAAACATTACATTATTTATTGGGAATGGTGCTGTGGGAGAATTTGGCAGCTGCAACACTATATTTTGATCTCTCTCCCTAAGACAGAGATTTTACTTTTGCACGTGTCTACTACTTCTGAAGCTTTATAGAAATTTTGGGTTTGTAGAGCTTTTCCGTAGTTAAAGATTAGATTGATTTATTTGGATATGTCATGTCGGTTTCTTAGTCTCTTTTTTAGTGGGTGTTTTAAATGACTGCAAATTTACAACTGGATATGACTTTAACACATCTGAAAATGGATCAGGCACAGCATTTAGGATCAGGTGAACTGGAGGGTAAAATACCACAAACTTCCCCACTACTACCTGTGAAGTGTCTTTCAGTCCTGACCTAACACATTAATGCAGTTGCAGTCCACCAAAACTGCCTTAGGTTGTAGAATTCCTAACACTTTAAGACAGCTTTAAAAATGTGAGGCTGCAGAAAGATGCAGTCTTGGTGATCCATTTTCCTCTTCCTTGTGCTGTTTTAACTGTCCATTGCACACCAAATTGATGCTCCAGGATCAGGAAACTTCCGATCCTTTCTGGTCCACTTTTAATTCAATTTAAATCTCATATTCAAAGTTGGATACCAAACACTTGTTCATGTGTCACCTTACCCACTCAGAAATCTCTAGGAAAAATTTTCTAATTTGCTTTCTTGGTTCACTTGCAGGTCTAAGAGTGTATATAATGATACGCTCCACCTGCAGTAAATTCCAAGTAAGGTGGAGTGGTGGAAAAGTCTCCAGGGCTGTCCAGTAAAACAAAGAGGAGCTGTAACCAGATTTAGCATTGTTTAAGCAATCTTGGAAGAAAAGCTCAGATTTTTAATTACAGAAGCTGACAATTGTGTAACTATTTCAGCTTCTGATGAGTAATACATAGAGAAACAGAAAGACACAAAAACAGGGAGATAAAGTTTCAGTGGTTCCTCATGATAGCTCTAAACCCAGCAATCATTAAGTGATTTATGATTATAACCATTAATGTGTGTGCAATCACACTGGCAGTGCTATTATGCCATCTCTTCATATATTCCCATCACAGCAAGATGGAAATTAGAAAGAAGTCTTTATGTTGATTATATATATATATAGACACACACATATATTCTGTTCTTTGCTTTCTTTGCTGAATTTTGCAACTTGCAACTGATTTTGTAAATGTACTAAATTATTTCAGGACAGTTAGGAAAAGCTAATCTGTTTGATAGCTGGAGTTGTAACACTAAAACAATTCAGCCATTTAGGTTTTTCAACTAATTTTTCTAGGTCTGTGACTATGATGTCATAGTCATGAAATTAGTTTGCTAAGTGACACAGATATTGACACCCCCCCTCCCCACATCCATATAATTTTTGCATGATATATTCCAGATTGCATATATAGCAGGCAGTGAGAGAGTCAGATACCTGGATAAAGACTCATAAGGAGATTCTTGCAATATATAATACAATTATATGAAAGAACCTGGAAACGATTTTGCTATCCACTAGCCCTGGAAAACGTGCTATTTTATATATTTAGAGAGCAGTAGCTGAATAATAACTGAATAATCCTGTGAGAAACTCAGAATATTTACACAATATCTTTGTGGGCTTGGTAATAGTTTATTGTTTCTGATCATTTTGTATGTCTATGCAGAATTGTCTACAATGTAGACATCATTATTCATCAAAAAAACCCAAAGGCTGGTTACAGCCAGACTGATAAGAAGAACAAGAGCCCTCCTTGACACCTATGGCACCCCTCAAGCTGTAATGAAGTCCCAAAGGAAGATAAAACTCATGCAGGCACAATCTTTGACTCACTAGAACACTATCACTATGTGTCATTTTCAAAAAGATTAGATGATAGTCCTGAAGAATCAAAAATCTGTCTTTGTGGACAGGCCTCATAATTAATAAGAACCTACTTCTTCTTTTGTAGCCTTAAAAGTAATGATCTGCCTTTTACAAGAGCCTCCCTTCGCCCTCCCCATAAAGGAGGAGAAGCTACTCTCTTTAAAATGAAAATACTCAGTCTCTGAATCAGGTGGAAAGACTGCTTCCTTCAGCACATCTGCTGTGAAAATGAAACATAATGACAAAAATTGCGTGAAAAAGTGGTAGATTCTTCCTTCAGCTGCGAACATTGAGTCTTACTGCAGCTTAGCCGGGCTACTTGATAATAAAATAAATAAATAGACAAATAAATTTTAAAAGGCAATCAAGAAGCAATAAAAACACTGAAATTTTTTTACCCTAGAAAGGCATCATCTGACCAAACAGGGCCTAATTCTTGTCCTTTGGAGAGGCTGGTGTTTAGAATTTATTAAATTTTAATGATTGAGTTGTGGGTTTTTTTAATATAATAAAGCTCAGGTTGCTATTAGCAATACCAAACAAATTACAAGGGATGTTCCTCATTTTCTACTGGGAAAACTGACAATTGGCCAAACCAATTGTTCTTGAAGGTGAAACCAGCTCTAAGCTTTGCAGCATACAACTGAGGGCACAGGCTGGGAAGAAAAATGTCTACAAATTCTCATCTAAAATATGCCGAGGTTTCTGATTCATTCCAGCTAAGCATTAAACAAGTATTGTAAGAGCATATATGTAAGTCCACCTTATTTCTTTTTAATTAGTTTATTTCTTTTTTTGATGCCAACAGGTGATATTTCTCTAGAAGGCAGAAAAAAGGATAGCAAAAAATATTATGAATGCAAGTACAAAATTCAGCTCAAAGTCTGCCTAGCCATTGTCTGTTTTTCAGATAGTAGATTACATTTTTGACATATATTCATACTTGTTTCTTTAGTCATGCTTTTTCTAGGTATTTTAATATATCTCTGTTGAATTTATGAGTGCTTCTTTCCAATATAGTAATAACTCAGAAGGGATTCTATTTGTTACATATTTGATTATCTATTATGAATCAACAATGGAAACAGCATGACATTTCTGTTTTTTTTAATGTGGATATTGTCTGCATAATAAACAGTATTTTGCTTTAAAGAAACAAATCAAAGTTATCCTATTAGCAATTCTATTGATATTAAGGAAAAAATAAGGATTTTTTTTTTTTTGGACATAGTTGCTTTTAATTTTGGCAAGTGTTGTAAGATAAGAAAGCCTGATAGAAATTTCAGTCACATAATTACTTATTGATGTGTTTAACTTTCAGAGAAAAAAAAAAAAAATCCTATTTCATGGGTATTACCTATGTGTTTATAATAAAATCTATGCATTGAAAAAATCAATTCCTAAACCAACTCTTACTACACTGCTTAAATTAGTCGTGATTCCTCCACCCCAGTCTAGATTATGGCTCATCCTGTACACTGCAGGACAATCATAAGTTGCAAAATATTTTGGTAATAAATAATTTTCATAAGACATTTCCCAAATATCCCAACTACCTTTTAAATAAAGAAAAGTGTTCTGCCACATTACCCAGCAGCTGTGTAGAAAGAAGTGGCTTAGCTGAGAAAAGTTAAAAAGCCCTACTTGGTCATTTAGAGTGGGGTTGGACAACTTTAAGGAAAATTTGGCATTTTTAAACAAACCTACATGCAGTTGAGCACCTACCTTTGTCAATAGCTCATCTGGCAAAGGACTGTGTACTATTACTGCAGGTGTAACTCACTGGTGCTTCTTGTCTGTGGCACAGTAGGTTCAAATTCTGCAAAACAAGAAACCAGTCAATGGAAATTCTTGTGTTTCCATAAAAGCATTATTACAACAGGAGGAACAGAGAAGTGAATAAATCACCTAAAGCAACAGAAGTCTAATGCTTTATCTGCACGATTATTCTGAAACAAACAAAAAAACAACCCCAAACTTAAGTTCCTGTTTATTACCTTTCTCTTTAGCCCATGTGTGCTTTCCAGGCACACAGAACAAATTCCCGTTGTTCTATTAGAGATCCTAAGTGACTGATGACTGCGCATCCACTGCTTTCTGCCTGTCAGCCACCGTATCTCTGTTTCTCCTTTATATCTCTTTTGATATGAGATGGAGTCTGCAAACTTCTCATCTTCTCAGCAATTACAGTACAGGAGTGAAGGTGCTCCTCATACTATTAAAAACTGTGAACGTATAATTAACGTTGCGACATGTCTCCTGATGTGTTCACTACAGTAAGTCTCTTACGTGCCTCTCTGCATGGAGGACTCTGCAGCCAGTGCTGCTGTGAAATATTGCTCCGTGCTCTTTCATGTCTTACAAGCTGCTCAGACTTTTCATTCATGCTTCTGGGACCACCTGAAAATATTTTTTTCCTTCTTCCCTCTCTCTCTCCCTCTCCATATGCCCAAAATAAATTGTCCTATTGCTGAACAAGGCTGCAGTCATACAACGTCACTTACACAGCTAAACTTCTGTATTTCTATGAACAAGTAAAAGGATTGTGCAGCTAGAGAAGGGTATACATACTGACAAGAAAACAGAGCAGTTCCTTCACCTCTTTTACACTTCCTTTCTAACATTAAATGAATGAGAAGCAGTTTTGGAATGAGCTTTGTCAGCTAGCACTCCACAAGATATTTCACAGGTCTCCTACCTGTATTGATGATACTAAGCCTGTTTTGATGGTTCTTTGGCTATTTAAGGTGGATGCTGGATTCAGACAATTGATTCCACTGCAATACCCTCCTCCCTGTGCAGTGTTACAGTCAGTCCTTCCTCCCTCAACCTGGCAATTACCTGCTTCACTCCGCATGGGAGCAGGGCTGACCTGGAGCTATAGCATGAGCCTTTTCACTCCTTTTTGTTGTCTGCCAACCCATAAAGCTTGTTAACTTGCAATCATTAGTGAGTATGTTGTGTTGTTCCTCTGAGCCATCAGTTCACCGCTTACCCCCTCAAGATAATCATCTCACTATCATGTTTCTAATATATCCTTCAATATGGTACGCCACTGAGAAATAATGCAATAAGGAAACATGCAATACAAAAAGGACAGACTGGTATGCCTTTTCTCTTGCAGTCTCACTGGCCTTTTCATTTTCTTTCCTAGTGTCTTTACCTGAAGAATTATTTTTTTATGGTATGCTCCTGTGTCATTTCTGTAGCCTTCAGTCATTCTAATGTTTTTGAAAATAACAACACACAGCCACCTACGCTATTTTTGTCTAGCAGTTTGTTCTTCTGACCTGTGGCCATTTACCAGTTAGAAGATCCATCTCACCACAACTTACTGATGCAATTATATCATCTTTTCCATTAATAACCTTTTTTCTTTAATTCTTGTGTTTTTACAAGTCTTCTCCATTTTATGTCTAAAACAAATAGATGATTGGCTTTAAGGATAAATCCCACAACATGTGGAATAGGTCAAAGGGGAATGGAGAAAGATAATCCATTTAGTTTTGTCTAGGAATATATTACATATATACATGACCCATCTCAAAATTCCTAACCCTGTAGTCACTCTCTTACTTTTGGGAATGCGTTAAGAGATAGGAATTATGATAATTAGTTATACATTATTTATAGCAAGACTACTCAATGCATATATGAAATTAGGATTTCCACAATTGGACTGTAGCACTTTCTTGACCAATACAAGAATGTATCTTTTACTGTAACTGGAATTAAAACGGTTAAATAAGCGCCAAAATTTTACTTGTTCTAATTTTAGTTTTTGAGTCATTTTGAATGCTCTCCATTTTCATTCATTTCACTTCCTGGGATTACTGCATTCTGCATCAGATTATAAAATTTAACCAGAGGGTTACATGTCGAAAAAAAAATACAGGCTAGCAAAGCAGCTTATGGATGTTTTAGATGAGGAGGGTTTAAAACACTGTGTCAAAATTTGTCAGGAAAAGCTCCTGGCTTTCAGAGTATTTCCTTGGAATCTAACGTATTTCTAGTTTAATTACACAGGGCTGATAGATGATAAATTTTTCCAACATGCTCCACCTCTGCCTTAGAAAACCTGATAATTGACTTTTACAGTATTAATATTATATCTTTGTCTCTACATTAGAAAAAATGGAAAATAAAATTAATCCTAATATGTCTTAACCTTAAAATAATATGAATTTAGAGGGTGGATTTTTTTTTTGTCCATAAATACTTTTAGTTGCATTGATATAGCAAAGACCCAATAGTGGCCTTAAATTTAGAAGCATTCTTACAGTAGCCTATCCTTTTATTATTCTATGTAAAGTAAGAATAAGTTATGAAGGAAACGACAATACTTACCACAATTTCTTCTATAAGAACATTGGTTCTGAAGGCACAGGCTACCTTGAGATGTAATGAACATGTCCGCGTGGCTTATATGATAAAGTTTCTATGTCACTTGTAGAGTTGTTATAACCTCAGGATACATGCTGAAATGTATGAAATTGAGTATGATTTAGTCTTTGAGAAAACCCTACAATCAGTGCAACTTGAGTATCAAGTAGGCACTTTACAGGGATACAAGCATGCATTCTCAATTTTATTGAGCTGATAGCATTTTCAGCACAATTTTTTAAAACATCATAGAATAGTAGAATAGCTGAGGTTGGAAGGGAGCGCTGAAGATCATCTAGACCCACCCCTCCATTCAAAGACATGAAAGCATATAAAAATGAAAACCAAAATCACTGATGTACAAACACAGCCTAAGACTTTAGTGGTATAAAAATAAATTTATCCACAAATTTTTCTTTTTTAAGCATCTATAACTTCACTCAGCCACAGAGCCACAGAAGCTACCTATGTAACTAGATTTCTGCTGAAAATTCAGTTCCTACCTAAGATCATGTTTTCAATGCTGTGATAAATAATAACATGATTGTTCTAACAAATATTAACATACAGAATATACATATATAGCATATACACAGTACAGTACTGCATACATAGTAAGCATTCAGGGACAGGCTCTATTGATAATCACACCATATTAGTTCCTTTCTCTGACACTGTTTGGTTTTATTCCACAGTACTTTGAAAATGGAAACAATTTTACTCACTTACTGAGTGTTCATGTTGTCTTCATTTCTAGCCTGTGCAGAACTTCTTGAGTAACAAAACTGCCGAGAGCTCTGAAAAGCTATGTGCTCAGCTTTGCTGTGTTATGCATATATAGAAAACACAAATTGCATCTCAGGGGTAGGAAATTATGATGGTTCTCTTACTTAACAAGGGTATATACTTACTTAGACTTCTGCTGATATCTTCAGATGCCAGGACATGACATTTTGCCCTGAGGAGAAATCATGCAAATCACTTTCACAAATACTGTATGTCTTCCCCGAAGTTTTAACTCTGAATATGTCTAGGGGACAGATGTGTGTGCGCTCAATTTGCAATTTTTTTCCTTCGAGGAGAATTGACTAGAAGTTAATCTACCTATCAAGTTGCCATCCAAAAGAAAATATTTACTATTTAGAAGAAATGTTTCTGAGGAAAAAAAAACAAACAACCACCCACCAGAGATTTTAAAATAAGGAAACAGATTATGCCTGTCCCTGCCTTCCTCTTTGTAAGGTTTACCCTGAAAGCCAGACAAAGCTAGACTTTCTTAAAAGTTCCCCACAGATATGTTGCTGTCCTCAGTGAATAACTTCTTATTAACATATGTCCCACTGATTTGGCCTCTGAGTGATAGCAAAACATCTGGGCAACATTGGGGATGCTTAGAAAAAGGCAATTTGCAGATAATAAAATTAGTTGGGAGAATATCTTTCAAGATACACTTCATTTTCTTCCTCTTCTCAAGAGCTTCTCTCAAGTCAGAGACACATAATTAGATAAAAAAGTAGTATGAAGTTGCATTTGAAGAAAAAGCTAACAATACAAACTTAAAAGTATATAGAGCCTCAAGTTGAGGAATCTAATTGGGTATCAAACTACAGGGCCAGTCCTCCAAATGTTTGCAAGCCTGCGTGAAATCACAGTGTTGCATGAAGTTAATCATATACCTGAATATTTTCAGGTAGGGGAAGAATTTTGGGTGTTATGGCTTTGAAAGCTGTTAGCATTCATTGTAATTTCTATTAATATTATGTAAATTACCTGACTCTAATCAAATTGTAGCAATATTTAAAAATGTATCTTTTGTCTGTAGTAATCTGCAAGCTTTTCCAAAAATGCAACCTGCCAGAGCCATGTACAGTTAGTGCCAGGTCTACTGTCAATTTTAACAATTCCTCCTTTTGTCTTCTTTTGACATTATTGACAGTACCTTCCTTATTTTTTTTAATTAATTTTTATTGTCACGGGTTTTTTATGAAAGAGCTATCCTAAGAGCATTTTGGGACACTATTTTTTTCTTCTGTTTTGGGGTGGGGAAGAGGAAAATAAGAATGTAGGAGTAAAAACGGCATATTATACCAGCCACACTTACCACTTACTCTATACTTGATCTGGAGAAAGCGACAGATAGGTTATGTTTTGTTTCTGTGGCATGTTTTATCTTTTTAACACAAAATGCAATAGATTCTGTATTGTTAATAAAACAATCGAAGTATAATGCATTGAATTTAACATCAATGTTTTAAAGAAATATATGCAAAGTAAACTTATAATACTATATATAAAAGCTCATGTGAGAAAATATTAATTTGCATAAAGAAAACTAATCCAAAGCTAATCAGTTACTGAACACTTGTCCTAATTTCACAGGCTACAATAATTTATTCAAAAGGTAAGAATGATGTAGGATAATGGCTAAACAGAAGATTGCAGGGCTCATGGAAATTCACAGGTATAGGTCACCTAGGACAAAATACTGGTGACAGATCTGCTGTCCAAGTATTGCTGCTAATTCAATATACTCTATACTCCTGTAAGTAGAATCAGAAAATGCTGAAAGCATCTGCTCCCACAAAATACATTTTCTTATCTCTCCATTAAACAAGGAAAAGAGATAAGTATAAACCCGAGAAAATCTAGGAGCAAGCCAATTAACAATAGACAGTCTTAAAAAAGAAAAAAAGAAAAAAAAGAAAAAGAAAGTGAAAAAGGGTAAATTGCTCAATAAATATAGATACAAAATAATTATATCTTACCTAAGAAATTCTTTCAAGTGATTGACTCCTTTGTGATTTATAGCATTTGCAATATTTCATTGAAAAATTTCCCGATTATGGAAAATTGAGGCCTGAACACATGAGGCATTAAGGATTTCAGCAGCACAATAATCCCTCGTTATGTATTTGTATCTTTTCCATTACCATTCAGTAAATTTGCGAAGAATAGAATACATGGCATGTGTTCTTTTTCTCCACGTTGCTAATGCTCCTAAATGGGTTTTTCCCATTTCCAAATGCTAAGAACATTAATATTCTAGCTTGATTTCAAATCCTTTCCTGAAAGTGTATTTTATCCTTTTGACCCCTCAGATACAAAGAATTATTCAGATATATTTTACGACCCAAGAGTTACAAGCAAAACAATGAAATTATGTTTCTATTTTTGTTCCTATTTCTGAGAAAGGCAGCAGGAATCAGGCCAGTACAAGCCAATAACATTCTTTTGAGACTAAAAATGCAAATTTACTTCTCTGTTAAAGACTATTAAAGACTCTTGAACCTGGCAAAATCTTCAGCTCACTGGCATTCAACAGCAAACCAACAGTGTTTTCAGATAGGGAAATGTTCTTTTTGTGCTTGTAATAAGCAATGTTAAAGATTACTGACTTACCCTATATATCAACATATTAAACAATTATGAGATTATGGCTTTGAGATTACGTACATGAAAGAATTCGATATGAGTCTGCTTTTAGTACATGATCTATTATTGGTTTATCTTATGAAATTAAATTTAATAGCTGGTTTCACAAGACATAAAGAGTCACCAGGGTTGAAATTAAAAACTGAATTAGACCATTTGACAATATTTCACACAACTCATGCTAATATCAGTCTTTTGGGTTTTTTTTTTTTCCTAATGCATAGCAGGGGAAATACATGTGGTTTTCTTTCAGCAGCCTTAAACTTTTAGAATTATACTTAAAGGACTAGAATGTGAGCTATTTTGCATCCTCTGTCTTTTTGTATAAGAAAAAAAAAACATTTTATAGAAGGCTACACTATCATGTTGTCCTACATTAAAAGATTTTAGCAGATCAGAAACTAGGACAGCACCTCCTAATTACTTACTCTGATACTATATTTTTACAGACATAAAGCTATGTACATGGTGAGATCTTGAAATTTACAGCCCTTTGACTGGCTTTGTCCATGTTCTTGTATTCCTTTTTGATAATGGTATTTTTGTGGGGAGCAAGAGAAGTTAATTGCTGGAGGAATTTTAGAAGCCAGACTCATAAGAATTCTCTCTGGTCACAGATTAATTACCATTTCTTTTACCAACTTTAAACTACCAAGCCATAAAGTCCAGTCTCTTGTTTTTTATGTGCAAAATACAGAGTTCAAAGTTACAAGCAATAAATATGGCTGCACTTTATTAATACAGAACCAATTACAACGCTCTTTACTATGGTTTCTGTGCTAAGAAAAAAATAGTTTATAGGTCCAGAGTTTATCTCAAAACTATCAATTTATCCAGACTATTCCCCTCCCAATGGCCAAAATGGGCCATTTGGGGGAAATGAAAGAAGAAAATCCTATGCGTAGTGTCTCACATCGCCATGTTCATACCTATTCTTCTTTTCTACTACTCTTCCTCCTGAGGATATGACTTCCGCTATGTGCAAAAAGCAAACTGCCAGCAAAAATCTTTCCCTCTCTCTTGGTAAGGTCATAAGGCAACAAAGTGCTGCCACCAACCCCGTTTCCTCTGCAGCCAGTTTCTCCCAGCTGCAGTGACCAGCAAGGCCAACGCTAAGAGCCGAGGAGGACCCGTGGCTGTGGCTGCAGTGTTGATGGGCAGTGGAGGGGTCCTGCAGTCAGGGGACAGTGCTACCAACTGCTCATGGAGCTGAAAGCCCAGCGCATCTGAAAGACCCCAGCAGAGCTGTGGGAAATGCCACCAGGACATCTAGGAGACACCCATATAATGATTTCTTTGTCTCTGTTTTCAAGATATGCAATCATCAGGATTAACTTCTCACCCGCATTAAAACTATAAATGACAACTCACTTCTAAAGCTTTCAGCAGGCAAATTCATACTTTCTGAGATCTGTTTTGTGAGGCTGCTAATGTTTAGGATTGACTGGGAGCTTTAATTAAGGCTGCTATTTAACATTCATACTGCACCTGTGCCTAGAAGCCAAGCAAACTGATGCCCCAAAATTCGGGGCACTATTGTAAATTAAATCTTCTTCAACATATGCGCGAAGTGTACATCCTAGTTCTGACTTTGATATTTGAGTACATTTCCAGTTTCCTGTTTTGAATCTTGAAGGAGATGGTGTTTAATTGGCATAGATTTCAGTGTCTGTGATCTCGTCCTCCGCTAATATCATCTAGTACTTTATCTAGCTCGGTACGAACACAGCAGTTATTTTATTTACATAGCCTAATTATTGTAGTTGTTCTGCTCGGTAGTTATTAGAGTGTTATTGCTATTTATTGATACACCTGCTACTGGTTTGGCTGCTGTGGAGTCAGATTTCTGCTTCCACAAACTTAAATATCGTGTATTTGTATACTATACCACCAGTACTCTCACTGTTATGATCAACTACAAAACAATTTCAGATAAACCTGAAAGACCTGTGAAGAAGAAAAAAAAAAGGGGGGGGGGGGGAACCTCCCACAATTATTTTTTCCAAATCTGTGCCTAAAATTTGTATTTTTAGGAGTTCTGAAAACTTTTATCAAACAAATGGGGAAGTCCCAATGACTTTCAGAAAAGCTTAACCTCTTGCACCTGATTTTGGAGAAAAATAAGCTGGTGCTATGAGTTTAAAATTGATGGGTGCTAGGCACTTTTTATCTCAATATGTGTGTTTAGCAAAGCCGAAAATCACTTCTGAAAATTCTACCTGGCAGACTAAAATTCTCCTAATAGCATGTAGGCTGTCAGAGACTTGCCTGTGGTCAAAGTGTGGACATTCAAACAACCAACAGGATGTTCATAGCAGGTATTATTTGGCAGCTCCAGTGCATTTCACTGGAAGTAGTTACATATTAAACTGGCATGATTTTTTCTTCTTTTTCTTTTGTTTTGCTTTCTGTTTAATCCAAGAATGAAAATTATCATGGCTTGAATAGCTGCTAGACATGTTTCTCCCTCAGGATTATAATGGTCCTACTTGCTTCAGTGCCATCACTGCCTTTGGAAATTTCCCAAAGATGCTACGGTCAGTTAGTTCATTTACATGTAAGGACTAGGCTGGCACGGGAGCTAAAGCTACAGAGAGTTAGGATTAAAAGAGAGCACTGTTCCTGCGTGGGTTTCAATCAAACCAGCACTGAAGCCCATCAGGTATACGTTCACCCATCTAAATTCATTCATAGGTTTGGAGCCTTGACCCAACTTTTTATTAAAGTAAAATGTTATTTTTGCAGGAACTACCTTTTTAATAAAAAGTACAATTTTTTTTTCCTCACAACATCTGTTTCCAAAGAGTGTCCTTAGTTCAGTGCTATGTCACCATTCAATTTAAAACAGATGTTTTATCATGAGAGTCTTTTCTTGTGTCATCATAAATGTTTTGGTTTAGATGTTTGTATGTTCTTGGAAGCCAATACTGTGCAGATGCACATATTTGCTACTTTTTTGTTTTGTTTTTCTTTTCAGGTAATATCAAAATTATCAAACAAGTCTACGCTATCTCAGGTATGTTAGTGACATTTTAAATATGTCAAGCTTGACTTTGAAACATGGACACATTTATTACCAGAGGAAAGCTGGAAAAATTCCAACTGACTTCCATGGTTTCAGAACGAGACTTCAAATAGCAACCTGCAGATAGTTTTGCCACTGCATATTTTATGAGTACCAGCTTATGATCTTTTCTTCCAGGTGCTGGATTTTTCATATCCTTCTATAGCACCTGCTATTTTAAATACATGGTTATCCCAGCCAAAGTTTTGAATAGAGGTAACGCTCATTCTCTCTGGAGTATAGGCTGCACCAGTGCCTGGTCCTGTACAATTTTATCATCATAACAGCCTTCAGATTACTATTATGGTTACAACAATGCTATTGTATTTTATCTAGACCGGTCTCTTGCCACTGTTTTAAATTCTTACCTTTTCATAAATCTCAAATGGAAAGGACCTAGCTCACTAAATCTGTCAATGCATACTAAGAGAAAAGCATTTGCTCAATGGAAGTGTGCTATAGCACACAGCAGAATTAAACCCACCCTGCAAAACATTTAGACAGATACTAATAGGGGCTTAGATCATTTGGATAAATTTCCCAAATCTGTTTTTTCACACAGCCAATGTTACTTGGGCAGAATGTGAGAAATATGACTATACAAGTTCACCTGAGGTTTTCTATCTGAAGTTGACAGGGCCTTAATCAAAGATGATTAAGAGGAGTAGCCTGGAAAAAAAATTAACAGCAACCTTATCCATTCACCTACTACAAATAAATACAGAAAGCTGTACCATGGGAATAAATGGAAGTATTTTTGAGTTATGGCCTGATCCTGACATGAGGTCCATGTTGAAATATCTCAGCACTCATGACCAGTGAGTGTGTTTTGTTACCATGAAACAATAACAAACAATACATTGCTCTCTTACACTGTGCTTTAATTAGTACATGAAGTACAGAACCCAGGTTTATACTGCCTCTAAATTGCCTTGGCTCCAAAATCAAGCATTCAAAATCGCATTTTTTTTTAAAACCAGATGTAGCTCTGCTTTTAGATGGCACAGTTCTGAAGTTGACAGTGTCACACCACTAGTGCATTAATGGGATTTTGTATAAAATGAAAAATCTGCCTACTATCACAGCAGTGATTTCAGTTACAACAACTAAGGATACAGAGGAGATTCAGGCTTGAGCTGAACTGGTATAAATGTTATTTACACATTATAAATGCTTCCATAAGAAAATGCAAATTATATGAATTACCAGCCTCAGTTCTTTCCTTTGGTCCAGCAGGCCTCTGAGAGTGCAACATTCAAAAAAAATAATGCCTCAGTAAAGCAAGATTAATCTACTCAAGTGTGCATATGGCACATGGCTTGTAAGAACTAATCAAGTAATCTTTCTTAGTAACAAAACATATTGCAGTGATTTCCCTGGCTATGTCACTTGTGACCTTTTTAATTTGGTTTTATTTTTCTCATATGCGCACATATAGCCATAGTTGAGAAGGGAAGCTATGGAAGAGTTCCAAAAGAGCTATTGCTAATGAGAAATGAAAGCAGTACTAGATCTGGGTTTGTTCCAGGATAAAACAGAAGAAATTATGTTTCTGCAAAATCAGGCTCTGAATTTTACACTACTATGTTATATCTGCTATTTTAGACAGAGCTCAAGGGAAACGGGAATATAAAGAAGAGACTCCCTTCAATTGTGGAAGATGAAGATGAGGATGAGGAAGGAGAAGAAGAGAGCAGCACCCTTTCACCAATCCATACAAGAAGCACAAATAGCTCTCAGCAGAAGAAGGCTGGAAGCAATAAAAGCCACCTAGGGAGAAACTTGAAGCAGTTGGCCTCAGGAACAGTACCCTTTCATTCACCCATCCGCGCGTGCAGTTCAAACCCCTCAAGAACCAAACACGAAACAGAGATTCATTACTATTCCAGAAGGAAGGAGAAAAACCTTAAGTTACACCTTTCAACACTGACCACCAGTGGCCCACCTGATCTGAGCCCAAGGTAACAGTTATGAATGGTTATTTTCTTCTCTATCATGTAACTCCTATTAAAAATATCGTGATTGTAACACTATAAAATATTTCTTTTTCTTTAATAGTTGATACTTCTGTTCATCTCACAGAGAAAGAAAAGTTATCTTATTGTAGGAACTGTTGCACGTGATGCAAAATGTTATGGCTTTAGGACTTTATTGTAAAATAAAGTATTTCTACAAGTAAAAAGGGAAAGTATTGAGCAATTACAAAAAGGATTATTTGAACAGTCTGGCTTTATGGTATCATTTTGTCCACCTATAATAATATGCATTCCCACAATAGCACTGTGAAACATTCTGAGTCCATCAGAGAGAAGGCAATTTAGAAAGTAGATGATAATACAGCATTGCTGTACAAATACACAAATTACTGGAGTAGAGAACTATAATGGAAAACTATTGCCTAGCAATTTTAGAAAATATTTAGAGTTTTTTTTATATTACAGAAAGAAACCTGATAATGCTAGTTATATATAGAGAAAACATGGATTTGAGGAAACCTTTGTTGCTGTGACTTTTGACATAAATAAGAGTCATGTTATAGTTTATTGTGGTATTATTAGTGTATAATTTACAATATTTTATTTTTTTTTATTTCTGTGTTACTTGTAAGGTGATTTCTGTGTCTTTCTGAATTGCTGCAATGTAATAATTAACTATTATAGAGTTCTGGGATCAGTTCTTTACAGAAATCACAGTCTTTACAGAAATTACTTTTCAAGGAGCTGCAGCAGTTGATCTTCAGTTCAAGTTTTGATTTTTATAATTTGAAGTACTTTACATGTTCAAGAACTTCCTTTGTTCACTGGAGGCTCAGTGGTAGTTTCAGCAACTTGCCATTGCAAACATGAAATAGCCACAGCTTGCCCAGTATTTGTTTAGCTCTGTCAAGGTACCTGTCCCTAAGGATGCCTCATAAAAAGGACATGGAAGACTATCTAGAAATCTTTCATCATCATCTTAAATTTTACCAGAACAGTTACATTTCACAGAATCACAAAATTGTAGGGGTTGAAAAGTACCTTCAGAGATCATCTAGTCCAACCTTGCTGACAAAGCAGGTTCACCTAGAGCAGCTGGACAGGAACACATTCAGGCGGGTTTTGAATATCTCCAGAGAAGGTGCAAATAGGAGCAGGATACAAACTGATTGCAGTTTTGTCAATAGAGGGGAAAATAATGTTTGGAAAAACAGCTTCTACACTAGCAAAATTGACATGCCTGGTGGATATTTTCTCATTTCTTTCATATATCTTAGATGAATTTTGTTCAGGTTAGCTATGAGTAAAGGTCATTATTAAGGTCATTATCGTTGGCATAACAAGTGGTAATTCAAGGAAAAGCTACCTTTCATATTTTCTGCTGAAATGTAATCTTGCTTATTATTATTCTGAACCTATGCAGCAAGACGTTGGCACCCAAGGCTACAAAAGAAAATGTGAAACAAGTATTGCTACATATACTATTATAAAATTATGAATGGAAATAGGAAATAACTGCACAATAAGCCTGTTAATAGGCTGGAAAATTGGCCAAAGACATATGTGCTTTTCAGTCTTTGTTTTCCAGCGAAAACACTTTCCTATCATTTCCCAAAATGAGTTTAATATTATTGGAACGTTTAAACTGACAAGTCAAAACCACTTTAAAAAGATCCTTAAATGTTTCCTGGTAAGTATAAATGAGAAAATAAGACTTTAATTAAGATACTTATATTTTTTTGGTGTTGGACAGCAGAGTAAGGGGAAGGCAAGACTGCTTGAAATGTCCAGTCAGTGCAGTTGTGAGGTGTATAACCACACTTTGTCAAGAGAATATGCTTTGTCTCCTTAAGAAACTTTTACTGTGGATGTTCCCTAGAGTAAGCCAACCAGAACTCTTCACTGGTGCTCCAGATTCTTTCCTTGTATACCACAGCGAAGGCAATCAAACACAGAGACTGAGTAAAATATTTAAATAGTTCTTGGCACAAGGAATAGAAGCCAGCATCCTAATTTCTAGGATACAGTCACAATCTTCCCAATCACTTTTTTGGTACTGCTTATGATGTAGAAGATCTTCAAAAGGAAGAAAGTGATAATAAAGGCAGCCCTGGGAGAAGGCATTTATGCATTTGAATCTCCTCAGACCCACATGGAAATGTGTACTCTAGCCCTGATCAATTGGTTAGAAGAGGTCAGATGTTAAGCTGTTCTGACTTGGCTTCTGGGAGTGGAGGTATCTGCATTCAGAAGAAATTGCAGGGCTTTACAATAGCTAATTCAGAAAGGGGTGAGACTTACCAATTACTTTTATCCCCTCAAGTTTTCAGCTTGCTAGATTATGTCAATTCACTGCCAGTTCCTTGTATATGAATAAGCACCTTGCCCATTCCATATTTTCCGCATAGAAGCTGTCTTTTGTCTCTCCAGAGCTAGCTATTTTTGCTAACATGGTTTCTTTTTAGTCTGAATCTTTAAACACTTTAAAGAATATAGCATCTATAAATTCCAAGTCACGTCTAAGTAGGTTTTCCCCTGTGTACTTTAAAGGCAGTTAAAATGTTAACATTTTATATAATTAGAAAACTCTACAAAAGGGATAGTGGTGTTTAAAGTTTGCTTTTTGAAGCAGTGAGGCCACATGACATTAAATAGGTTTCATAGCAAATTTCAAACAAAGTAATCATTCAGGTTTTCAGCTGCAGATAACAGTATAGGCCAGAGCAGTTCAAACTGGTTAAGATTAGACTGAAGTCTACTAACATCCAACTGGCATCAAGAACTCTCAGACATGATACAGAGCCCAAAACTCACATAGAGCCAAGAAGGACAAGAATATATGGTATGTGCATAGAGCTCTAAGTTACATGCCTCTTTCAAGCCAAATACTTCACAGATATCTCGGTGTTGCCTGTTCTTCCTTTCTCCAAACATTTCCAGTCACGAAGTTTGCTTGAGAATATTCTTATTAGATTAAAAGTCTAATTTCCATCATCACAAAGTTATCACCATTGACTGAGATGCCAAGAACTCTCTGCTTTAACCCTTCCAGATTAGTATTTAATTCATTTGCCTACTATAAGACAAATTCTGAATCTTATGCCTGGACAAAACAAGAAATGGATGCTCCGCGCCTGTCAACTGGCAGTTTGCTGAATTACTTTCATTGACTTTTAATAAATTGTGCTATAAATAGAACTGATTTAAAGGAGAACAAAATATATTTATAATTATATATTTTTATAATGTGTATTGATTCCTCCATCTAATACCAGCTTCCTATTCTTTGTATGCAGCACTTGAATATTGTATAAAATGCTTCTTTTTTCATTCCTTTGGATTTCTTGACACTGCACATTGGAGGCCAACTGCAATGTATGGAGCAGAAATAACTGACAAAAATGCATTTTCTAGTAGTTAGATCCAATACCAACGTAACCGGGACATTGCAGGATGGTCTTCACATCTTCCTAAACCCAATTGCAGACAAGATTGCTCTGCTTGAGCTAGTAATTTTTAACCAAATTTGAGAATAGCTATTTGCATGGCAACAACACTTTTGACTGTGCTTTACAGAGGTGCTTTCATAAATATATTATGTTCAGGCTTAGGCTCTGTCTACGTCAGCCTATTGTAAGAGCCTGACTGATACGTGCAGGGAGATTTAAACTTCTCAGGAGCATAGTGAAGCATCTTTAGTTTGCATAGAGGAAAGCATAGCAACAGATTACTTTAGATAAGAAAAGCAAACTATATTCAATACAGGTTTTGCTAGGACCCAGAATATACTGCAGAAGTCAAGAAAATTTTGAAACTTCAGTTAATTACATTTGGCTTCACGTTCCTTTCTCTAGTAGTAAGTTTAATCTTTAGTGACTCACAAGTTATACCAACATAATATTTTTACTTTTGTCTAACCTTAATGTTGTGCAAAATTTACCACTGCTTAAAAATGTGCCCTTTAGGAATAATTTTGACAACATAATTATGAATATGATGTTTATGAAACTGTTTATGAAACTGCTCTCTCTCTCCAATTTTTCTCAACAGAATTGTTGATGGGACTGAAGATGGAAACCGTAATGAGGAAAGCCAAACCTTTGACTTCAGCTCTGATCAGCTCAGACAGGAATCCAGGTTATCTCCTACAATTGGAGGTGAATTTTGCCTGGAAAAAAATCACTCTTCAGAGAAAACAGGTTTCATAACTGCTTTTTGTTCCCCTTTGTTTCTTCAAGTCTCAGAAGTGCCATAAGTGGATTTAATGCATATCAGTACTTTTAGTACCATTTCAGTACCACCATTGGTACTGTAGCAAAATACAACAGGGTCCTGAGAAGGCCATTTGATGTTTTCCTGCCAACTGACAGTCATGATAAAACAGCTTGCAGAGAGCACCGTGTTATATTTTACCAGCAGTACTATATGATCAGCCAGGAGTCTCATGCTCCCAAAGCTTCAGGAATGGAAAGTACTAAACAGAAGGACTAAATTCAACATAAAAAAATTAATACTAAATTTAAAAAAATAATTATAAAGATCCATATGCAAATTTGGCTCTAAGTCTTTGTTAAAGCTATTTACAGAAGTGGAGGATTGTGGAAGTATCTAGATTTTTAGAAGAGTGAAAAACTCGACTAGCAAGAGGTTTTAGGAAGTCTTAAATGACATACACTCTGAATTTGTTCATGAAACAGCACCACAGAGGAATAGAGCACATCAACATGGAAGAAAAAGCAAAAGAGACAGAGAGGGAGACCGGTGAAGTGACATAACTAGTGCAACTCAGGCTGTTTCCAACTTCCCCTCTTTAATGATTTAATTTTAATGTTATACAAGTGCAAAGTATTAAATTTAAAGCAATGCTACTCTTGCACTTATCCAATGCTGTTTCCAAGTTATTATACTTCTCTTATTTAAATGCATTTGAATTATTTTCAGAGGCCGAAATTGGTGCTGCTGTGCTCATTATCAAAGCAGAAGAGACCAAACAGCAGATCAGCAGGCTTAATAATGAGGTAACAAGCTTTTGTGGGTGTTGAAAGAATATTAACAAGGGATGATGGAGAAAACTCGGAAACTGAAGAATATGATACATGTGTGATAAGTTTGCAAAACTGGATGTCCTACATTTACGGCAGTTTGGGGCTTTTAACTCTTTCCCAGATTAATTTTCTATAAGAAAAATATATAAATTTTGTCATGTGGTAAGGTTTGTATAGTTAGCGTAACTAATTTGTATAGTTAGCATAACTAATTTTCTTAGGATTTATCCTCTTCTGTATGTGCTTCTATTTCTCTCTTTCCTGTCTTTCTTTCCCCAAACCCCTTCTTCCAACTTTTCTTGGTTTGGCAAAAGTTATGTTTTTGGAGAATTTCCTTGAAAGAAATGTAAACCCTTTCATGTTCAAATTCAAATCACTTTACCTGTGTCTATTTAGAATGAAAGAGAGGTTCATCCTTTCCTGCTCAAGCAATATGACCTGAGGAACGCAGGGCCAATATCGTTCAGTGGTGTTTTCTAGTCTTCCCTTCTAATAACTTTTAGCCTGTAATCAACTGTCAATCCAACACTAAAGATGAGATGTTCTCTGGATAAACTGTTTCATATATCCAGTCACTGCAGTACTTTGGCTAACAAGATGAAAGTATCAGTCTTTAAATTCACAGTTATCCCACAAGAATAAAACCTGTTCCCAGCATACCCTGTCTTTCAGTATTAGAGACAATTTCTTATGATTCCACATGAGGAAACATTTAAGTCCAACTACACAGTTTCACTTCCTTTTTCCTGATTCCTTTGGTTACCAGAAATTTTATTTTTCTCTTCTATATTGTGTACACTTAACCTAGCTATTCTTTATTTCCATGTATGAAGTATTTGGCTTGTAAATATTTTTCATCCTGGATTGGGTTAACTTGGTCAGCGAACTCCTAAGCTGAGTGCACACATGATTAGTCACTATGAATGCATCACCTCACTTGTATGGCAAACCGTAGAGTTCAGACAAAAGTCTCATGCCTTGTTGACTACTTTTTAATATGGCTTGGTCAAAGAATTCAAAGACATCTCCAAGTTGTTCATTGACAATACTATTATGACAGAAAATGGTATTTCCTATATAATACATTTGAAACAGATAAATCATATTGATTCATTCCTTTTGACTTTGAAGAGGACAGTTACTTTTAAAATTTGAAGATGTACTACATAGTAATCTGCAAGACGCAACTGGAAAATACATCATGGTGGCAGATGTGCTAAGGCAGACATCTTGTGGATTAACCACATATTTCAACTGCAATAGTTCTGGGGTTTTCTTGTGAAAAGCAAGCAGCAAATCTTGGAGCGGGGCACTATGTTAAACAAAAAAAAACCCAAACAACCAAAATCTGAGGAAGGGGGGTCAGTCCTTTTTTTCACATAGCATGCTATCTGTGAGACTTCAGTTGAAATCAGAGGTGCTTACCTCCCAAGACCTCTGCAGTCTCTCCTGGGATACAGGTAGATTTGAACCACTAATTCTTGATTAAACAAGTAACCATTAGGTTGTCAGACAAAAAGAAGCCATCAATTTCTGAACTGACAGTACTGGATTGGTACTTACCCAAATGAACCTATGAGTAGTCTTGCTGGAATACACAAGCTGTTCCTTGGGTGGGTTTTTTTGTCACATGAAGTATTGAACAACACTTGTAGACCCAGTGCTCTCATCAATCATTTCATCACTCAATGATGACCATTAATGGAAGACTATGACTGATGCTGCAGTAGACTGCTAGCAGTGGTCACACTACCAACAGTTAGAAACAAACTTCTCTATTGAGATACGCAGCCTCCTCCTGAAATATAAATTATGAGAAAACAGGTCACAAGTAGCCAACAGCAGCAAACACTATCATTAATACATTTTCCAGTGGAGATCAGAAGTCAATCAACAAATGCAAAAATAACTGCTTTCATGAAAGTCAATTGTATTACAACAGTTCACTGGTTAGCTGAAAAACACTTCAGCTGTTCATTGAGGGAACAAAGACATGCATCTTCCCATTCAGACATTCAATACAGTCTGTTGTTATGTTAGCAAAGTAAAGCAAAGCAAAAAGGAGTTACCCCAGAGTGAAATCTACAAAACAAGCTATACCCAAGCTTAGATATCCAATGGAGCTCTTGGCAGTATTTTAGCTGTATGACATTCACTACATAATCCAAAGGAAATTTTATTTACCTAAGAACAGGACTAACAGAAGACAGAGTTTTGATTTCACTACTCAGTTTGTTATATTTTAACTTTAGGACTAACAGAAGCACAGACTTCCTCTAATGAGGGTAATCTCCAAAGTCAGCACTGCCACTTTATTAGGCAATGTGAGAGAAACTTGAACACACCCCAGATTCCTATTGCATAGTTCCATGGTTTGGCTGCTCAGCTTGTTACCCAGCTTCTTCATTGCCTCACCTAACCTCACTTCTCATTCTGAGCCTGAATGAGATCCAAGATGATAAAAAAGGCACTTCCCTCTGGTTCAGTATTGCAAGGTGGACTGGAATAGGATTTCTTGATCTCCTTCCCTATTTTCCCATTCCACTTATTCTAAATAATCACTGAATAAAAATGGTAGGACTTTCCTTATAATTCAGTATGTGGAAGTAAAGAGAGTGAAGGTGCACATTCTCACTCCTGTAAAATTGCAGTTGTTTAAGTAATAATTTCAAGATTATGTGACTGAATACCTGATAGCACACTGCATTTTCTGAGCTGGGGAAGCTTAACTCAAAGGCCTGCTCCAAATTAGGCAAAGCATGAATTTAGGAGTAGGTCTTTTGCCTTACAAGTATCGTATCCTTCCTTTGCAGTCATCTGTATGCCCAACCTGGTCTTTCCAATGAATTTCTCTGCAAAGACCAATCAGATGAGTGTATCTAAACATTCACCATTTTTTTCAGAGGCACCATTTACCTGCTGCAATCATACACAATGACTAAGGAGCCCAGAAGTAAAAATAGGAAACCACTAATCATATTTTCCAAGACATACAGATGGCCATAAGTCTAGATTAAAGCACCTGCCTATCACTGTCCCATTGCCTGTATCCTGCAAGGCTTTTAGCTCTGTACCATTTGAATACAACTCTATGAAAAGAGCATGGAAATACTTCTACTTTGATCCAATGTGCAAAACCCAAATCTGAATTATTTAAAACACAGAGCACTTAAAAATAAGAAAACACCCACATTTTAGTTGCAATTTTTCTCCTCTATTTGCAGAGCGCACATGTACATGTTCTTCATTCAAATTCACATGTACACAATTTCATGCTCAAATATACAGGACATCTTGTTCAGTGCATGCAGAAAAACCCAGATTTCTTTGACATGCCTCTGTTTTTTCCTTATGTGACCTACCTGCAATGCAGCCTCCTTCAGCTTCAGAATTTGGGGACTGATTTCCTGCTTTACCGTGTCAGTAGACCCCACAATTACAGTACTAGAACAGTATAATGAACATAGTACCGATATTTCTCCAATTCAACTGAAAAACAAACAAACATGAGGAAATATGAATAGGCTCAGTTTTTGTACTAGGAAATTGTCTTCCATTTTGCTGCATATTGGAGCACTTAGTGGAAATTCAGCTATTTTTAATTTTAGGTTTTTTAGATGCAAGTGCTTAAAATACTCCAAGCATTCAGCACTTATTTAGAACAGACAAAATGCATTCACAGAGATATTTCACTTTCATCTATCAAATGGAACAATCCCAAATAAATATGTTTGTTTTTCAAATCACCTAAAGAAATTTTATAAATAGATTATTTAAAAACATTTCACATCCAGCTGCCAAAAATCAGTCCCATTCTCCTCTCAGGACATGGAAAAATGCATATTATTTTTTTTAAAGTAAAACATATTCCTTAATACTAAAAAATTATGCATACAATGCAAGCAGTCATTTTATAATCAGTGCCAATGAAGAAAAAAATGGTAAAGTTAATCAGGCCTTCAATTTTATATAGGGGATGTACTGTTGAAGTTCAATTTGCAGCTTAAGAACCCATATAAAGGACTCCCCTGATTTAAAGCAATCAAAACCATGGTTTTTGTAACAAGTTCATAACTATATTATCATGAGGAAATTATTTTTCAGTAAGGCTATCTTAACAATTAGCTTTGAAAAACATCTTTCAATCAAGAAAAATGTGGCAAAAAGTGAACTAATGACATTTACTGATGATGAGAACTAATTAAAACATTATCCATTCTGGATGTTAGCTATGTAAATTTAGCATAAAAGTCATGACATAACACCTAGTAATATGTGTGTTAAGAAATAAAAGCTTTCTAAACCATAAACACCAAGTGAACACATTTTTTGTCTGCTGTGATTTGTAAAATATGTTTTCCTTTTAGCATTAACATTCATATTTCAAAAAAATCCTACCTTCTTGTTGTTTTGTCTCTCTCTCTGCTCTTGTACTTTGATGATCATACAGTAGTATTTCCAGCTATTTTTTTCTCTCATTTAATATTAGCTTAATAGATATTAGCAGATAAAGGTAACAACAATGGCTGATGCTCTACAGCTTAGGTCAATTTGTTTTTTAAGCAGGATGTATGGCACATATATGGCATAGGTTTTACATGTCATGCCCTCTTGCACTTTCCTGTGGTGGAAAGGCACCTGAGAAAAAGAAATGAATCAAAAGAGGAAGCCATGCAGTATAAAAATCAACTGGGCTCAAAAAGCCAAATTCAGATTTGAATAAAAAGTATTACTACCTAGAGAGATGATGATGATTATCCAGTTAACTCTCTAACAGCCATTTCAAAACCTTCCTGTACTGAAAAGATATATTTTCCCAATATCTAAATGTACATCTCTGTTGGTATGCAAGTTCATTACTTTTTCTCTTATGCCTAGAAGATATAAGAAAAAGCTGATTGCCATTCTCTGTCTAAATTTACACTGGAAACATACTGTTCCAGCAGATCTCAACCAACAAAATTCATTCCTTCTTTCTTTGTCCATCACATTTTCTATAACTTTTCATTGGTAGCATTTTCTTTTGGGTTGTCTTTGGTTAGATCTTTTTAAGTCACTGGCAAAGTACACGATACCAAGCTGCACCAGCCTAAGTAATTCCAAGTGAAGAGAATCCCTTGCCAGTGTCCAATAAAAAATGTTTTTGATATATCCTGGGAGCATGATTAATACCTGCAAAGTGTGATTCAGCAGAACTCTACAGACATTTTTCTGTAATACTCTGCATAGGCAGAATATTATACTTATATTCATGCCTCTGACATTTTCTTTTCAGATGTAATGTTTAACATTTATCTTTCTTGAATTCCATATTACTGATATTTAAAAGTGAACACAAATTCTATTTAGCCATTAAAAAAAAAACATTAAATGAAAACAAATCAGGATAGGCTGCTAAAAAGTATGGCTTGAAATGTCCAGGAATGACAGCAAACCACTGATCATGAACCATTTCAATCATGTATGAATCCAACTCACCGTAGCTACATTTCAGTCATGTTTTCTTCGTTGGTTTAGAAGAATGTCATTCGGACAGTAACATCTGAGAAGTATTCTGACAAGATATATATTGTATCTACAGTTTCTTCTTATCTATTAAATCAGCTTTTCAGTTAAAGAAGAGAATTACATTGGTTTGCTACGGTTTATTCTCAAGAAATGTATGTTGCACTTGTTCTCTTTTACCTACTCCTTTAGGTGCTTATAGAAATTGTTTGCTTAATATTTATTCCCTATATCTTATATGCAACCTCAGGCTTTCTTTCAAGAGTACACAGCAACAGCTTCTCCTCTCCTGGCCACCTGGGATCTCCATGATCCTCCATTTGTTTTCAGTCAGTAGCTGGTCAGTCAGAGTTTGTCCCTGATACTTTCTGAAGTCCTTGAAGCAGTAATTCCCAAATCTGATTTCCTTACTGCCGCCATCCTGCTGACACTGTCCTGATTCTATGACAACCTGAAGGCAGCATTCACATCCAACAACAAAGAGCCACAAATTATTATTAGAACTGCAGTTTAGGAACCCTTTTTTAGACTGAATTTCATGGGCACCTTGTTAACTTGAATACACTTAAATTATACAGTTCTTTATACTTTTCTGTTCTATCCGTACTTGTTTAACAGCAATAATCTTAGCAATAATCTACCCAGACAGACTGGTTGCCCTGGAACTATCTGATAGCTGGCTAGCAAGTCAGCAGAGAAATCGGCAAATTTCCTTCTACTCCTACATGATAAAGGCAATTTCACAACCTTCCAGATTTCTGGATTTATTTCACTGAAATGGACCCATAGTATCATTGCAAAAATCCTATATATTTAATCTGAACTCAGATTAGCTGCACTGGATCTTTTTTTTTCTTCTGCAACTAGCTTTTTTCCTAAAGTGCCATTAAATCAGAAGTGTCTGTCACCACAATACCGTGGCCACAGAGATGCTGATAGATGATCAGTGAAAAGTCTGTCTCGGCTCAGTTCTCATTTCATTCATTCAACAATGCATTTACTGAGAAACAGAGTGTCAGCAGCCACTTAATCTGAGCCTTGAAAGACAACTCATTCTGGCTGAAAGTCTCCTTGTTTTTATGAAGCACCCAAATAGAAGAAGCAATGAAACACCAAGGAGGGAACAGAGAAGCTGCCAGATGCAGAGCAAGCCAGGCAGCTTCCCTGCGTTGCCAAACACAACTTCAATTTCTCAAGAAGGAACTTTTCTTCTTCACTTCTTTGGGTGTTCTGAAAGAGTTACAGTAGGAAGATGTCTGGGAGAAGTTTGAATTGCAACAGGGAGTAAACCGCAGAGAAAAGAAAATACTAGGCTTTTAATCAGAAAACAAAAGATTCCAGATTTACCCAGGAACAGCAGTGAGAGGTAGGTGTTCTAGTAGAAAATTTAACATTGAAAAAAAATTCAAATGCTGGAATATATAATGGAAAAACAAAGAAACCTGTTTAGCCAGTGCTCACCATTTAGCAATAATCACCATCATCATCATACATTATATAGAGCTTTTAATCACTTTTATGGAAAGGTTTAAATGCAATTACCTCCATTCCTACTTAACTACGTGGAACAAAATATTCAAACTGAGTAAGTTTAACACTTGTAGTAAAGAAATGTACTCTTTCTACTGAAACTGTCAAAACATTTTGAAAATGCAAAATACAACTACTAAAACTTTGATTAGTCAGGGCATCAAAGGGTTATTACTAAAATCCATGTGTTAAAAAAAAATATATTTTTTTTTCACCTGTTTTGAAAGATATTATTTCTTTATGACAGAGTGTACTAAAAGGATATCAGCACATTGCTTTAGACCAGCCTGAGACGCACCTCTTCCGAATGCAGGCTAAATCTGTACAAATCCCAGTTTCTATATCAGGAAACACTGCAGTATCATTTTCAAGTCCTAGAAACTGTTAAGGCAGCATTTCAAATGTATTTGGTATCTCACAGATCGTTTTGAACCTGTCTGCCTAGCACAGCGGGAACCATTTGTGCAACGAGCTGCATTGCCTAGCAATAATCACTGGACTCCTGAAAAGAGAATAGCCTTACCAGCATGCAAGGAATTAGTCCTTTCGCTCAGAAGGAAACTATACTGCTTTCAATCTCTGCTTCACAGACTTAAAATTCCTCTTCCTTTTAATCTCTGTTCTTTTGCACTTTCCGGAGCACTGTGAAATTTTTAACAGTACTGATAAAATTGTTTCCTGTTACACCTGCTTATTTGCATCTTCTCAAAAATCTCTGCCAGGTGTAAAAAGAACAGCATAAACAGTATAGTATTGCTAGTAACAGTATACTGTGTCAATATATAACAATATATAGATTGTAATTAATAGTAGTATGGATGTTGGAGGTTTAATTTGGTAACATTAACAGTTTTTAAAATCCAGAAAAGGTATTAAATGATCCAGAAAACTGCATATTTGGCTTTCCTATATGTCAAGCAGTACTGGTCCAAATCCATCTCACTAAATGGTGGTCAATTTCTAATGAAGTTCAGCATAAAAACTTTGGATCCTAAACTATCATACCACTGGAAACAAAGCATACATCAAAGGCTGGTTTATCAGGTCAGCTCCTATGACTATGTGAGAGCAAGCTTATGAGAAGACAGAACTTTAAGAGCTAGTTGATATACCGAAAATAGCATCTGGGCACTAGAGCAAGTTGTAATTAAGAAATTCAGGATGTGCACAAGTACTGATGCTGGTATTGATTTTTGCTGTATTAAGCACAGAAAACAAAGTTGTTTTATCTAGCAGTTAGGAATAGGGAACAGTGATGCTCCTAAAAATACTGATGGCCGCTGCTTCTAGGTAGCCATGGGTTTGGTTGTCCTTCTTCCCACTTTTTTCCCCAAGAAGCTTTTGGAGGTTCCCATCTCCCAGTTCAACATAGAAGTACTTGCGTGGTTGATTTGTTCAAAAATCTCACAGTGCGTTTCCCTACAGCCTGACAGTACCAAGAACCCTCTCTGGCTGCTCTGACCCCACAGGACGCCTGTTCACAAATCACTTTCTTAACATATTTTAATCCCTCACATTAACTGAAGTTCAAATGAGCAACCAGGCATTCAAAGCTTAATCTCAGCTGGCAGAAAGAGAGCTCAAGCTTATTTTCTATCTACCATGATTTAAGTAGCAATGCAGAAAGAAAGAGAGGTAGAAAGAGACACAGAGAGAGATCCTGTAATATGCCCCTCAAGAGCCTCCTCCCTTTAAGCATTTTCCCTCCAGGGGTAGTGTGATTATCACAAAACTCTTAAACAAGAGGAAGGGTTTGAACTCATACCTTAGAGAAAGGAACAGATGTAGTGGACTTGAGATTGGAGCTTCCTACTTTCCTTCTAACTTGGAATTTCTTTATAGTTATCGTGCCTGTAGCAAAACCCTGTGTAAGATCTTAGAATCATAAAATCATTTTGGTTGGAAGAGACCTTTAAGATCATCAAGTCCAATTGTTAACCCAGCACTGCCAAGTTACCACTAAACCATCTCTCTCAGTGCAGCATCTCCATGTCTTTTAAATACCTTCAGGGATGGTGACTCAATCACTTCTCTGGGCAAATCGTAACACAGTCAAACTCAGCCTGAAATAACTTTTTCAGCCTTTTCAATACATTTCTTTGGAACTAGCCCATCAGAAAAATGAAAACTGTATTTCTGATTACATGAAAATTAATTTGTGTAGGGCACCTAATTGGTGGCGTCTTTACTTCAGTGCAAAAAAGGCCCCCTAAATTAGTCTTTTCTGATTTTGGACAGGTTTTTTATCCTTTTGTGGTTAAATGTACAGTTATCTTTTTTTCCAACAGAAAACTTGCCTATACTCAGTTTCAACAGTAATGACAGTGGTTTGACCTAAAATAGACTGATTAGCTACCATGGAGACAAAGTTAACCTCTACCTCTCAATAAGTTCATTTCTCTTTATTAAAAATAATTGACTGATTTTAACTTCCTGCAAACTTTAACTTAAGAAGGAAAAAGGAAGGGCAAACATTTGAAATGCTGAGTGGGTCACATAAAAAATGTTTGAGTTAGGCTTTTAATTTCCCAAAATGGCCTTATAATGTCCTAATGAATGTCTCCATTAATGTTCATATACCAATTTACTTTAAAACACAAATTCAGATCCTGTGAATGTGATCCCCACCCAAACCAGCAAATCTGGAGAGATTAAAGCCTGTATGTAATTAATTAGATACTATCAGTCATTTCAGCATTAGGAAAAAAAAAAAGTCTAACAGAAAATATGATTTTTCCTTTTGCAAACACACCAGAGTAATCTAAGCTATGGATTACTATCTCTCTCAGCGTTATATACAATACTTTTAAAGTATAAAATGTAACTACATGGAAGAAAACTGTTTCACGGGCTTTTATATTGTTTAAAGGTAGGAAGTAGTTTTTAAAGTTTCCGGTTTCTTTTCCTTTTTTTTTGTTATGTTTTTGGTTTTAATAAGTAGTCCACCAGATTTTTATGTAACTACCACTTGCATTCTTCAGGTTCAGATTTCTCTGATTTTTTTATGAAGACAGCAGTATATTTCATGTGTGCAGTTCTGAAGAAGATATCACAAGACCTCATTTTTATATCATCCATCAGTATAAAATTGGTTAATAAAAAAGGTTTATGCGTTAAAATATTTAATGACCGATCAAGAAGCTATTGATGTTATATTGCCCCTGGAAATCATCTCAGTCCTGACACTAAGGCCATTCGTTACATACAGAGTACCATTTAACATCGGGTGAATTATGCCTACGGTGTTTCTATCATACGTTTTTATTAAGTTGCATTAATTATTTCAATATGCCACAGGAAGTGTAACATGTAGCTGTGGTAAGGTAGGTGGATGGACTATTTCCCACACATATATTAGTAGAGTATATTTTTATAAAGTAAAGACTCTGCCACAGATCAAAGCTGATATTGTTAGAAGGAAAAAAGGTTTGTACATGTGCATTTCAGGCATGATCACATAAATAAATATTTTTTCCTGCCACAACAGGTGACAAATTTAACTCAAGAAGTCTCACAATTAAGTAAGGACATGAAGAATGTGATGCACCTTCTGGAGAACCTGATCACAACCCAGAAGCCTCCAGGGCTCTGTGCTGTGCATGGTATATCTCGAAGTCCTACCACGGAAAGTCTGCAGTCCCGAAAGGCTTGGACTACGCATCAACCTTGCACGCACATGCAAGCTGGGAACTTTACCTGTACCAAAGCACAACTTTGCCGCGGCAACACATTATGTGATATTTGGAATACAGATCTGTCCTCTGTAGGCAGCAGTCCCCAAAGAACTGAACCCAACCTGCAAAATTCTATGGACGGTGAATTTTATTATACACCGGGCCTTCATAATTCCCCCTCCCAGTATCAGGTAATTCAGAAAGACAATTTGCAGTTTTTGAGATGCACCTCTCCCCGTTCAGACACTACCTTGACTCCTCTTCAGTCTATTTCAGCAACTCTTTCTTCTTCAGTATGCTCTTCATCAGAGACATCGTTGCACCTTGTGCTCCCAAGCAGATCTGAGGAAGGTAGCTTTAGCCAAGGAGCAATCAGCTCTCTAAGCCTTGAGAACCTGCCGGGATCGTGGGACCTGGAAGGAACAGCTGGAGTAGTTTCTGCACAGACCCCAGATTTCCCAATAGACATTGTGACAAGCACAAGGGATGTTAAAGATAAAGATTACCAAGCCATAGACGTATAACAAGAAACAGTGAAGTGGTACTTGAAGCATGTTCCACAGCTGCCAGTTTTCAATTTAGAGAGTACTGCATGACTGCTTTATTTGACCTTTTCTCTGGCAATCATGGAGACTTACAAACATGAAAATTCAGATTTATAGAAAGTAAGAAAAGGTATTGCTGGTTCATACTATAGGAAAAAAAAAATTCTAGATTCTAGAAGCATGTTGAAAAGTATTTTGTATACAGATATAACTTACTGGTCTGTTTGGCAGACTTTTGTGATAGTCCAAAGACCCTGAGGGTCAGAGCAGCTGGAAGTCTACGACAAAAGAACTGTCATGGGTGGCTTTTGTTCATCGAAGCAAAGGTTTTCCCTAAGTGTCCAACTGTTGTTCCCAAACAATACCTATGGCACTGTTTGTTTCAGGTGATTGTGGGTCCTGCTGGTCTGTTTGTCAGTTCTGTGAAGGCAAAGGGACAATTATCGCTGCATGTCATCTAGACAATCAACCAAATAGAGCTGGTAGAGAGTGGTTAGTTGTTGCACGTTATTTGTCATGTAAATTAAACCTTTTAATTTATCTAAAAATACTATTTTTATATACTTGGTATGAAACATACTTAAAAATATTTAAAATATTTATAAGGAGAATAAGAGTTTGTTTTCATTTTGGTAAAGGCTTGCAATTTTAACAAGAAATGCACAACCATCATGTATTAGATCAAATACTATTTATTGTTAAGATATTATGTAGTTTACAAATGGATTCCCTTTTATGTGCATGCAATTTGCAATGAATGTATACATGCTGGTGGAATACAAATAAATTAAGGTACTATTTTATTAAAAAAAAATAAACCAGCTGGAATGTTGTATCCTATACTAAGTCAGCTCTCACTACATAAAAGTGAATTGCTAAACCGATAACACTAAGTATTCTTGGTTTGTGTCTTAGCATTGTATCAATTAGTATTATTGATAAGACCAAGTCAACATTTTACTACACATCCCTGTTTTGGGATTTTAAATCTGGACAATAAAATTAAGAGGGATAAAAAACATTGAGTAAATCAAGGCATATTAAAGGAGAAAAATAAAATAGTTTAATCAGAGACAAAGAAAGACATTTAGTCTAGTTATTTATTTGACGATTTTTATATATATATGTAAAAAATAACTTTGACCTTTAGCCAAAAAGAAAAGACACTATAGGTTTGTAATATTTTTAATCTAGAATGTGATTTAATTCCCAAAGGAAATCTGAAATTGCTTTCAGTATTTAATGTATTAGGAACTTGCTACAGTGGAACCACATGTTTCAAGATAGGCCGTATGCATCATATTTGCATGTTCTTTAACAAGCTTTCTAAAAAAAAAATAATATTTTAGCAACCCAAAATAAATTTTCTAAAATTGAAAAGTAAGTTAAGTTACATTTACTAATTAATGCAGATGTGATTATTAATCAAAGGAAAAGTTTTACAAAGCACTGATTTATGTTTAACTTCCTTATGAGTATTTTTTTCTGAAAACTTCAAAGACTAAGTTCATTGTTAACATTTGGATCTGCACAGGAACACAAATCCCAGCTGATACTCTGTGCCTGACTTACATCCTTTCACATCTTTTTTCCCACTGGTACAAATTAAGGACAGTGTCATCTCTCATTTTGACCTGACTGAATTTTGTCAGCATTTCTATGCTTCAACATGAGTGTTTATATATAGAGTTACTTATTTCACCTCCATTCCAGTTTTCACTTAAAGTTAAATAGAGGAGCACTGATTAAATAAGGTATATCCCAGAAATTAGAAAGTGAATATCAAATACAGGTCTGTGGTACTTCTGTAACAATCCTGGCTTCTCCTTAGCAATCTGCCACCGTCCACCCTGCTGCAGACCCAGGCAGAGCCCACTTGCCAGAAGTCAGGAGCTGCGTAACATGGGGCAGCGGGGACAAGGTGCCAGCAGAGCATCCAGAAGCTCGGTGGCCATTGCCATAGCTGCTGGCCAGCACACTGTATAGCCATGCCCCTCTCCTGTCATCATCGTAAACAGCAGATGCCGGTTCCTTGGGATGCGCAGGCACATGCAGCACAGCTGTCCCCAAATCCTGATTCCTCACTGCCACCACCTTCAAGCCCCACAAGGTAAGCTGCCCTCAAACTATTGCATCAACGAAATACACAGGCTAATCTAAGCTCACCATATCCCAGCTATTGACTGGGGCTGCATAAACATACTATTTATCTATCATGCTTAATTCCCAATATCACTTAATAATTTCTGTTGCATATATGCATATACAAATTGGGAACAGTGTTTACTTTCTCGTTTTACAAGCAATACATGAACTACTATGTATATGCTTTGAAGTTTTGGTAGTGGGTTTGTGGGGTTTTTTTCCAATATAAACACTGATGTTGTGAAATTAAAATGGAATGTTTTGGTTTGGAGTTTTCGTGTTAGTTTCATATAAAATGTAAAAATGTTGGTGGAAACAAAAAGCCACTTTGCATAAATAGCTATAGCTTTACTGTGTGCATTTAATTCTAGAACAAAAGAAAAAAATGCATGTGCATAATTGAGAAGCAATAGCACCAGAATATCTGTTCTTGTTTCTGCAAGTGTCAAATATACCCTCCACAAAGTTGGCAAACACTATGCCATTTGTATTGGTGATAATTTCAAAGAACATGCATAGCCACTACCTGGATTGCTGAGAGTCTGTTAAACAGGCATCACACAGATGAGTCCACTGCCTTCCAGGGAAAAGCTCAGGTGACTTCGCACAAGACAAGAGTTCATTCAATGCCAAAACCAAGTAAGGAAAGAGGAAGGTCAGCAAAATAGAAATCTGGATTTGAAGGGTGGCTCTGTTTTAAACTTCCTGACACCATTTATTATTATTATTATTATCATCATCATCATCATCATCATCACAGGAAAAGAATATCCTAAGCAGCTTTTGTTGGAAAATATCTGGCAAACAATGCAACAAAATTCAGTTTTGAAGGTTAAAAGGCAATTTGTAGGGACAAATGAGAAAGCACATACATTTTGGAATGTAACACTTTCCAAACGGGATTACCACAAGCAGAATAGTTCTATACACAGTATGGCCATAGAAGATTTCTGGGTTTAAAGCAACAACCACTGTAATATTCAAGTGACCCTCAAAAGGTGCTCATTATGAACATCAGCACAAACATCCCACACTCTAAGATCCAGCAGCCCAGCTCAGACCATTTACTGTATTCCTTTTCGCACTAAGGTTTACAAAAATAAAAAATAGAATTATTTTTTGTCTCAGGATTGTGCTTCTCGTCTAATTCCGCATCAATTTACTTCCTAAATTTGCTACATTTTCTTCCTGGTTTGCATTTTCCATCACTGTTAGTTTCTTATTCTGTACAGCAACTGTTCTATCTTTCTATTTATTTATTTTCCCTGTGTTGGTTTTTTTTTTTCCCTCACCTGTTCTCTTTTTTGTCCCTTTTAAAACACCATCAACCTTAACCATTTATTTCCTCACTTTCTGGTTATTTCCCTGTAAAGAAATATCCTAGCCTGCCACTAATGAACTAAGTAGTTACTGAACTCAATTATGCAGTAGGACAGCAGATTTGGACTCTGTCAAGATTTCAGCAATAAATCATCAGTCTCTAACCAAAACCTAGTGCATTAACTTCTTACAATGCTGCAGTTGCTGATTTGACAATGGGAAAAAAGTTGTTGAAAAAAAAAAGATGCATTGAAAAAGTCAAAACCCCCAAAATAGTATCCCCCATTAATTTTCTTCTATTTTCTACTTTTATACCTTCAGATCTATTTTTAAAGACATGCATTTGTGTTGTGCTCATTATAATTGCTAGATTGAATTTAAGAAACATAGCTTATCACATATTCTGCAAATACTCATCTTTTTTTTACAAGTCATCCCCAGCTTTGACCCATCTGCTGGCTATCTACCACAAGTAATTTACGCTCTAATTAGTTCATCTTCTAACAGCACATGAGATTTCAAAGCATTATGAGGTAATTTTGTAACACGCTGTGCCACTAAACTCACCTGGTAGCTTGTAACAACAACAAAAAAAAATCTGTGTTTCGCAAATGAAGTTTTGGGATGAAGCAAACTGTTCTCAATCTTTTCTGCATCTTCTTTCCTTAATCTAAAAGCACCCGGTACCAAGACCCCTCTCCATGGGACACATTGCAGATATTTAGTGCTGCTGTGCTTACCAGAAAGTGCACAGTCACACTCCCATTTTCCAGAAAAATGCTTCTGACTTCCCTCTGCATTAAAAGTCTGTAGCTGGGAATTTGGGCAGCGATGGAATGAGTGGTGAGAAAAGGAAAAAAGCTGGTGCTTGTTTTCCTGCCTCCATCCCCCAACTCAGTACAAAGAATTTTCACAGCAGTCAGCAATTCCAGCCACCTACATGGTACTGAGTCTTCAGTTCAGTCAGAAAATCAGATAACCCGTCACAAGAAACCAAAGTCCATCTCCCTCAGTACCTGCAAATCATCAAAATAGTCAAATCATATTAAGAAAAATGCATAGCTGCAAATTTGCTAGATGTTGCCCCAGATAAAAATCAGTCTTATCCCTTCCAGATGAGCATAAAAGTCATATCATGATTCCTAGTCCAACCAATGATCTCTGTACTTCATAAACTTCTCTTCCAGGGTATTTCTGGATATTTTCCATCTGTATTTCTCTTACCATGCAGTCAGTAGCAACAACAATTCATGAACAGCAATTTCCTGCTTCAAAAACACAAAGAAATGCCACAGATCTGATCCTTTTCTTTAGAGAAAATGGTTGATGAAAAGAATTCTATTTCATATGTACCTTGATGCCAGAAGTCTTCCAGACTTTGGAAATGTCCCAAAGTTAATGAAGGTTAAGAGCTGAAAGACTCATTTCAGTCAGAACTCGGAACCACAAAAGCTGTGCAAGAAGAGAAGTGGTATCTTCTTTCAAGTTGTTTCCATTTGTACTAAGTAAATCAAAAAGTGCCAGAAGTTCTCTCAGGGAAACATACAAAGGATTTTTTTTTTAATTAAAAACTCAGAAGCCTTCACATTTAACAGTTCACACATCTTAAGGAGTTAGGACAGTCAGTGCAAATTTCCAAATGTGTAAATCCATCTTATCTGCACTTAAAATTTCACATTTCATATATAGCAGGTGATGTTATATGTGTTTTCACCCTGCCCTGGCCTACATGGTCACTATTCCGATTCCTTAGTTTTAGTAAATTCTACTTCTGATCTCTTTATACAATTAAATGGACTATTTCTTCCTTTGCTTCCCCTAATGAAACACTAGATAACTGTGTAGTCACTTGAAACCCACATATTTGGAGAATTTTTTCTTCATGAAGCACTTTAAAGATTTTGTTTCTTGTTCTAAAAATCAAAGCTTCTTTCAAGAAGAAAAAAATAACAGTGTTAACCACCCTATATACAAACAATCAAATCCCACACATCAGCTTCCTTCTGACTGTGCAGCCAGACACAGGACAGAAACAGCAGTACCATGAGACAAATTGGAACCACAAGTCTCAAAAGGCAGTAACTTTACAGGCTAATTATACCTTCTTAAAGGCCAACATTGTCAGTCACTTACTTCCTGAGTTTCCTTCCATGATGTTGTAACCTAACACGTATATGTAGCGCTACTGGATTTTTTTCCACCCCTACACACCACTGATCCACAGAAACACAGCTCACATTCTTACTAGGAAAATTTCAGCATAATTCCAGCAACCATACAAATGGCTGTAGCATGTGAAAAATGTATGGGTTTCTTGTGTTAGACGTGCTTATAGGAAAGGAAAATTATAACCACACAAATGAAAATATTTTTCTTTTCACTCACATCAGTCTGAAAATGTTTTCCAAAAGCAACTGGCAAAGTACTCTTCTGCCCCTTTGCTTGCAATGAAATCTAATAGACGTGAGGGGAAAACAAAACAAACCAACACTTAAATTTCTCTGAATGCCACACTGTCTCATAACAGTATTTTTATATTTTACTGGGTCATGCTTGTCAAGCAGCTATTATGGCTTTAAAAAAATGTGATCAACGACTTCTTTTTCCCTATAGAAAATTACCAGTTTGCACTACAGGTTGTGCTGAAAAATCTCTCATGAATGTGTACTAATAGTACACAGTGTACTAATAGCTACCGACACTTCTACCATATCGGTGCTAAGGCAAATCTTCCTCATTCACCACCTCTCTAACAACTCAGCACCCCTCTAACAACACGCAAAGCTCCTTTAAAAAAGAAATTGCTAGCTAGTCTTTTGTAAATATTTTTTTTTAATAACCTCTTTTAGGACTAAATTATCTTAATAAAATGCAGCAATATGACAAGTACAGAGAATGCAAGGCAAGAAGCTGTCTATTTCTGATGCAAACCAGAATCTAAACATAAGTATTCTTTGAACCTTTGGTAAGAACAGAGCCTCTCAGCAACTGGCTGTTATGCAAAGCTTGTGTCTACTTAGTGGCAAAAAAACCTAAACAAACAAGAAAAAAAAAAAAACAGAAGAATTGCAAAAACTCTCAGGGACATTTGGCAATATCGTCACAAGAGCCATAGCCCACAAGTCTTTTGAAGCACTGGTTGCCCTTCACTTCAATAAGAAAATTGTATTTGAAAATTAATGGCATCATATGGAGTTTAGTTTAGCAATTCACATTGCAGTAGCAACTGGAGTACCTAAAGGGGTTCAGGGGTCTGTTGTATTCATCGCAGTTTACAGGGATAATACGAAGTTCAGAGAGCTTTCAGCCTAACAAATCAAAGAGTAACACAAAAGGGAGAAAAAGGAGCATAAAAAGTTTATCCAAGGTCCCTCAAGAGCCCATGAGGAGGCAGGAGCCCCTGCAGCAGGGGAGCAGCACGCAGCTGCACCAGGGAACAGAGCCCTAGGAAAGCAGGAAGTGCTCCCAAGCACTGACACCAAAGGATTCCTAGAGCTATGCTCTGTACAAAAATTGGTTACCTACAAACAAGACGTATGGGAAGGCTATCTGTGGTCTGAGGGACACAGCACAGCAGTATCTGTAACTGTGCTTGTTCAGTAACTGAGAGCAGGTGTTTGAATTACACCAGCCAGTTTGATTATTAATTAGCCTTTCTGTGCATGCAAGGTGGAAAAAAAAAAAAAAATAGCCTCTGAAGGACTTGCATAACCTTTTTATCCCACCTGCAATCCCAGGTTAGTAGGAGCAGCAGGGCAGCTCTTTTCCTTATTTTTTTTTTTATCGGACATAAAAATCACATCTGGACAATACGTGTGCATTTTAGTGCCTGTGAGGATAAACTTTGCCTCAGTCAGGTATTTTCAGAAGCAAGAAGGCAGGCAATGTGTGCTAGCAATACACAGTGCATCTGCTGACTCTGCATGTACAGCTGTCCAAGCCTCACTGCTGCTATGATCAGCCTTCCAAGCAAGGGCAGTCAGGTCCTTGAGAGACATTTTACATCCTACTCTTTCTCTTCTTCTCTACCTTTGCCCCCCCATCACGGTGCAATCAGTACTAGAAATACCCCAGGCCCTGTCTGAAACCAGAAACAAACTACAGCTTGGGAAACACTGTAATCTAAATTAAACAAGCTTGGAAAAAACAAAAGAGGATGTTGTAAGGTTATGCAGGGAGAAAATTAGAAGGGCCAAAGCCCAACTCTAACTTAATCTGGCCACTGCCGTAAAAGACAGTAAAAATGTTTCTATAAAGACATTACCAACAAAAGGAGGCTTAAGGAGAATCTCCATCCTTCACTGGATGTGGGGGGAAGCATAGTGACCAAGGGTGACGATAAGGCTGAGGTACTTAATACCTACCTTAAATAGTAAGACCAGTCATTCTCCATGTACCCAAGCCCCCTGAGCTGGAAGACAGGGACGGGGAGCAGAATGAAGCCCCTGTAATCCGAGGCAAAGCAGTTAGCAATCCGCTACACCACTTGGACATACACAGCTAGGAAACTAGGGGAGTGACCGTCCCCATATACTCGGCACTGGTGAGGCTGCACCCCGAATACTGGGGTCAGTTTTGGGCCCCTCCCTACAGGAGGGACACTGAGGTGCTGAGCAGCGTCCAAAAAAGGGCAATAAAACTGTTGAAGGGTCTAGAGCACAAGTGTTTTGGTTTAAACCCAGCAAGCAACTAGGACCACGCAGCCGCTCGCTCACTCCCCCTCCCCTTCTCTTCCCCTCCCCCCCCCGAAAAAGAGGGAGAAGAGGGAGAAAAGGAGAGGAAAGGGAAAAAAAAAAACCCTTGTGGGTTAAGATAAAGGCAATTTAATAGAACAATAATGGAAAAGGAAAATAATAATAACAGTAAAAGAATATACAAGACACAGGTCATTCTTACCACCTGGTGAATTGGTTGCCCAGCCTGACCTGAGCAGTTATTGTGGATTCCCACGCTCCAGTCAACCCCCATTTATATTCTGAGCATTATATCTATGGTACAGAATATTCCATTGGCCGTCCCATTCTTCTGTCTATGCTCCTCCTCAACTTCCATAGGAAACCTAAAAAAGTTCTTGAATACTAGAAATATCACCTAGCAACAACTAAACCAATATGCATTCTAGATATTCCTTTCATAACAACACTGAAACATAGCAGCCACTAGGAAGAAGATTAACTCTATCCCAGCTGAAACCAGCACAAGTAGTCCTGCGAGGAGCAGCTTAGGGAACTGGGGTTGTGATTCTGGAGAAAAGGAGTCTGAGGGGAGACCTTATCAGTCTCTACAACTTCCCTTCAGGTAGTTGGGGGTTGGTTTCTCCTTCCAAGTAACAAGCAATAGGACAAGAGGAAATGGCCTCAAGTTGTGCCAGGAAGGTCTAGATGGGATATTAGGAAAAATTTCTTCACTGAAAGAGTTATCAAGCATTGGACCAGGATGTCCAGTGGCTGAGTCACCATCCCTGAATGTATTTAAAAGACCTATAGGTGTGATGCTGAGGGACATGGTTTAGTGCTGGACTTGGCAATGCTATGTTAACGGTTGGACTTGATGATCTTAAAGGTCTTTTCCAACCTAAACGATTCTATGATTCAATGTTGCCTCTGAGGATAACTCCTGTGTGAGTTAATATACAATGAGGCACTCACCTTGGTAAGGAAAAAGCTGGCATCTTTGGGAACGGGAACAAGTTCTCCCAAATCAGCATCAATGAGGCCCTTTACAGTTATTTACAGCCAACCTTCATGTTTATAATCTGAATAAATTCAATATTGTTAACAGAGTTTGATAACTGACTGTTCATCTGTTTTGCCAGATGATGCTGAATAGGCTAACATAGTCACAATTTCTCATGTGAATGAACGATATTAATACTTTAGCCTGTCTCTAAAAATATTGTCCTCTTTCTAGGAATACGGAGTCTAGATTTTTTGTTCTATCTTTGAAGAAAAACAAAACCTCCTCAGTATTCATACCCTTGAGCAACTTAGGTTCAACTAATTTAAGACTGTCATATGCATATCCTTTCAGATTTTTATTTTCCATTTAATTTAAACTCCCTGTATGTGGTCAGTTGGTCCAAGGTTACCTTCGGCAATTCCCTTGCTAAAAGTCTAAAATAGACCTGATATAGGAACTTTCTCTTGTTCTTTCAGAGACCATTTGGTGATTAAATCTGCCAGCTGTCATCTCTCCAGCGTGTTTTTCGCCTACCACTGTTAGGGGCATTTGTTCTCCAAACTATATTTGGGAAGTGAAAGTTCCCCACAATGAAACAGTTCCCAGTTCTCTCTCTCTCTCACTAATAACAGCACCGAACTTTCCAGCCATACCCAAGTCTAGCCTAGAGAGTTTATGACAAGTTCCCAATATTTCTAGGGTCCCTTGCCAGCTTGAAGCTGAGTTCTACAGAGTAGAAGAGCACTGATTTTTTTTTTTTTTTTGCAGTCGTAAATGTCAGTTGAAGAAACCTTTTTTTTTTTTTTGTTAACTACAGTTTTATTGTAGTTCAGCCAGGCCATGAATTTCATCCAGCCTGAACTTCCCTGAGTGAACTCTTAATTCTTAACATTGATGTGAATCCATTTTCACTTTCTACTTTCCTGCTACTGTTTGGTTTAAACCAGAATGTGGTGATTTAGAAGTAACTTTTTCTTCTGATCCAAAGCTTGTTTTGTTTTATCTTGTGCAAATTCTGTCATGTGTGTAACATCAGAATAAAATAAATGGCTTAAGTGTGAGATAAAAGGATTTCATTGTCCTACTCAGAAATTCAGCCAAATATTAAGGCTACTGATCCACAAAAACAGTAAATATATTATTTTTAAATTGGTGCCGAGCAAACTCTAGTTTCATTATTCATTGTACGGATGTTAAGTGTCTGTTACAGACTTAATTTATGACACAGGTGCAAGGTAGCCTGGAACAATGTGCTTTGCAAATAATGACTATAAAAAAGCCATGCATTCCTGTTTGTTATTGTTCCTATTAATAAATAAACAAGCCCTCAGAACAGTGGAAAGCAGAACAAAGCAGCACACAATGATTCATTGCTGGCTGGGAAATATTTAACAAGAACAACCTGTAAAACAACAACCAAAGCCAGAGACCAACTGCAAGGGAGGCAAAAGACTCTGCACCACCCAGGAAGAGGATTGCATGAGCCTACTAACTATAAGGTGCAACAACAATCTGTAGGCATTATCCCAAAGCTGGGATGGATACAAGAGCTCTCTGTCATACAAGATGAACCACAGGACTCAACTTTTTAGGACTGAATTCTTTTCTTGTTAGGATTGGTAACAAAAATCAAATTACGGGAAGACAATGACAGAAAATCAGGATGTGCCATAACTTTCCTAGTGGCTTAGGGTACATCAGAATGCAACTATTCAGAAATGCTTCTTCCCCCCCAGGTCATAGGGGTTTTTTTGATCTTGGGTCCTTGGTTTGTTTTTCTGTGTAAGTTCTGCCATATAAATATCACCACCACAGTATGAATGACTTAAATGTGAGACAGAATGCTATTATGGGCATCTATTATAATTACTGCTCTATTTTCACTTGAATTATGTTACTGCCTAGTAGTGGTTACCATAAGGAAAAATGACTTCTGGTGTTCAGCTTCTACTTCACTTCAGGAAAATAGCCTCCACTTCAGATAATGAGAAAATTGACATCTTTCTTCTGCTTTCTATTTGCAATTGTTTGGGGTGCAAGGCTGAACTAGTGTTGATATCAATGTGCCTCAAAAATAGCCATATGCAACTTTCAAAAACTCCAGAATTAGATTTCCCCTCAAACTGGAGGGCTAAAAGTTATACACTAATAACTTAAAGACAGACACAGCAATGTATTTTATGAACTCATGATGTATGAAGTTCTGGCAAACTGAGATGCTGCAGAAGTATGCCAAGTCCAACTCACTAGGAATTTTAAGGTGTGACAGATTTAACTGGAAAATTTGAAATTATCAAACCTGAAATGCCTTCTAAAACTATGTAAATTGCCATTAATGTTTAACAAAATGTAAAAAGTTGCCAGAAAATTAACCTAATAGTTTTTTGGTTTTCCAAGTCTGCTCTTCCAGGGCAGCCCCTGCAGCACAGAATACAGATTTTCACCTTCGTGATACCAAACTGTGGGGGCACTGGACATTTGGATGATGTATTTAGGAACCCTAAATCTTAATTCCTCATCTCAAGGATTTTGAGAACTCAGATTTTAAGTTTCAGAAGCTGTATCATACACACATTAGTAAATACATACATCTCAAATAACTAAACAAGAAAAGCTTTCAAAAAGCTTTCAAAAATATGCTATTTGCTTCAGATACAGCTCAAACACCAACTCCCTAGGTTTCCCATAGAACAGAAATTCCAGCTTTGGACCACTCTACCTCAGGTATCTTGATAACGTGTACTTTATTGATACTACCTCAATAAACGCATGGGTCCTTCTTTACTATGATTTTTCTATCCAAACATTTTAAAGAATTATTTTGAGCCGTTATTTTTCCATTAGCAGCCATTATAGAGTGACCAAAAAATACTTGCCAACCTTACTTGATCTTTTGTGAAAAGACCATTCTCTTTCTGCAAGTGCTTTCAATTAGCTGGGTGTTTGAAGGTCAAGGAAGGATGCATTCACTCTGCAAGAGAAGCCAGCCTGCGCACCACAGATACCACTTTCCTATTATCTTCTGGTACAAGTGGGAGCATGCATTTTTCATCTTTTACAGGAGTCATAACCACTCCATAAGCAGCAACTTTTTGAGGAGACCTGAAAAGTTATATTAACCCACTGTCTATGGAGGGACATTTTTTATACACCAAACAGAATACTTCACTTAGATGGCTGCCAATTAAGGCCTTATGATATGTAACTCATCTCTCTTCTACACATACAGTCAACATACTGCCAGAATAGAATTTTTCACCTGATTCTCAAAAACTATTTTCAGATAGGTTTCTAATACTTGAGTGTTATTAACAATTTCATATTTTCTTTGATGATTCCTTGCCTTTTGCTTTTGAAGCAATGTGCTGTAGGGATGGGAACACAAATTTCCAACCTGCAGGTAGTTTTCTGCTTGTCCACTTATACAATACTTTTGTCATCAGGTGCAGTTTCCTGAGAAGCCCGAACTGTCACAGCAGAGTATTTGATTAACTAAGGAAAGAATCAGATTGCACACTGGGCAGACCCACAACAACAACATAAAAAACCTCATCTCTCTCACCTTTATCTCAGAACTCTCTAAGGAAGCGTTAAGCATCAAATGGAGAAAGCAGTCACTCGAGTAGCTAATGAATGTCATTATAAATGGAAACTAAAATTTCCTGAGGTACTCTGCACTTCAGGTAAAATCACTGAGTTACAGTTTCCGGCAAGAGAGACAGGACTTCTAAGAGTCCAGTGCTGTATCAAACATATAGCTGTGCTGTTAAGACAAGTTTCTTGCTGTTTCAACAGTTCCTTTCCATTCGTTTTAAAATCAAGTGTTAAAAGCCTGAAAGCAAAACACTGCATATCTACCCAAAAGATAATTATTTTCAAACTTCCAGTTCAACAAAAATTTCAAAAATAATTCATTCTTGCTTAAAATGTGATAGTCCCCATCCCCACCCCAGGATTTACATTATCAGTGAACTTAAAATACATTTATTTATTTTTGTCTTCTGCACTCTTCTGCAGCTGACAATAACTAAAATATATTTAAACTATAAATAATTCAAGATTAGACTAAAATCTGCTTCTGGAAGGTTGAACCAACCTAAGGAGAAAAAAAAAACCAAAAAACCAAAAAAACCCCAACCAACCAAAGAAAAACCCACAAACCAAAATTTAAAAGAAAAATCAAAACAGGCTGCCCAGCTAGAGCACAAATCCTTTCTTACTTCTCACTCTCCTACTTATTTTCTGTCTACTCCATTTCACGCTGCACTTCATTTCACAAGTGAAGGAAACAACCAGCTCCCAAATTAAGTTTCCTTAAGGAAGGCCATTAACAAGTGGATCAACTTCCATCAAATTAGCTCAGTTCAGACTCGATGGCTCCTTTCCCCACACAGCAGGTTTTGTCACTGGGATCTCGATATGCCTGTGTCCAGAATGGAAAGGACTTTATACCCTGGGTGGTCTTTGGCTACCATTTTAATTTGCTTCCTAGCCAAAAGATTTCTAGTCTTGATAATCCTTGAAAAGAAGAGCCACAGGAATAGGTAGCAAGAACAGCAATGAGCCCCTGGGGAGGGAGACACTTCGAGAGGAGAGGAGCAAGGAAAACAGGACAAGAAGCAATAAAGCAAAAATTCATAAGGAAGGTTTGTGTGTGTTAAAAAATAAGTGCAGCAGAGCTGGTAATTGCAGAGAATGGCAAGAAGCAGGCAAAAGCCCTGAAACAGAAATGGCCACAACAAAATATTCTGCTGGGGAATAACAACAGGTTTTGACAGTCTCCAGGATTTTTGACAGCTAACAGGAGAGCAGGACCTGACAGCAAGGCACAAATGAACTGTGTATACGCACAGTCTGTGACACTCCATTCCTCCAAAAGCTTCCATTTTAATAGAGAAGGTACATAAATTGCCAAAGAAGGAGCAGCACAGGCAGGAAAAGCAACTTACAGGTAATAGATACCCAGCAGACCAGCGATGAAACCAGAAATGGGCATGAGGTCTTCTCCCGAGTCTTGGGCCAGCTCCCCTCCAACAGCACACACTGACCCCCCAGCTTTGCTAAGCACTCACCATGCCAGCCTGCTCTCACCCCGCCTTGGTACCAGTGTATGTCTTGTGTGTAGTGTAGCAACTGGCTGCCCGCCAGCACCCACAGCCCCATCCCCTGCTAGTTCATCCCCTGCTAGTTCGCACAGGCCATCCAAACGCGCAAGAAGGACAGGATCCATCTGAAAAGCACACCAACCCCCAGCACTGGGTTGCAGGTGACGCTCAAGGTTGGAGCTGTGACCTTGTTATCTTACTCAATTACAGTAAGGAATGGATGCAACATCCTTCTACTGCTCTTCAGGCAATTTGCACATTTCCTGAAGGCAATATTGACTTCTAGTAACACCCAATCCCTGCCACAGAGCAAGCAGCAAAGCATAATAAAAAATAAAAAATAAAAAAAAAAAAGGCAAAAAACTTTCAGACAACAAAAGTGTGTGCCTAGAAAGACAACAATGTTTTGAGTCTCTATCAATATACGGATAATATGAAAAAAGTTAGAGAGCTACACAGTGATAAGAAACCTTGAAATAAAACAAGGATATTTAGCAAGGTCCAATATATCTAGACATTGGGACCATTTTTTTTAATACTACTATATTTGTAAGATGACAGCATCCTCTTGCATGGGGTATATGGTTTTGATGAAGTGGGATAGGAAAAGCATATGCAGAAACTCGCATAAGGACCAGCTGCTGTGCAAAACTGGTGACATCACATTTGCAGCGTAAACTCAAACTTTCTTTTGTAAATCAAGACTGAGTTCACTAAAGTTATAAAGACTCTTTCAGCCTGAGACAAACACGTTACATTCAGGTAGCACCAAACGGCCTCTCTGACACTGCAGAAGAAAACTTGCATGCATTTCATAGTTCAGAAGAGAATTTACGCTTCCTGATACAAGTTTCCAGTCTCTGCTCCCTGCTTGGCTGCTGTTAGCATTCTGTCCTCTTCACAACATCCAGTCCACCAGTCCTTAGAGGCCATCATGCACTGCATTACTGGAGTCATCTACAGTCTAAACCACATCTGTGTGATCTTCATTTACACAAAGAAAAATCTCATTTTCACAAGAACCTCTTGCTTGTTTTGTACTGGAGGGATGATGCTGAGGTTCAAGGAAGTTGTAAATTTCTGTCATGTCCCTTGAGAGGCTCATAAACCTCAATGAAACAACAAAAACAACAACCATGTCTTCTCTATGACCTTTCCTCACTTCAGTACTCTTCCTGTTGCCATTTCCTTACTACAGTTTTATCATATTGTTTTATTTCCTATTTTATATATATATCCTGATACATTTTTCACATCCAGCTGTTTTCCAATATTTTTTGAATAGCAGATGCTACTAAGAGGAATGTCTAGCTCAGTCATGGATCCCTAGCAAATGACTTGTAATAGTGGTTTGTAATAACACCATGTACTGAAGCATTTTTGAGTAGTTTTCAAAGGGAACTTGTTCATTTTACCTCCTTTTTTCATCTCAGACTTTCATAGTAAATCCTGGATAAGATTATCATTTAAGTGTCTGTCACTTCTCTTAAGCTCTCTGAAGAACAAAGCAATTACTTCATATGCCTCTGACAATTTTGCTTACCTTTAAGCTCCTCCTGAAGATGTACTTCCCGTTATCAAGAGAAACACCACATAAAGTCACTATGTGAATCATAAATGCATAGTATATGTAGCATCATGGCATAATGAGGAGCATCCAGGATATATATCCAAGTTAGTCTCTGAATGAAATAAGCCCTGCAACAGTCATGGTGTCCTCTTCCCCTTTTGCTGCCTTGTGTAATTATTGAGAGAAACTCAGATACTGAGGAATTAGAACCAGGTAAGAAATCCGAGCCTGTATACATAAAGAGATTTTTGTATGGTGACACCTGAGAAATAGAAATCTAGCAATTGAATCCAGCACCTATCTACACCATACAATGAATAGGAAAATTTCTTGCAATAGGCTAAGGATACAGTGGAAACAAGGTTTGAGTACAGATGATGCCTTTAGTAGACTACCGAGCGCAGTTTAAAACAAAAGGATCTATATTTCATATCTGTAGCTTCCCCAGCTCTCTGAGGCTGAGTTGTCTGCTGCTGACTAACAAAAACGTCGTCACGCTTCCAGAGAAGCAGAGGCAGGCTTGGATGCAGGCCACTAAGCGGTATGCAGAGTTTGGTACCCTTTGAAAGGACTGAGATCTTCATTTGTTCTGAAAGCTAAATACATTCTGCCTTCGTAATAAGCTGAACCCTGCTATAGCGGGGCTGACTGCAGCAGGCTCGCGTGGAGGGTGGTCTTAAGAGATCAGCAACCCAGACTGCTGAGCCACCTCAAATAGCCAGACTCATGGGACCCCTAGAAGTCTGAAAAGCTGCCCAAAAGGCTTGTTCCCTATTTTGAGATGAGTCATTATGACCACACTCTTTTGTAAGTGTGTCACGTGCCATGTACAATACTGCATTCAAAATAATACTTAGTATACTAGGCATGGAAGTGCATCAAAGCATCTGTTGCTTTTTGAAATCTTTCCCCCAGTTGCTACTGCTTGCCCCCTCAGCTGGCCCATCCTTAATATGGAGTAACGATATGAAAATGTTTATAAGATCATTTTGTTAAATTTTCAGGGTCATTTTCCCTTCCATGTGAAAGGGTCTTTGTATTGGGTCTATTATCTTTTTATAACCTTCTACATTTCTCTTCACTCTGCCTTTTCTTTCCCCTTCACATCTTTCTCCTAGAAATCTATCCATCCAATTGCACTTCTACTCCATATGCCAAATTATTCCTGTGACTGTGTTACACAAACGACTGTTAGAAGAGAGAGAAAAACCATGACGACATCCAAATCCCCTTAGCACCCTTATTATCTCTCTTGTACTCTTACTGCAAGGGCATGATTTGACATGCATCCCCTGCCCCAAGACCCCAGTGTGCAATATCATGTACTACAACACACCTGCAGTTGTAGGTGATCTCTGTCCTGAAGAAAAAGACAAGCAGACAAAAGGAGGACAAGACAGGAAAGGTGAAACACAGGTCCCAGCCTGCATCACTTCTGTTTCCACTCAACTATTTTTTCTTGTGCTAAGTCACGTCTTGGATCATTAAACTCTTTTAATCATTTTGTGCAGTGCCTAGGCAAGATTATCTAATTCTTAAAGGACTGTTTGTTGATGACTTGTTTTTATACCTGCATGCCATCCCAGGCATTTAAAAGAAGTATATGTTTCAGCTGAGGCAAAGACAACTACCACTGTAAGAAGACCGCAATACTATGCCTTTTGCATGATAATCTACTTTACTGGACGTAATTGTGGTCTGTGAAACACCTCTTTCTTCAGAACACATCTATGTTTTTCTTAACAACCTCTGTAGTACAAATATTTCTTTTTGAGCTGTGTTAGCATAATCAGCTGAGTTACAGTACTTGAGCACATTATAATTGCTTAAAGCTTCTAATGATTGACTGTCAGAGTAGTTAGATAAGATTCTTCTATGAACTTGCAGACTATGCATGGCAGATATTCAGATCTGAATAACTCACAAACAACAAAAGCAGAATTACTTGCATTAACATTTTACATGCTGCATTTAAGTTTAACCTAAGAAAGTTATCTTTAAAGGGATTAAATACCCCGAGTGGAATACTTTGTCTCTTGCTATGCTTGACAGAATTTACAGTAAAGAGATTACTGGCTCTGTTAAAAGAAATATGTTTGTTTATTTGCCTTCTGTATTTGATATTTGAGTATTTCTAGTAATTTAGTGTTGTAAAAAGCATAGCTCATCTTTCAATGACAGTAATCAGCAGATGAAATGTGACGGGAAACTTGCAAATAGGATAGATTGAAAAGCACATGTTCTTGAAATCCATGGTAGTCTTACGGTGTTCAGGTGTTATTTTTAATTACAGCAGTATTGTCAAGTGATGCCATATGGCAGTTGTATGTAATACATCACCCCACTACCTCGTGACCTTCTGATAAGAAACAAAAAACCCTGCCAATTTTGTCACTCCCTATAGCGATGGCCTGTCTTCTTCATCTGTGATCAGCACCAGGGCTGTCAGGGAGCCTGCACTAGAGCTCCTCGCCCTATTCTCCCTTCAAGTCACTTTTCCAATGGGTAAGCAATAAAGTTAAAAGTCCTTCCCCTCCCTTATTGTACCATCGGCTAAGTTATTTGCTTGCTGACCAGGGCTTACTAAAAAACAATCACAAGAGTAGGTGGGATTGTTTGCTTTCGTGAAAGAAGCTGAAGCCTTCAATCAAAGTTCTTAGTGAGACAAAAGACTGATCTTCTGAGACTCTTCACTTGCACTTGCTATTGCAGACAGGAGAAAAGTCAGTCTCACCCCTTGATATTTCTGCTTTCTGTGTACCACATTAAGCCACAAGGAAATGAGCAGGTTTTGTTCTAGCCTGGCCTCACAGCACTGGCCTCATCATTCAGAATAGCAATAAATGCTACTCCACATTAAGAAAATGCATTACACAGAGAAAGCATTAAGCTCAGAATCCAGCCTAAGAAACAGAAAACCAACCTAAAAAGACTGGTTGGGTGCTGCTACCAACCAGCAATTACTAATAATTCCTGATTACCTGTTGTTTATTCACAGCAGTCCCCCTAAACTCCCGAAAACAGAGTCAGTGTTAGAATCTAAGTGATATGAACAGCTTGTTCAACCCTGAATACTTTCACTTAACATTATATTAACCATGGCAACAAGAAATCTGGTATTTTAGAAATGTTTTAAAAGTTTGTAGAAAGGAGATTTTAGTAGCCAAATGTTTAGGGCTATTTCCTACTACCTTCTCAAAAAATAGCCAAAAAAAACCCCAACCCAGCCAACACATATTAGGGATATTCGAAAACCAAATATTGAAAAGAACTGAAAAGAATTAAGACGTTAACCAGAAGACAAGGCAAAATAGCCTGCACAATATCAATCGCACACAATGACCAATTGAATCAGTCTGCTACCAAAGACAGCACATCATTGTTCCAATATATGTATTCTGATCCAAAGCTTCCAATTTGCAGGCAAATCATTATACAAAGCATATAAATCATGCTATTATTTAATTTTATTATATAATGTTAGAAATTATTTTATCCAAAATTTAATTTGATGCATTTTCAGTACCTGTATTTTATCAGCATAAGCCGTACTTCCCAACACCAGTGTGACCAAAGGTGTTTCACAACTGTAAACAGCAATATAAAAATACCTCATTTAAAAAAAAAAATACCTTGAGAAGAAACACTTTAAGAAATCTTAGAAGAAACACAGTATCTCATTCAGCTGGCTTGAGGCAAACCAGCTAAAAGGTATAAATATAAATTACATGACTGCTCCTTCACTCACGGAAAAATGTCAGATTGCAGATTTAGATTTTTTAAAAATTGGCAAAGACATACCGTAATCAGAAAGGACATTGCATGAGCCTAAAGCAGTTCCAAACAAACAGACAAAAACCCACTGAAATAACTGAGGACTTGAATGCAGCCTTGCTGCTTAGTTCTACCATGCCAAGAAACAAGAGAACAGATAGAATCCTTTCTGCACTATTTGTCGTTATCAAGATCTATTAATACTCATTAATTAGGGAGATGCAGATCTTTGAAGGCTTGGATACTGCCTTTGTCAGCTTTGTGTATGTATTAAACTTCCATTACCCAGCCCCTCCTTTTGCCTCCATGACACTTCTCTATACCGCTGATGTTAGCACCAGGTTCCTCGTCTCTTCCTCCTTCCCTCCAGTCCTTCTCTCAGGACGATCAGCAACAGCCTTTCCTTGGCAGCTGTAGCCTTTCACTGTTAAGCAGAATAGCTGTTTGGTTTTTAAGAGTCACAAGCTTAGTTTCTTCTCCAGAAGCAATTTGCTTTCATATTTTAAATGCTCAAGCTAATTTAATAAACGTGAGTGATAACCTGATAAACTTTTTCCCACTGAACAGAGCAATGTTTCTTCAGCTTCATACTAATGTGCTTTAGTCCTCAGATGATAAAAGCAGCTCTGACCACTAATTATTTGGCCTCAAAGAAAACCCACAAGAATGTGAATGAGGTCCATGTATTATTCAAGGTTCTCTAAGACAGACTTCTGGTGCACAGACCTTGATCTCATTTAACACAAGCCACAAGATAATGAACAGTTAGTAATCATCCAGCAGGTGATCTAAAAGCATAAAACCCTTAAAGTGGTAAGAAATTTCTGTAGAAAGTTACTCTCATCAGCCATTCCTTTTCTTTTAATGTGTTTCTTTTAAAGAGGCGGAGGGTTAATTTCCTCACAAATACCACATTTCTTTTTTAAAATCCTATCATAAGTAATCCCTACACATTATATGTTATATACATATCAGCAGTTTCCTTCTTGCACTGAGAAGTGATGTATGACAGTGCAAGAGCTGCAACAGCATGTACTTGGCTCTGCGGTTTTGATTTATTACATTAAGTTGAAAGAAAACAAAGGTTACCTCAAAGTACTCTAGCACATATGTTCACAGAGTTATTTTTAGACTTGCATAGATTTCATCTAAGAAAACAGGCTGGTGTACGCTGTGCTGTGTGTCCACTGTAGGCTACAGACCTGAACGTATCTGAAGAGTCTACCAACTGTGTGACTTCGCTTTAAAAATGAGTTAAATAGAAATGATACAACAGGGAAAGATTCATAAATACTGCTGTATTTCCAGACATCTGCCAACAACTGTTCCATATTCTGATGAGCACCAAGATGGCATTGATGATGTTAGTGTTAATTAAACTGAAATTAATGTGTGCCATGTTTGGGAAAGATGATTTTTACTTTTAGCATCAACTGTTTGTGCTTTTGAAATCACAAAATTCTAATTTCATTTTATTCTTTCTTTCATTATAGACTGATAGCATCTAGTAAATACTCATTTTTGTTCTACTAAAGAATTTGGTTATGGAAGGAACAGACAGATTAAATGGCATTTCTACTACAAATATACACAAGTGTTGAAAAAGTGGGAATATCATTGCAAAAAGGTTCAGTTCAACACATTTGCTAAAAGGATCCAGCACGTTCCTGTTTTTAGTCATTGAACTATTAAAAATTAGGGTCAGTGATGCCAAAATTTTCAAACCTTTGTTTTTGTTTCAAGTCAAAATCTATTTATTCACTTAGGATAATCTCATGAGAGGGGCTTTGTGGTTTTCCAGAACAAGCCATGTTTCCACGGCTTTCTCAGATTGGAAGGCTTTGTACCATAATTATCTAAACTTCTTATTCTTTAGAACAGAAGCAACGCACACAACAGCAAAACAGATTCAAACAGGTACAATTAAGAGCATCCAGGGGGAAAAAATCCACTATAATTAACACATGACCAAGAGAAGCTTGCCGAGCACTTGTGTTCTCATTAAGTTCCCTTTATACCGAATATTTTCTAGTGCAGACTTTCTCAGTGTTTCCCCTGAAATTTTTCCAACAAAGGAAATAAAGCCAGAAGGATTCTCTCTGCTGCTTACACAACAATTCAAGCCCAAAGGCACAAAACAATATACTGGGACTAACAGAGACTGAGATGTCTTATGGAGAGCAAAGATTGTGCCACAATGAACGTTCATGAGAGCTCACAGACAACTTAAATTGCATATAAGATACTGAAGTGAAGATTTGTTCTAAAATGCCATCATAGAAATGGCTTCTTTTTACCTATGACTGTACTTTCAAGAGAGTTGCCAGCTGTCCTGTTATATCTCCACTTTTGCTCAGAAACACTGGCTGTTACAGCTCTAGCTAAGGTACAGGAAGTTTAAAGTTTAAAGCCCTAGTCTTGTAAATTCAGTTGCCTGAAAACACAGCTGTGTGGCTTGCCTTACCACAGTATTAACAAATACCAAAGATATGAGCCTGATGTTCAGCCAGTTTCCCTTGGAAAAGAGAAAGCAACTTTGCTGTGGGCACCACAGGGAAGCGTACATCCTCTGGGCACTGTGCTTCTTGCAGGGCACCTCAGCCTGTCCCCAAGCAAAATGGATCATCATCCAGGAAACATTTCAAAATGCTACCACTGATTCTAGTGCTGATCCTCAGCTCTACCACCTGCTTCCAGGCTAAGCAACAAATTGGCTGGGGCAAGCGAGGTGACTTTACTCTTCTGTTTCTAGCTCTTCTAACATCAGCTTGGGGAGATCTATTTTGTGTCTTATAGTACAGCACAGACATGCCCGCAGAGACCTTGATATTGCAAAACTTACTGAAGATAACGTGTAGCCAGGCTAAAGTTTTAATGTTCATTTTAAAGACTGACATATCTCAAGTGTAAGCAAATTAAGAATTTCTTTAATAAATCGTTATTTAAGATTAAAACTGTCATCTTGTGTGATTCTAAAATTTCACTTTTCTGCCATTTAACGAACTATATTTTTCTGAATGTTCTTCTCACTCATGGCACTTCCAAGCAGTGTTTTCAGAAGTCTTACTCCAAACTAATTATTACTGCACAATTACTATAATTTCTAGATGGGATATTTTAAAGTATCCTTTAATAAATAATAGAAGCTTAGAGGTGTCATAGACATAGTGGTATTCACTTGCTAGGAAAACAGCCAGCTTCCCATTCTCTCTCATTCCTATTTCCAAGGAAAAGATGTGACTAGTGAAACTGGTTAGAGACCCGTCACAAAGGCTCCTCTGGGATACATTTTATTGCAATTCAGTGTGCTTCCTTTCAGCCCATTACTATCCTCTCTGGGTTTCAGACTGAAAATAAACTTGAAAGGAGTTCAAAGTCTGAATCTCATTTAAAAGTTTGTTGGATCTCCAAAAGACTAGCAGATGTGCCTGTAGCTTAACTTCTCTCATCCTCCTACCTCTGGTGAAGAATTTTATCAGGTTAGTAATTGCAATGAAATATCAATCATTACATAAACATGAAAGCATTTTACAAGTCTTTAAAAATCTGTACTTTCTGTGCCCCTCTGCCAAACAGTAACAGATGTTGAGCCAGCTTTCAAACAGAGCAGTGACATTGATATCAATGTTTGTTTATACATATCAGTTCCTGAACACAAATGATGTCACACTGATCTGGTCACAATTTATTTTACAAAAGATATTTGGATTGAGTTCTTTTTATTTTTGTAGCAGATGGGGGAGAAATGTTAAAAAAAAAAATTAATTCACAAAAATCAAAACCATTGCCAAAAAGTATCCATTTTAATGCTCTTGGAGATATTTTGGACAGTCAACACAAAAATTCTAGACAAAATGAGATGTTTCATCATTCGGAAAACAATTTCATGCTCAAAAATACCATGTGTACATCTTGGTGCACTATGTTGACTCCACTAGTGATATGTTCTCCCTCAGTTCTGCCAAATTACCTCATTTTTTTTTTTAATTTTTTTTTTTTTTACAATCAAATACCATTCCAACAATATACAAGCATTAGAATGGAAGTTCAGATCAATAAGAATAATAAAAGGAACTTTAGAAATTCAGAGTTCAAACCAAGGCTTTCCCTATATTAAAAAAATAAGCACCTTGATTTCAAACGCATTAAGGAAAGACATTACAAATTACTAATATCAACCCCTTAAACTAATATATAACACATGCTTAACATTGTTTTAGGTTACACACGTAGGTCAAATATTTGGCCTAAACTGATAGGACTTGGACACTATAATGAAAATTAAGTGCTGCCTGTCAGCTACACCAAATCAGTTATCCATGTGCCTATTCTTCCCCACCTACATCTTATCCTTCAATGCAAATAAAGAAAGGGTAAGTGGCTTCAGATGATCTTGCATTTACCAAAAGACAGTTGTCCCATATTTACACTTTTTCCATGGAACCATCAATACGTATTTTGTTCTGGTATCACAGTCCTTAGATTTCACTTGAGTTTTACTTACACTTAGACACTCTGTCAGATCATTTCATTTTCCTATGTATCAGCCACAAAGACTGGCCATCATATGTCAGAAGGGTCGTGAGTTGCATGTTGCAGGGTTACATCCATACCCCATGAGCTGCTTCATCCCACTCGAATGGTTTTCTACTTCCTTTCTTCAGCCTTGCAACTAAATACCATCTGTCCCTTAATTGTCAATCTGGTTGCCTCTCAAACCACAACACAGTGAAAATCCTGACAATGACTTATTTTCAAATTATATGTAACACATTATGAATGTTTTTTAAAATCTGAAAGTTTTCAGCTACAGTTTGACAACTTGTTTTTCTGTGTGTTTGGTTACCCAAAGACACACTCAGTCTGCTCCTCTTTTGGAGAGTAGCACCTAGTGACAATGTGTGAGTACTTCACAGCACATCTAGCACACTCAACAGGAGGGCATGGAAGAGTTTGCCACACCTGACCATGCTCCTCAGCTCTCTGGCATTATTCCATGGAGTCAAGTTCTATCTGCAGCTGGGCCAATGCGGTTGCAGCACTCTGAGCATAACTTGTGTTAGGGCCTAAACACGGAGCTTGCTGATTACAGCATAGGACAAAAATTATTTCCTGAAAACAGAAATTTGTTCAGGGTACCTCTGATATTCGGTTGACCTCCTTCATTGGGTCCCCCTATCTTTTTTTGCTGCTTAGCACTCCAAAGCACTCTTCCACCTGTGATCTCCAAAATAAACCAGCTCATCCTTGTGGTACAACTGGGCAGGTGCTCTTAGGTCTTAGTAGACCACATGCTTGATGTCTGTGGCCTCCAAGCCTGCTGGTTTGGCCCAGTATCACTGCCCTTACCAGCACCTTTGTGGCAAAATCAATTGCTGGGGATCACAATACACCAGTGCTGGAAGCTGTCTGTCATAACAGTGAGAACATCGCTGCAACTAGGTGTTTATTGGGGGGAAAAAAAGACATACTGGGGCCAATGTTTGTTAGGTCTCTACCACACTACTTGGAGAAGGAATATGGAATACCAATATATTATTATTGTGATAATCTGTTGTGAAGTTTTACACTTCACGGAAAAACAAAGCATAGAGTTGATCACTGTCAAAATAAAAATGTTATATATAACTTGTACTAGCTTAGGAAAGCTTTCACAAGCGAACTACAAGAGGCCATGCTACAAAACAGACAGATTCACCCTATGCTGGGCTCTGTTAACTGAAAGTTGTTTATTTCTTGTTAGTTATTTGAGACTGAGCTAGATGTTATAGCATATCCGTGAAATAATCAGTCCCTTCAGATCTACGATGGAGGTAAAGAGGGTTGCTGAAAGGCAAGATTCTTGCTCCAGAAATTCACTACACAGATTTTTTTTCTAGTCTCCTGTTAGAAACTGTGATGTTTCTAATGATCATCATTATCATGTTTCAAAATCATCATCATCATGCTGATTCAAAATCAGCATCATCAAAATCATGCTTCCCATGATTTTCATTCTTACGGATAAAGAATCTTTTGCACTATAGAGTAATTTTAAATTATTCCTATTTGCACTGTTCTTAGACTAATTTCCTCCACAGTAATTTTAAGTTACATCATTATCTTATGTTCCTCTTTATGTTCATTACACAGCTTCTGAGATTTGCATTACAAATTAGAAGAACTTCTCTCCTACAGTAGCCAAACCCATCTCGCATGTTTATGCCACTCTCCAACTCAAATTTTTATGGTAAGTGTGCGTATCTCAGGCAGATTAGGTTTGGAATTTTATTTTGACTGGCTACAGAAACAGTTTTCAGAGGCTGTCATAAATATGAGTCTCACTATGCTATTAAGTCTTTTCTTTCTCGCATTGTTTTCTTTCTGTAATACTATGCCAGTGAGGATTCTGCTCAACTGGATAAAGAGAATCATAAAATTGCAGCTAGGTCCAATGCAAATCTTTAAAAGTTGCTCACAGCGAATGTTGTTCTTAGGCTAATCCTTTCCTTGGGTGATGCAGTGACCAGACTTTCCTCCTTCTTCCTTAGGAAACCCAGTCCCGAATCTCCTCCTCCATACTTCTTGAAATTGCGTAAGAAATGCTCTGCAAGCGTGTGTGTGATTTTGCATCGCTGCAGATGTATTATAGAGGAAGTTTTAAGAAACTTAATTAGTGACAAAAAATAATATGATGCAATGAAGAGTTTGAATATCCTTCTTGCAGATTCTGAAGCAATGTTAAGAGATGCTATGAATTTCCATTGTCCTTTTTCCATTCTTTTTTCCTAAAGAAATACAGTCTAACTATAGGTATGTTCAGGTTTCAAGCCTGGGGCAGGGGGAAGTAGCTCCTTCATTTGCACTGACAGCAAAGCTCGGTAATGCAAGTGTCACTCAATGACATTTTTATCTCTCTCTCCAGCATAATTTTAAAGAACGTATTTAATCAGTTCTCCGGTTTCAGAAAGCATCCTAACATCACATGTAAAGAATGCTTATGATTGTGTTGACAATTCAGAAGTCAGTAAATACCTACTTGCCAGTGGCCACTATTTCATCTTTCCTATGATCCCACCTTCAGTGATGAAGAACTATCTTTCACCAAAGAGGTGACGAGCATGCACAGTGGTTGGGCCATGGTTTGATGTATGGACTGGTAGAGACAAGGAGTGAGTGCTACCACAGATGGTGTGTCAAACTGTTCACCCTTGCCTGAAATGTTGTGGAAACCTTTGCGACAAAGGAATTCTCATTTGGTGTTAACACAGACAAGGAAAAGGAAGATGAAGAAGGCAGACTGGTTAAAAACACCTCAGAAGCATTATACCCACTGGCATATGGGTGCCATCATCACTTGCATTTGCAATAGCACTAGATTGCACAGCCTCCTCATTGCATAGCCTTACATTAATGCCTCTTGTTTTATTTCAATCAACTGTACTTAATTAAAGTGGCCTCACCTCAGATATTAGAGTTTCTGGGTAGAAAATCATTACTGAAAGTAATGGATGATAAAGGGAATTACAGATGGATGGTGCAAAGCAAAAATAAGAATTTCTGTAGCAAAAAGTCTTAGAGTAACAGAGTTGTTCTGAAGAGCTCCGGAAATCAGAAATACAGCCAAGTCCAAGCAGATGCACTCACCCATACCAACACTTATCCTCCATGCCAAGAAATCTATATTTAAACAGAAATCATTCTTTAATGTATTGCAGGAATAGGACACGATATAGCTACAGTTAGAGACTGAACCATGAACTTATTTTACCCCTGAAAGACCTCACTGCCTGTGGAATGATACTAAAGGGCTACAGCAACCCTTGCTGCTGCAGATTTTTCAGTTTCACTCATTTCCATTGACAGTCTAAGTAGAATAACCTCTGGCAAGAAAGATAGAGTCAAAGAAGAGAGACTCTGTTCAACCAGCATCTTTCGAAAGAATAAAGACTAAAAATAAACTCATACAGTAAATGCAGGCAAAAAAATAAGTCATACAGAATACTTAAATACAGGCATGATTTATTTATATGACAGCAGTAAATTGTCCAACAGCAGCTTGTGAAGCCCAAAAAGGAGAAAGCAAAAAAGGCCTCAAAAGCAGCTCTCAGGTACATGCAAGAAAGACAGAAATACAAGTCTGTCAAGTAAGTCAGTCTTCACAGAAAACAGATTATATCCTATATCCTTTACCATAGTAAAAAAGTAGGTTTTTTAAACAGATATGTATAATCAAATTTGATTAATCTTTCACTGCAATTGTACATGAGTTCCATATATACTGGCAACCGAGAAAGACATACATTAGTGAGACTTTTTCAAAACATGCTTTCTGTTAGAGTAATAGAAATTGCAAATTAAACAAATGCAGACTACTATAGCTTTGTTTCGCATGGATGCGTGCCATAAGTGTGAGTTCCAATTGAGAGCGTCTTTCCTCGGGGCACTTTCAAAGCATTCTCCGCAGCACAGCATCTCTAGTGCCCAATAACACATACACAAAAACACCTACCGTGGTGCTCTTTTTCAGTGCTGCTTGTTTTTACAGAAAAGGTAGAAAATCAATTCTCCTGGATAACTTCACCTCTCTAAGGTGCGGGTGAAATTGTCCACATTTGCAAAAGCTTTTAGGGAAGACGACAAAATAAGTCCACATAAAACTGGCGGATATCTCTGAAGCCTGAGGAGTCAAATAAATGGCAGAGCAAATCAAACATGGCAGGTGCATGGGACAGGGATGAGGTGAAGAGAATTACATGAATAAGCATTAGTTGATTCCAAAAAAAAAAAAAAAACCAACCTAGTAATGATTAGAATGGCAAGAGACAAAACCAGCAATGCAGGAGGGAAAAAAACAGTTCAGCACAGACAGACATCCTATCAGGCAGCAGCAACCATGTTGGGGTTTACTGATAAAATAAAAAGAATAAAAAGCATAAAGCCCCTTGCAAAAATTAGTACTTTCAGGAATACAATCTACTTTGCTGCAACAGGGGGATAGAAATCTGGGAATAAAAGGAAAGAAATTGGAAGACTGGCAGAGCAGGAAAGGCACTGGCAGTTGTAGCCACTCACTCACAGGGAGACTGTAGCAAAGGAGGACTTAAAATAAACAGCAAGACTCACAAATTAAAAGTCTGGAGCAGACTGGGACAACAGCTTGTACCAGCAGGAGCAGGGATGCTGACTATAGTAGGTGGAATGAGGCAGGCCAGAGAAAGCAAAGTTGGATGATATAACAACAGATAGAAGAATAATTTTGATCATAAAACCTTTGTCATCACCAAGAGCCAAGGAAAAATTTAATAAGTATTATTACAAATGCCAGATAAATCCTGAGAGGTAGATGCCATTGTAAAAGATACAGACTGAGCGTATACTCACTCCACATAACACTGTGACACCATTAGAGGTAACACAGGACACAGTTTAACAAAAGGGGCTCCCAAGCACTGTAGGCTGGTTTACACACAGACACACACTTCATCAAAGGCTGTAATTGGCACAGGGTGTGTGTGTGTTAGTATCTTCTCACACCAGCAAAAAGACAAAGCATATGCAGTTGTGCTGAAATCCCGTAACTGATTCATACCATAACGTTTCTACAAACAAGGTATTTTACCTATTACCTATTTACTTTCAGCATTACACTTACTTTGCTAAGGAAAAGTAAGATACTGGGGCAAGGGACTGATTTTTGGTGCAAATACCTCTGACACCTGAAAAAATCTAGCTTCCAATTCTGACTTCAAGCCCTGACAGAACGTAAACGCAATGATAGCACAGACAGCATTAACGTAAATGAGAGCTGGAAGAAGCAGCAAAGTCATCCTCCCAGTGTATTGTCAGATAGCGTGAAAACATGAAGAGGTGTCTCTATGTCTGCAGTGGTCACCGCTGGCTCAAAAGCGAGTAAGACTTTAACTCACATGGCAATGCTACCTGTATCTGACAGCTGGGTGGAGTTTATCAGACCTTTGTGAGATGAGGAGACGGCTTATGCTCCTCCATATGACTGGTCTCAGCTCAGAGTATCCTGATGGACATTCAGGCAGGGAAGACCAGCATTAGCAAGGGTGGAGATAGGAATGCCCAAGCTCTCCTTTTTTCGGTGTGTGATGGGAACCCAAAGGCAGACTATCCTGCTTTCCTTCATCTCCACTCCCAGAACCACCAAAAGCTGCTGGGACATCTCACGCGACCTGTGTTTTCCAGCAGCTTTAATCTACATGAAGCACACGGATGCGTACAGCACTGCCTGCAGTAGATGTGCAAGCCCAAGCTCAGGAGCTGAATCTCAGGTGGAAAACACTGAGGGCACCTTTCTTTATTGTTGTGTTTAACTTCTTTCCATCTCTTACTTGGTCTCACAGCTAGGCTTCCCTCTGTTCTTTATTCTGTTTTACCGGAATTTCTTTCACTGTCTCAGCTGATTCCAAGTCACTTGCACAGACTGAAAGGGAGACTTGGTGAGTTGGCCAGTCCTCAGAAATATGAGGAGCACAGCTGGAAAGGGAGACAATGCAGAGAGAAAGGCTAAAGCTGGAGAAGATGGATCGAGAGCTGGCTAGAGCAGCCGGGTCTGTATTTCTATTTCAGAGTGCAGAGAGCCTCCCCTTGGCATACATGCACATATATACCTTTACACAGTAAGAAGGAAAATAATGAAAATTTTAATTACATTCTTTCCTTGAGGGGAAACTGTCACCCAAATATTTTTTGTTTCCCCTTTGCCCCACTTATTCACAACTAAAACCGACTGGTATCTCTAAAAGAGCAGCTGTTCTAAACAGCTGCATATATTTCATTATAGTACCTATGTTTAAAGTATGAAACTACCTTTATCATAAAAATTCCTTGAGGTTAAGACATCTCTGTATTTTCTACCTAAAACTGAACATTACCTGAAAGGAAATTCACTTCAAAATTTTAAGCAAGTGAAAAAATACAAAATACCATCTAAGCTGTGAAAAAAGGCTGAAATGCTTTTTTATGCTTGTGAATTAACATCACTCCAAAAAATTTCAGCTGAAAGAAAACATGTATGCCATGTCACTGCAGCTTTTAGTGGGGTTTTTACCTTCCCTATTATAGGGATCTGAACATGAACAGCGGTGGTTTCTTTTTTTTTAAAGGGTGGTGGGATGTACCTTATTCTGAAAAAAATCTTTGCCTTAGAAGTGATTCTCTTGATACTGCCTCAAATACATAAAGCAAGCCTACAGCAAAGCTAGTTATCTCTGTTGCATTCATTTTGAAGCCATCAACTTTTATTTCACAACAAAAGCATCTATTAGCATGCTCAACACAAGTTGAAAAGGATGGTGTAAACCTGAAAAACTTCCTGCCCCATAACATATCCTGTTCCCACCACCACTTCACCCTCTCCTGTAGCTTTTCTAAGAGGGTTATTTGCACTGTCAACAATTCTGTTTACCTTGGGTGCACAAGAAGTCTTCTAATTCAAACTTGAAATATTTCTAATAGGGTTACTGGAATTTGTCATAATACTGGGAGTACACGCTACTAGAATATACCTGTTATGGTGTCTCTGTGTGTTACTTCTTTCCCCATCTGGAACGGACTGCTTAATGCTTTAATGTTATATCATTAGTTAAGCAAATCTACAGAACAAACTATCTAGGACAGCTTTTCTGCTGGTATTTTTTTGGGTAGCTTTATGTAGGAAAACTGATGCTGCTGAGAAGTAACAAATTGGTGCTGCTCTACAAAATTCAATACCCATTTACATGGTAGCTGTAGCCTTCTTTTAAAACTGATTACTTTTGTAATTACAGTAATGAGAAGACCCTAAGTGCATTTGTCCAGCTGGGACAACAGTATACAGGCATATTGACTTTCCGCAGCTGCACTTTTCCCCAATCGATATACTATGAACAAATGAAACTATATGCTTATTATCACTTGATGATTTTCACCCACTCTTGAGTCCTGTTTCATTGTAAGTGGACTCAGCAGGATGGCCTAATGGTCTGTTGTATGTGCCAGCACTGACTTTTGATGAAGCTGTTGTAAATGTATGGGTGGTGTGATGGCATATTTGACTGAAATGGAACATGGATTTACATAAAGAAGGTCAATGTCCTCAGTGTTCTCAGTGGATCGGTACATCATGTACTTCTGTTCATTTGACATTCTCATGACAGCTGCGTTTTCAAAGATCATCACAGAATAATTAAAATGGGAAGCACAGAATAAATTGATGACGAGGAACAGAGTACAGGTTTTCAGCCCTGAATTCAATTTTAGATGACCACTTTATTCTAGAGACTTCTCTACAATGCAGCTTGTTAGTGTCACATGGGAACAGCAACCTAATTTTCTGTTATTATTTGGAAACTTGTCCTATAATATAAAGTAGCACACCACGTTCATTAAGCTCTAAGTATGCACTTTTAAGTGGAAAGACTGTAAAGTTGTACTATCTGCAGCACTGAATTGTTTCCTTATGTAGACAAGGCTGTGGGTTTGCTCAGTTTTTTAATCTTATTTTTGTCTAATAGGAATTCACAGACTCTGTAACATTAAAAAAAAGTCACGTGGAGAATTGGAAGAATATACTACATAAAAGTCTGTTTAGAAAAGTATTTCAGCTTTCAGTGTTAAAGAAAACTAAAATTATCAAAATGTTTTTCTAAAGTTCAATTATATCCTTCTGAGCAGTTATTTACACAAGCAGTCAGTTAAATAGCTGCACTTTTAAGCTCACTTTCTAGGAGCTACAGAAGATGTGAGGCATCCTTTGATTTTTTTTTCTACAGGAGCTGATTTCCTGTCAGCACCCAAGGCAGCAAATTCACAAACAAAATTCTTCAACCAACTTTATATGACCTGAAAAATATCATAAATGTTGTAACACGTTTACACACACAAAGCACAATACCAACCACTTTCTTCTCTGTGTTTTCATTACCTTCTTTCTACCAGACAACAGGAGAAAAAAAAAAAAAAAAAAAGACCTCTCTGCTCAGTAATCCTTGGTTGAAAAAGAAACAATGTGGAGCATTTGTTAAATCAGAAATAGTTATTTCAGTACTTTTCTGTATAGGAAAGAGCTCTTTTGTGAGAAAGCGATTTTTTTGTTCTACCTCAAAGCAGATACTCAACATTTTTAAAGCATGATAAATTCCCAAAGGAATAGTTGCAGATTGGCCCCACAGTTAACTGGAAATGAAGTTGGTTTGTTTCAAACGAGAGAGAAAATAAAGATATTCCAAGATGATGCCAAAGGAGATGTTTCCAATGCTTTTGCTTCATTAAAGCCTGTCCAGCCAAGGAATAAGAGTTCAGCTTTGATTCACATTCACTAAGTACGTATCTGTGACAGGTGGTAACCTTCCTGGCCTTTACCACTCTGCTGCTGCTGTTTTCCATAACAGATAACCTCCCCTCCACCTGCTGACGAAAAATTACCACTAATATTAGTCAGCAACGAAGCACTCTGGTACCTCAGTTCTGTGGGATGGGGGCTGCCGAATGGGATGGGCAGGAAGAAACACCGTGAGTTGCTCCACACATATACACACATAAATACATGCACAAGAGGATTCTGCAGCTGACAGCCATGTGGTGTGAATCCAAGAGTCAGATTTCTCAGTAACACATGTGCAACCAGCCAGAATTACAGCAGGGTAAAGGGTTTATTCTATTCTGAACTCAGCATGGAAAAAAAACAGCTCTCCTCCTACAGAATGAGTTGATCTTTTATGTGTTCATTCAGTTGTAAGAAAACATTAGTAAGTGATGCTGGTGTTTGATCTATTATCTTCAAATAATGTAAAAAAGTGAGGCTTTCAAGTAATTTTTCACTTCGTAAGGAAAAATATTCAAGAACAAGAGAGATTATAAATAAAGATTTTTCCAAAATACCTTCTACAGGTTGGATGGTTATTTAAGCATCCTGTAAATTACTTTGACTTAAAATACACTGTCACCTGAGATTACCAATATTTAAATTAGCCCCTGAAGGACGTAACCTAGGGAGAGAAGTGCCTGAATCTCTCTCTCTGCTAGGATATATGAAGAAAAGCTGGTCTTTAAATGATGCTAAACTGGATCCTCCAGTCAAGAAGGATTGGGGTATCATGGTCCTTGTCTCACAGGTAAACACACAAGGGTCAAGGTAAGTCAGTATTTTTAACTAAAGCTCTTTCATAGTCGTAGGCATGCTTGTTGTTTTCCAACATTGTTTATGTGCTTGTTAAAATTACTTCATTATATTACAGCTGTAAACAAAAATTCTTTAAGCCCTGCTTTATTTATGCTGAAACAGTCACCTTTCAGTACAATGAACCATTTTAAACATCCTCACAGCTTTGGGGAGTTTATATCTGACCTTAGATGCCTCTAGTTTGTGTTTCTATTTCTTCTTCACGCAATTCCCAATGATTACTAACAACAGGTAGTCTTTACATGAGCTATGCTGATATTTCATATGACTGCTTTTAAAAACAAATAATCAAAAATGGAAAAGTAAACCAATTAGGGGGGAGGAGCAAAATTAGTTATTTTCTTTTTTTTATATATATATATAAAAAAATAAATAAATTTAGAGAGTCAATCTGACATAGCTTAAATCAAATTCTTAGTCAAGGAAATAGTCAACAAAGAATTGGCCTCACATTTTATAAGTTAATTAAATTTATTTTTTCTTTTCACATGAAAAATTTTTTCTCACTACATAGAGAAATAGGAAATCAGGTGAAGATGAAAGAATAGTGGTCAGCCATTAAACAGCAAACTTGGAAGTGAGATTAAACAAACAAAGGCTCATTTATTGTCTGAACAGAAACCCATATGGCACAGTGTCATCTATGAAAAGGCTTTAAGCATGTTGAGCTGAAATAATCTTTGAAAAAGACAACCATTCAAAACAGATCAGATTGCTGCAGAGGTGTGGGAGGTATGTTCAGGCATAATAATATTTGCAATAAAACTGAAGGTGAAAACAGAATTAAGCAAGGATTTGAGTTACAGGAGGGCAACACGAATCCAGTGAATGCTGTTCAGTGGCATCCTGTACAGCAGTAATTCCAACAACAACTAAGGGAAGTTTCCAGTTTATTACCTTTACCCTTGGTGCCCCAATGCATCTGCAGACCTGAGATAGAATGGTATGAAGAAATTGCTTTACATCTGGTTATCTCTGCAGGATATCCTATCAGCAACCCACCGGCTAAGACGACTATTTCAATGGTAGAATAAGCCTAGTTGATGGAAGGTCCTTCCTGCGTGCAGAAACTTCTATGTATTTAAAAGGAAGATGTTCAATGAAAGCATTGATCTATCTTTGAGAGAAAGCTGAAGAAGGTTTCCCTTGTTTTTCTGACTGCTTCCCCAACTTTGAAACCCAACTGGTAAAGAACTATGTGGGCAAGGCCTGCTGGACTCCCATGTTTCCTGAAAGCCTCCATACTGAATAGCACAAGTCACTTTTTTTGGATAACAAAACCTCATAACGTTTCAAAGACACACTAGAAATAACAAAAAAGCACAGAATAACAACAACAAAAAATTTTTACACTCTCTTTCAGTTACAGATTTGACATTCTCAAAACTTTGTTTGACTTCACTTCCAACAAGGTTTAAGAGCTTGTGCTTGCAATTCAGAGCAGTGATAAAAGATGTTATGAAAATATTCATGCTATTTAAGACTAATAAAAAAAACCCAACACATTATTACTCACTATACAGTATGGTTTGACAATCAGTAGAGCCAGCCTAACAGCTTGCTGCCTTGAGGAATAGCATACCCTTGAGATATTTACAGTGTTGCAAGTGGTCTTAATTATGATCTGCCTGACAAAGATGTTAGTATTAAATGGAACGACAGAAGCAACAACAGTTGGGAGCAATAGCTTCAGTAAAGACATTTATGTACAACATCTCTAACAGCAGATCGGTTCTGGTCAAGTAACACCAAGAGTCTTCCATGTCATTGCCCTGTTACAGCCATTACAAACTTTAATAAAGATTTCCCCAATTACTAGTTATGAGTTGAACATAACTGATGTTCATACACATGCGTGTCACACCTCCTCAAAAAAAAAAAAAAAGAAGGCATCTGGTTCTTCTATGATCCTATGCACTCCTGACAGATACTTCTGACTTACTCTTCAAAACTTCCTGTGTTGATAATCCACTACTTTCCAGACAATTCATTCAGACTTTCCTATACTTATAGTTAGAAGGATTTTCCTGATGCTTAATGCTCTTTGTTGTGGCCTAAGATCATTAGTTCTTGTCCTTTAAACACGAAGATAAATCGTTCTCTCTCTTTATAGGCATCCTTAACACATTTCAAGACATGTCTCTTCTTAGGTGTCATTTTCATCATATCAAAGCAATTTCATGTCAGTTTTTTCTATGTTGTGATAATTTTTCCCACTTTCCTATGACTTCTGGTCTTCTTGGCCTAGTTGGTTCTCATCTTAACTGAAACATGCCACCACATTCCATTTACTTTTTTACTGATGTTTAGATTTATTTCACATTTTTCAAACTCTTTCATTTCATTTACCTCTGCCCTTCTGATAACTGTGTCACACTGTTAAGCTCCTGTTCAGCTTTTGATCCACACTACCTCCCAGATATTTTTTACTGAACTGCTACATGCACAGTTGTTCCTGTGGTTACACAGGAGTGTAAAATTGAGGGAACGTCCTCAATTTTATTATCTTCGTAATTGATGAAAACATTGAATTGTATTTCAGGCAGGAAAGATCCTAAAATAATCATACTGTGCTTACTCATCAATTCCATCCCTACAATACTGAAATTCATAATATATTTATTTTTACTAGTTATATTTAAATGTATTAATCTAGTTTGCTTGTGGGAATATTGTGCAAATCAATAACAAAGCCTTACTAGAGATACACAACATATGTTTCTTTTTCCTATCCAAAAGGCCTGTTAACTTGTCACTGAAAGAAATTAGATTGGTTTGACATGACTGTTCTCAACAAATACACATTGGCTGTTACAAATTAGAAGGTTCCCAAAACATGTCATGCTGGTTAATAAGATGATTGTGAAAAAGCATCATCAAGATAATACCTGTAGCTTCTATCCAAAAGGAAATTAAAGATATTTTCTTAGCATCAGAAAGGTAGCACCCTACTAAACATTGCGTTTTAAATAGATTTTAAAATGGTACCAAACTTGCACATTTAAAAGAAAAAAAAAGTCTGTAGGAAGAAAGGGATTAGTAAACTGTTCCTTCCTTGAGTATTTTTAGAGAGTTTTAAATACTAGCTATTAACAACAGTGATCTCACCATAAACAAAGTTCAGATTTCAAGGCATGCAACTCTGTCCAAGGCAGGGAAAAAAAAAAACCCATATTCTTCTCAAACAGCAAAAACTATTTAAAATATGAACACTACTCATCACAGTGGACACTACCTTACACTTTTTGATAAGCATCACCTCTGGTACTCCAAAGTAATTAAATTTATCAAAATTTTAAACCAACAACGAGTACTACTGATATCAGTGGTCTCATGGGATTACCATGTATGAGGATTATTATGGATTTGTTTCTTGGTTTAATAAAGAATTCAATTGTCGTTTGGGTTACTTAGCATTGATTTTCATATCAACTATTTCAGATAGTTTCACTGAATCCATTACTGACTCATATTAATATGAAAGAGGGAGAGAAGACAATGAAAGTTTTTCTGAGACAGTTCTTTGCCTGATTTTCATAAAGATCAAGAGAAACGCTGAGGGGTTGAGGTAAATAGAGTATATGCTTTTCTTAAGCACACATATATCAATCAATAAAGTAACTGGAGATTATGTTTTTTTAATGTAACACAAATATTTAAATTTTCAAGAAAACATAACAGGGCCTACATTTCCATTTCTAGAACCAGATAGACTTTTTTCCATCACACCAGTAAAAATCCAGCTAACAAGTCCCTCTTGATTCAAAGATCAGCAGATACACCATTTTTTCCATCAGTAGAGAGGCCAAAGGAGGAGAGGTGGGGGATCTAAATAAAAATTAAGCACTTTCTCGAGTGCAAAACAATCCTGACAATTGCTCTGGAAACACATTGAGCATCGAAGAGGAGCCTGCTGTCAGAGACAGTGGGCAGAGGCTGGGCTGGGTGTGTGTAAGCACCTTAAGCTCCAAACGCAACGGTGAAGGTAAATGCAGAAGCTTTTCTGTGCAGGAACACTAAGCTGGCTAACAGTAGAGGTGACAATTAAAAACGAGAACTGCCTTGATTGCAAGGCTCATGCTGTTGAGATAAGAAAATTGGCTCTTACTCCATCTTTCAGTTATACACTAGTAGTGGAATGGCTTTCAAGGCTGTTTTGCTCAGCTCCCTACTGCTCCCTCTGCAAGCTTTACTGCTTCCAACAAACACACACAGCATTTTGCCTGCTTACACAACAGCTTTTCCCTTTGTTTTTAAATCACCACGTACATTCTCAATTTTTTTTTTTCCAGGTCTGGGAATTAGTTTGCTTGAATAAAGCATTCATCAGTATCAAGGGGGAGGGGGGATGGGGGAGGAGGGTGGGGGGGTGCAAAAGGGGAAATATTCGCATCTTCGCAACCAAATATAAGACAAGACTGCCCTCCCTTCCACCTCTCCTCTCTCAGTCAATAGATGAAGATAAGCATCCTCAGAGAACAAGTGGGAGCACCTCCATCTCTGCAGGGATTGTGTAGGTGTGCAAATTAAGAGCCAAGGCTAACTTAGATCCATCAAATCTCACAGCATAAACAACCCTCTTTCCTCTTCAGAGACAAAGAGGGTTTGTAGCTGTATGAACAATAAGTAGATTTCAGCCATTTTTGGAGAAGACTCAGAGTCTGTTTCACCTATGCTGTGCTCCTGAATACGTCTGGCTCTGCCTTACTGGCACTGAAAAGCAGAATTGCGTAAAAGCTGTATAATCTATTTAGGCAGCCCTGTATTATTAAACTAGGCTATGTATTCCTCTGCAATATTATATTATAAATCCAGCCACTCAAGAAATGAGAATAATTCACCTAAATTCACTCGACTTGTTTAGGAAACACATTCCTAGTTTTAGGGTTGAGGGGCAGCAATCTGCTTTCAGACTGTAACATATAAGGTACATCCAGATCATCTTTTCAAGCTTCTCTCTATAAGCATGAGATATTCCACCACCACCTCCCATTAAAATTCTTTCTGTTTCCAGCCCAAATTCTCTCCCAGGGAAGGCACCATCACGTACAGAGACATTCAGTAAAATTCCAAGAACTCCAGCAGACAGACAGTGATCCTGACTAGTGGGTCACACTGCGCACAAAGTGGAGAGCAAATGCAAATGATGTATTTGGAAGGAGCACAAGTGAAGGGGAATCTACATTGGATGCATGCTTCTATATGGCAGAATTCCATGGCTACAGAAACAGTGCCTTTTTTCAGGATTTTGAAGAAAATTACCAGTGATATAAAATTTCGGTTTACAGATGGGGCTAAATTAGCTTTCCCACTCTCATCTTTCTACCTTCTCTCTGTGTCAGGGGAAAGGATAAAACCTCCCTTTCTTCCATGACTATGTACTGAGCAGATAAATTTTCTTTACCAGATACTACTGCAGTAGATAATAATAATTAAAAAAAACCCACAGTATTCTCAATCTGCTAATAGCGTAGAGCAATTTATTTTGAACTACAGGCACAGTAAGACTAGCCTGGAGGCTGGCAATAAATTTATGTAAACACAGAAACATAGATTTCTGTTTTATTAAAGGAGAATGCCAAGGGAAATCTCATCTCGAGACAGGCTGGTGAAAACAGGAATGAGTGAGAATGAGCAGAGAGCAAGAGTTAGAAAAGGAGACAATGAGAAAGGATAGAGACAAATGCTTTAGACTCCACTCTTTCACTGAACCCCTTGATGGCACTCCCATTCACAAGTAACACTCTTGCTTTTGACAATTGTGTTTGCTTTTTTATAAAATAAAAAATGCCCAGTTAATGGTGTTTTCCTACCTTTCCTACCTCCCCGCTTCCCTGTAAGAGCTGCCATTCTATTTATCAGGGTTTCTTTGCCTTCACCAAAACAATCACTATGATCTTGACCTACAGTTTTACAGTGCTTACATAGGAACACATCTACAATAAAGCTTATCAAAGTGTTCAGGGGTGTAAAAATCTTCCTCCTCTTCCACAGACAGCAACAAACCAACTAGCAAGTGCACAAGTCAATTGACATATCCATATATCAAATATAACTTTGTAACTTCTGTTTGTTCTAAGTGTTATTGTACTGTTCTATTAGTTTTAACAGAAAAACATCTGTGAAAACGACCACAATGATGCCAGAGGATTAACTTTATTATCCCACCACTGTACTTAAATGGATTAAAAGTACAACAAACAGCAAAGCTGAAGCCACTATCCTTCTCCTTCATGTTTGGAGACATGTATTTTCAGAAATCCTTCAATTTTAGAATGTCACCTGCAAGATTCTGAACTTAACTGCACATTTCAAAGAGTCTTACTCACTGCAGCTATTACGTACACCTGGGGTTTTCTCAGTGTGTTTTTTTAAAAAAAAACAGTCTTATTTTGAAGTCTTGCCAGCCCTCCAAGCCAGAATGCCATCACAGCCGTCATATCCAAATATCACACTAGTCTTGCAAAACCAAACCTTGAAGTATCAACCATTAAATTTCAATCTTTGCTATGAAACAATTGCAGGATCTAAGTTTTCAGACTGCTGTACTTGAAAATACACTTGTGCAGAGCCACAACAAACAAGAAGCAAGAAGCAACAAGGCAATGCAAGCCAATGAATGTATTTTTTCAAAGTATTTTTTCGAACAGGTGAACACACAGTAGTAAGCTTAAAAGGGACACACTTGTAGTTGGTGTAAAAGGCTGAAGGTAGCAACACACTGTTAATTAGCAATGCCAGGATAAACAGCAAAGACTGCTTGCACAAATTTTTTAAAAAAAAAAACACCCAAAAATTAAGCTGGGGTTCCATGAATGTTTTCTTTTGAAAGCTGAGGGAGGTGTCAACCTTGCATTGCTGCTCACTGTCCACTCCCAAAATAGCACAGAAAGAACCTAGTCATTGCAATAAAATAACACTTTTCCTTCCATTCACAGCATGAAAATAATACTTTTAAATTCTTTCTAAATTTAGGTCAGTTTGGTTTGCCATATGGCCCCACCACCAGTTATTTTGGTATAACTTCAGTGCAAGGATGGGAAAGAATAACCAAGGTCAGAAACCTCTTAGGCCTCTTGTACTGCCGAAAACAGCATTTGCAGAACCTGACTGAAAGAGCATTAAGGCTAAAAACCTTTTAGAAGCATTAGTAATTTTTCAGCATTTCCCACACACAGCTCGCTTGCGGACTTGATGGGAAATGTACACCTACCCCCAAGTGCACAAATACGCCAGGCGCACCTTTCTCCAAGGTAAAAGCAACTTGAACTGCGAAGGTTGGGCTAAAACAGGCAGTTCGAGGCCACGCCGCCTGGAGGACCTGAGACACCAAACACACCTGCCAAGCAGAAAGGCCCTCTGCTTCCCTCCCTCTGTAGCAGGCACATTGCAGAGATGTCCTAAGCCTCCTTCCTTTCCCCTACGTGGTGTCCACCTTCCCCTTGCAATACCCACTCCAGCCACAGCAGCTATTACTTGGCAGGACGCTCAAAGCAGCAACATTTTATCCCTCCTCTAGCCTCCAGGGACCAATATAAGTCACAAATACAACATGGGAAATATACAGGAAGTACAACTTAATGAGAAATAACGACTTCAGCCTCACAGACATTAATTGCTCCATTCTTCTCAAAGCTTTAGGAAAAGAAGTTCTCCTAGGATAGGGAATTGGCACCAGGTGCTTTCTCCACAGTAACTGCCCTCGGTTGTTTCTATTTTGTACTAATTGCGGTACAGCTGTTGGATAATACCTTGCTCTTAGGTAAAAGCTGCAAGATATTAAAATGACTGTGAATGGTGACTTATGTTGTTACTGTGTCTTTATCTTCCCTTCTCACCTGATCTCATAAGAGAAAAATACACATGAGTTCCAAGGAGATGCACTCTGGAAGGTAAGTGGGGGGACAGTAAGACATCTCTCTTTTTCCAGATAACAAGTTGTTCTGGCAAAGGCAGATTTTATGTCAGAACCGAGCTGTAAAATCAAAGCAAAGGCAATCAGGACACTGCTTGGGAGCACATAATATTGAGTAACTTCTCAAAGCTCACACAGGAAGAGAGGCCAATGCCTTTATATATGGCACAATCCTCTGTTCACAGCAGGTCAACAGCAAGAAATATATTCTAATACACATTCACATTGTCATCTAGCTAAACATGATGAAAGGAGTTTTAATAGATTCATATCCCCCCCTCCAATGGTGACACAAAGGGCAAGGTTTTGCGGGTTGGTTTGTTTGGCAGGGTATTTTTCCATTCCTCATCTCATCCACATGGCATCTTGCTCAAAAGGGTAAAAAAAAAAGTCCTCATTCAGGTTGGGATCCGAATTTGAACTGGGGAGAACGGAGTGCGGACAAAATTTGAGAGCACATGTCAGAAATATTCTGATGTCACAAATATTAATTATTGGAGTATTATTTAAGCCATTCCATTGCTCAATTGGTATACTGTTTCCATTATGCCTCAGAGAAATAACACTTCTAGGGTGCCAAATTCTGGAAGATCTGCTAAGTCACAAGTCACAAACCAAGCCATTGCCTCCCACTTATAGAATCAAAGAATGTTTTGGGTTGGAAGGAACCTTAAAGATCATCTAGTTCCAACCCCATGCTACGGGCAGGGACACCTCCCAATACGCCAGGTTGCTCAAAGCCCCATCCAGCCTGGTCTTGAACACCTCCAGGGATGGGGCACCCACGACTTCTCTGGGCAACCTGTTCCAGTGTCTCACCACCCTCACAGTAAAAAACTTCTTCTTCATATCTAATTTAAATCTCCCCTCTTTCAGTTTAAAACCACTACCCCTTGTCCTATTGCTAGACTCCCTGATAAAGAGTCCCTCTTCATCTCTCCTGCAGTCCCCCTTCAGGTACTGGAAGGCCATTATAATGTCTCCCCAGAGCCTTCTCTTCTCCAGGCTGAACAACCCCACCTCTCAGCATGTCTTCGTAGGAGAGGTGCTCCAGCCCTCTGATCATCTTCGTGGCCCTCCTCCAGACCTGTTCTAACAGGTCTACTTCTGCAAGTTCCTTATCTGCATCTCAACAGGACTCTCTCCACAGCAAAGCTGCCTGTATTGGATTATACCATTACAACTAGAAGTTTTCTCCAGCTTATTGACAAGATCAAAAAATGGACAGAAAGTCCCTTTATAATTCAAGGCAACTTCCATTCAACAGCCATGGACTCCAGTGAATAAAAATTTCTTAACCCTGTTGCCTAACTTCCCCATGTTTCTGCAGAATACTTCAAGACTAGACAACTGGAAGCAGCGCAGTTACCAGAATTTTTAACTACTTCTTAATACATCACAGACAAAAATGACCCAAACCAAGATGGGTAATAGCTTTTTCACATGCCACACATAAAGATCTTGCCTATCATATCACCAGTCCAGCATCCTACAAGGGTTTGGCTTACTCATGCAAGCAGTATGAAGGAATTAAATAGTCCTTCTGCAAATTCAGGCACCCAGAATGTTAGCTTGTGTATGGGACTCTCAACCTTTTTATGTGGCCATCCACAGCATATTCTGCATGTGTGTAACTGAGGACAATTTCATCTTTTATTTTGGGAAAGGGGATTTTCCCAGCCTGTTAACAGCTTGGGTTGTAAGCCTTGCCAAGCAAATGTGTCTCTCCAGGCTACAATGAAGGCAGCGTGACTTCATGAACCTAATTTCTGTAAAATGCACTTAATCATACACTGGACCCCTGACATTCCAAGGGTATATTAGCAGATATAGTCATAAAGAGATTATAAGAGCAGGGCTAATCTGCTCCCTACATTGGCAACTTTAAATCAGCCAATATCAAAGTGATAGTTTTACTTTTAAGAAAATCCATAAAGGAACAGCCCGTTTTATCATGGAGGTATATATACAATTAAATAATAAGAATAGCAACAGGAACACACTATCCCCTCCCCTCCACACACACACTAAAATCTCATCAGGATAGGGAAAAGTTTGGGAAGGAAACAAACTCCTGATTTATCATGATAAATAAATTAGTTCTGAAAAGACAATGAAGCTTCTATTCTGTCAGTTCAGAAAAAGAAAAAATCACACATAACACCTCTTTTGAATAACATAGTTCCTCCTGAACCGTTTGCATATTTTTCTATTGAATTTCAAAAGAAACTTAAAAGCAAAATTAATGTGCTTCACTGTAAATGCCAAGTACACAATTACAGCCCATCAAAAGCTACACAAAAGAAGGACAGAACTGATGTGCACAGTAATGCAAGAATTCTTTTTCCTGTTTTTAAGACTCTGTTGTAGAAATAGATCCAGCTAAGAACAGAGCTAGGGGTTATATCTTTTTTATTAGTGCTTCAGCCAGATGTGCTGTATATTATTTGACTGTGTTTACTAGCCTGACTTTCAAAGAGATCTTACATTATATAGAGTGGCCCAATAGGGACACGCAGAAGCAAAGAGCAGCAATCTCTTCTTTAGCCTATCCAGCCCGAAGCAACTATTTCTTTACTTGACGTTCCTTTAAAAAACATTATGGTCTAAATGCCTTGCCTTCTGTGGATTTTTAGGGTAGCAATGCTTTGAGCAGCACGGTATAAACTAGTTCAATACACCATGCAACTGTGATAGCTCAGGAAAGAGAGTTATAGAAATTTTACAGTATATTCTGTGTATAAATTCTTTCCTCTACTGAGGAAGGAACGTGTTATAAGCTCAGTACAGACAGTCATTGTGTGTGGTATATAGCACATATGTACCTAATAATATACACCCATGTATGTGTACCTGCAGAATAATTATTTCTCTCATGTGTAACAGTTATTAATCCACTCCAGAGATAAATATAGGATTTACTCTTTTTCCACACTTCTTTTGAACGGAGGGACCCAATTCAGTGCAAACTCTATAGCAACAGAGCTGTTCATTCTGAGAACCTAGACAAGTGGGAGAAAGAAAAACACCAGCTTTCTTATTCCTGTAGGCAAGGGGTTAGGAGGCAGTTATTACTTTATTACTGAAAAGTTCCTACAGACAAATAATAATAGACAAATTCCTACTACCTCAGTGCTTTCTTTTATGCTAGACTTGTAAATTGCTGTCTGTTGACTATATAACAATATTAGTGTTGATTTGATGAATATTTTTTTAACCGCTCAAATCCTCATATGACTTATCTGGTGGAAAGGTATTTGAAAAATCTTTTACACAAAACTGAGAGGTCATCATCAGCCAACCCTCCCTTTACTTAAAACATGGATCTTAAATATTAAATCAAGTTTCTACTCTGAGCCGGGAAAACTCATGAATTCAGTACATGAAAATTCTGCAATCCTTACAGCTCTTGCTCCAACAGGACCCAGTTAGCGTTACTGGAATGATCCTCTGACTGACCAGCATCCCAAGGTCACTTGACAGTTGACAACCCTCATACAGAGGAGGCTCGTCCTAAATTTCCCTCAATTTTTCCCATATGAGTGGATCACAGTAGGATCACAGATTTGTCTCCCATTTACCAAGCACTTGACCTCATTTACTATGGTCGGTGTTAATAAAGACAAAAAGCAAGTAAAGAAATTACCAAAAATCACACCTGTTACAGGAGTTCTCAACTGATTTTTCTTGTCCCCACATTAGAAATGGAGACATAATGCAATACTTGTAGGTCACGTTCAGATCTTTATTCTTTATAAAAAGAAGCACAGCAAATATTAAACTGAATTATCTTCTGTCATTGAGGATTAGTTAGACATTTTTCTTTACATGCTAGAACCATGGGATTTCCAATTTTTGCAGAAGCTCCAAGTTTTACTGCTAGAAGACCTCTTGGGTTGATCTTCAACCTAGAAGTAGCACGAACTCAGACTCCCTGTCTCTGAGCATCGTATTCCTCTGCTCACTTCCAGTTTCAAAGTATTTGAGGGGGCTTTGAATGATTGGGGATTTGTGGGTTGTCATTAGTTGTTTTTCCTAACCTAAATTAAAGTTTATTGTAAAATTCCAACCAGGTTAAGGTTATTGCGAATCTAACATCACTTTTACTCACAGCGTTTTAAAATGAGCCAATTAAAAAAGGGGAAGGAAATTTGGAAACAAAAAAATCCATTAAATGCAATCTCATTTTCCATTACTTCCTAGTAGTTAAATCTCTCACTTGGGTCCCTAAAGTTCATGATTTATTTAGAATAAGCATTTGAAAATTAATTTTCTGCTCTCAGAAGAAATTCCTGTCCTGATTTCGCTTAAAGATATTATCTGGTGGTTCTCTTTCAACATCATGTTTTGAATTTGTTCTTTTCTGTGAAATTATTAAATACTTATAGACCTGTGTTCAGTATGTCCCCAATGGCCACAGGCAACCTATTCCTGTGGCCATTTATAGAGCCATAGAAAGCTAGAACTTCAGACAAAGATATTTTGTAATACGCTTGCAGAAGGCAAAAAAGATTTGTGATGCTTTTCTTTTTTTTTTTTCTAAATTACAAACGAGCAAGATGTTACATAAATCAGAAAAGGCTAAAATCCCTTTAGCTAAACTTTCCTTGACAAAATTTCAGGATCAAACTGTAACCCGTCACTCAATTAGCTAGCCAGTTTTAAAAGGACATTCAATATGTAGCTATTAAAAGGGGAATATAGTTCCAGTCATAAAAAGATTTGATGATCTTCAAGACCCTTCAAGAACCCTTCTAGGTTTGACCCTATGAATTAGGAAGGATTTCAGTCATCACAGCAAGATGAGATATTCATCAGGACAATAACAGGAAATTCTTATGGTGCATCACATAAAAAAGTAATACAGAATGATGGAGACTGTTCAAAATGGACAAAAACACATCTTCTTTTGCTTTTAATAGGCGTTTATCAATGTTAGAGTGACAGTTAATGTCCACTGACACATGCTACAATAGCCATTGTTTCTATTTTCCAAGCTGCTGTTATCCGTTTCTGATTGCTGCAGCATTAAATATCTGATTAAAGCAAAGCCTTTCCAAGGCGCTAGCAATGGCTTTGTTAAAATGCTGGATAGCTTCACAATCCTTGCAATGAAAACTTCAATTCTTAAATTCCTATGCTCTGGAGCATTTACATAAATAAATAAATAGAAGATTGAAAGGGGGGGGAGAAAGTGTGTGTGTGTGTATCTGTATTTTGCTTTGAGAGTATGAGATAATACATACTGTGTATTAGGGGAAGAAATGCAAAGAAAATCTTTTAAATCAAGGCTGAAATATTAACAATAAGAATAAAACTTCTACCCTAGGACATTCAAAATACAAATTATGTTGATCCATTTCATTAGTTTTATACAAACCCTTTACCAATAAAACTGCAAAGAATTAAAGGATGCTGTATTCTTTCACAAGAGATAGACACGTTAGCTCCTTCCCCAAAAATATATAGAACTGTTTTTTAATGGCCAAATCCTTATATAGTGTAGATCAGAACAAATTACTTATGGTGCCTTGAAGTCTGACACAAATTGAAATGCATGATTTACCCCAGAAAGTGTGTGATACATTCAACACAACAATTCACAAAATAAGAAAGAAGCTAAAGTTTTGTGTTCTTTAGAAAAATTAAGATTATTTTTCTGAGTATAAATTCTGCCAGCATGATTTTATTTCAGGAAGACAAAAAAAGATATATATATATATATGTGCAGAATTGTTAAGATTGCCGTGAATACATTCTTTTTTTATGGGAGGATCTTGTTTCCTAGTTACTGATAACATATTCCTGTCAGTCATGCCTTAATTCAAAATCAAGTATTCAATAAACTTTTCTAAGAGCAGTTTAACACTTTTCACAGAAAAATACGAGCTGAAAAAGTAAAGTTGTTTCTTTCAGTTCGTTCTGTTCCACTCCCACACAGCACATACAGAGTTGAACAAACTACATGGAATATTGTGGTATCCCAAAACTGCATTCACTTGAGAAATTGTACGTTGCCATCCCAGGACGCTGGAAGAATAAATGACTCTACCATACTGAAGTACACAGACATGTGGCTCTAAAACCAGTTATGGTTAAACCATTGCTTTAATGCCATTTAATCCATTTCTATCAAAATAAGATCAGAAACATTTTAGCTATATTCAAATTTACTCATCCAGGGCTCCAGTATGAGTGAATAGCAAAGCAGCCTTATTCTGGGGCTCAAAGGTCTGATTTGCTAGCAACAGACCCAGGCGTGCTTTATGGTATCACTAGAAACAGACTTCTTATCTGTGCCACTCCAACTTATTTTTCCCCATTCACTGTAAAGACACAAGTAGTAACAGAAAGGAAGAGCTGGCACTGACTGGTGGGCTGGTGACCCAGACACAAGGCTCTATCAGCATCTCCACATTTCTCTCCAGAGGAAGCTTTACAATTCTTTGCTTGGATCCAGCTCCTACTGCAGGAACATTCCACCTCTGCCCAGGTAGTAACCAGCCCCTAAATGAAATATACGTGTGACCCACCATGGGGAAAGTTGTAGCGTTGATGCTTGGTCATTTTTACAGTGTGTATCTCCACAGACATTAAAATTCTAATACCACAGTGGTAGCCAAATATCACTAAGTACTGCTGTGAGCTGTACCATATTACATCTTTGTAAAGGAGTCTGCAGTGATTAATTTCTCTGTACAGTTTTACTCAACAGTCAAAATGCCCTTGATGATTAAGTGGAATTCTTGTCCCCTTTGTACCTATTTCTGTGCTGCTTCTGTGTCCTCTTTGATCATATCAGACAAGTTTTGTTCCTGGTCACTTCGTAGCAATCACTTTGCTGCACCTGAACATTTTGAATATTTAATAGACCTAACCTAAAGTTTGCTCCTCTTTCTTTTCTTTCCTTTGGCTTCTTTTTCTCAGCTTCTCCAATACTCCTTTACATGGACATTTCTCTTTTTTTTCTTCTTTCCAAGCAGTTTGGGTTTTATTCTTTTCCTTAGGAAATTACCCTCTTCCCCTGTCCAGGCTCCATTTATTAGGTTTGACTACCTGGCTATAGTGTGAAGACCAGTTGAGTAATGGAGAGCTGCCAGTTCCCCTCATAGCATGTGTTTGCATGACACCTCCACAATTCACCTCTTCTCAGCACTCCTATCTAACTGTGTGACACTAAGGACCTCTGGGCACCTATGGATCCCTCATGACAACACAACTGTAGCTTTCATCTTTCTGTCTGAAAACAGGAATTTTTAATAATGTTAAATCAATAAAAAAATAATTCTTAGGTAAACTTAGGTAAATTTGTAAACAGTCTAAAGCTGAAGGGGACACACACCCAACATAATTAAAGGAATCCTGAACTGAAGGGTCTAGTGAACGTACATTGTTCTCTTTTCTCTCTACAGGCTCCATATATTATTCTTTGCATCAGACAGACATGTACTTGTTGCAAATAGTAGTCCAATATTTTTTATTCTCATTATTTGGTTAACGTGCAGATCTTGATTTTCTTTACTTCTTAGTAATCAACTACAGACCCAGGACAGACTTAAGGTTCCATTTCTACTAGATTTCTAGTTTATGTTATACACTGCAGACATAGAACGCTATATGTTTCTAGAGCATACATCAATATATTATCCAACATTCAGGTACCTATCTCTGCAGTCCTCTCAAGTTCTAGATATTCCTGGTTTACAGAAAAGGAACCAAGTAGATCAACTTTTCTTCCCATTTTTATAAAATAAGTTTAAACAGCTTGTTCTAGGTTCATCTGCCAGCACAGCAAGATACATAGCCCCGAGTCCTTGACTTAAAACAAGGATGGTGATATACCACCATGGTACAGAGTCACTGACCTGATGCATTGGGGCTACGCACAGCATCCTCTGCTCTCACAGATAGAAGGGACCAATCATGTATTATAGGTTTTCCTAGAATATTGTTTCCTGCAATCATCATCTTATTTTCTTGTGATTAAAACCATTTACCAACTTCACGCAAAGTTTACAAGTAACTTTTATTTTTGCTGGCTCTGCTGAACACTTTCCCAGACTTAAAATAAGCAAGAAAAAGGCCCTGTAAAAATCCTCCTTCATTAGATCACCCTCTAAATAGTTATATTCAGCCCAATAAATCAAGAAGGAGTCTTGTGGGAAAATTAACTTGAGGTTTCATTGTGAACTTTAGTCTTTCCTACCTCCTGAGACATCGCTACGTACTCGTTTTTCCTCCTAATAAGAATAATGCTGTTGCTCCAAACACACCAAATACGTTGTATTTCTATACATGTGATGCAATTTGTCAATTAATCATTAATATTGACCTGGAGTAAAAGATTAAGAGGCCTGAAAAATTACAGCTGCTTTGTCTCCCTTTCAAACAGTACCTCGAAGGACTTAGATGCCAATAAGCTTGAAATTGTGCTTTGCTCAGCTACTCTTACATTTTCCTCTGGCTTTAGAGGCTCTTCTTTGTTCAACTGCTATCTTAATGCTATCTTTACTAATCTTTCATGCTTGTCTGAGAATGCATGTGCAGGAACAAATTTCTTCCATGGAAATGTAAACATTCCAGATGAACTTGCCACTAAGAAGCAGCTTTTTGATTTCCTCTACTGTTGATGAATATCAGTAACATGAAATTTAGGAATATATTGTGTTAATACTACATTTACATTAATTTAAAGAAAAGATCCTCTGCTTTGCTACATTCACAGTGTCAAGACCAGGTTCCTTCCTTGGTAGCCGTGTCCTACCACACTGCTTCACCACCCTAGCATCGTTCTTAGAAAGAAAAAAAATATCAAATTTTTTTCACTGAATTTCACAGAATTTTTTAATTTTTTTTTTAGAGTTGGAAGGGACCATAGAGATCACCTAGTCCAACTCCCCTGCTGAAGCAGGATTGCCTAGAGCAAGTTTTGAGTATTGTCCTCTTCTCAATATGTCAACTTGTCTCAACTCAGCTTTTAGACACAATCCTCTCGCTCATTGAAAGGTGCACTTGAACTACAGTAAAACTGAATCACTGCAAAATTGATTGGATTGTAGAACACTGACCTACTATCTTTTATACTAATTTATCACAATAGGAAAAATATAGCCAATGGAGATACCTAAGAAATACCTCATGATAACATGAAACAGGAATACCGCTTACAAAAACAAATTCAAGGCAGCTGAAATAACAGTTTACTTATGGGATCCAAACGCCCTGTATTTCTAAAGGCTTTGCCGTGAAGGTTTTCTTCCCTGTCAAGTCTAAACCTCCATCAGGAAGCATAATTGCCAGATTTCCAGCCTCCAATAGTTTCCTCTTTTCTTTTTAGCTTTATGTTTTTCAAACCCCCTATGTAGTGGCAGACTATCAAAATAGTCCGCTGTCAACAAATAACTAGCAAAGCAAAGCAGCCAGCAATCTTTTTTTTCTTCATACTTCATCAGCAATTACAGATGTAAAGTAGTTCCTCCACCATTCTCTAAATAGTTGATGTATTACTGATGCAGCAACCCAAACACTGCAAAATTGATTGCATTATAGAACACTGACCAACTATGTTTTATATTAATTTATCACAATAGGCATAATAAAAGATGCTATGTTGTAAGAATAATTCATACCACCTACAGTAATTAAAGGAAACAAAGCAAAAGAAAAACATGAGCATTAACCTGGCTGAACAGAAAGAGGAAAAAATATGGATTTTATTTTGTAACCAAACCAATATGCAAAGATGTAGGTCATGTAAGAGGAGATTGTTGTGGAAGAAAAATTATAAACCTTTTCCTTTGAAACAAAAAGTAATCATTTTTCACTGAAGCCAAACTGAGTCATTTTCATAGTACAACGTTTCAGAAATGATCCAGTTCCTAGCAGATGACCAAACCAGTAGGTTAGAGGTTGAGCTGGCTTGGCTAACCTGCAGAAATGTTCAGATTATACACTCCCTCAAGGCCTTAGTTTGGGCTCTTCTATTTATTTTTTCAAGGGACTGAAAAAGGGACCTCCTTTTGCAGCAGCATTTCAGGGTGGGATACCTTCAAGTTATTTCAGAGACAGTGTGTAATGACTTTGCCTCTCTATCCATTTTCTTTATTAGGGTCTTTGAATGAAAAGGAGAGTAGCTTAGTGCTAAATTTAGCTGTCTTTAAACCTCCCAAGACCTCCAAAAGCAAGAAGATACATAGCAAACAATGCTATGCTTCAGAGCACTATCATCATTAGATCCTTCCAACTTAAAGTTCTCTTTAATGACCACTACGGACGCTGTAAAATGTTCCTTCTCTAAAGGCATGGGGACTAGCAGAAGAAATGGGAGGGCTTTAGGACGGAGCCATTCTCCATGGACACCCTGGAATTGTAAACTGAGTACCTAAAATTCAGAAGGTTTCATCTGTCACATGGTACCTTTAAAAAAGGATTAAAGAGTGCTGATAGAGCAAGTCTGACCATGATATTACTTCATATTTTCCCTGGCTTGCATGTAACCCAAGGGTTCTTATTTCTAATGCCTTTGCTATATCAACTTTCACAATAAATAACTTCACTTAAAAAAAAAAAAAACACCTCAAAAACTCTATTATAGAGTACAGAAGTAAAGCTATGTATAGCTGCCTCTGTGCATGTTATCAGCACAAGAATTTCTTCCATTCAGTGGATTATGCTCCTGACATATACTTTCTATAAATAGACTCCACTCTGATAGACTCTCTTTACAGTTATCTTGTCATCACTGCTAAACCTGCATTTCCCGGTGTCTTGACTTGGGATTCACTTCCTTTTTTTTTGAAGCAATAGATTGTTGCTTTTTTTTAATCTTGTGTGCCAAGTATCTTTACCTCACAGGAGCCTGTCCATGTGTAACAGGAGGCAGGAAGAGCTTTATAACATACAATTTTCAATCATGATTAAACCAGGAGAGACAACAGAATATGCGAACAGTAGGTAACACTAAACTTGCTTAGGTCCTTCAAAAGGTAAAAGCCTCTAACTACTTAAAGAAACATTGGCATTGGCTTACGCTCAAGGGATTTTGTACCATTCCACCATTCCAAAACAGTATTACAAGCTATTGTTCATTTTCAGGTAGTAGGGCATTCTCTTTTCTCCAGAGGCATATTTTTGGAAGTAATACGTAATAAGTGTTAAAACCTGAATCTGCATGATTCTGCAGTAGAATTATGGTTCAGTGAATCCTAGACCTTATTAAAATATAATAGTTTTCTGCAATACAAAATTAATGTCATAAAAGGGATCCAATTCTGTTTGCAAAATGTTTTTATAACAGTTTTTAAAAAATGAAATAATTCAACTAGTTTAAAAAGGCAACAGAATGACATTCACAAACCCTAAAAATTTATAATATCACCATCTTGATGAATCACAATGTCATACTGAGCTTGCTTACCATTACCATCATCACAATATGAATCTACTCCTTGCATTTTATTTAAAACTCACAGAACTAATTTTGTTTCATGAGAAAACTGAATCATTTGACTTTCAAGTTTAGGTAAGCTGAAGGATTTCCTGAACCTACTACACATACACACAGCTGCTGAGCAGGATGTAATCCTGAGGACAACTAGGACTCAGAAACTTCATTCTGTTAAAGTGTAGCTGAGTAATTTGGCTGAAAACAAACTGAATTTTGCAGGAGTTTCTCCTTATGAGATGCTACTTCTTGAGGAAATAAAGCAAGTTCTGAGGATGAATCTCCTATCCTTCTTCCAGATTCAATCCAGGCACACATAAACCCATGACCTCCATCAAGCATTCTCCTTCAGCAGCCCACACTGAGCCTTATTTGATCCCGTGATCACGAAAGCCCTAGAATATGAAGATAAGTGCAAACACTGCCCAAAAAACTGCATAAACTGTTAAAAAACACCCCTCAATAGCATGCTTTCTTCCTGTACGACATTCCCTTTGCCTGAAAATTTGCTGTGCACAGTTCAGAGAGTGCAGCAGCCAAAGAGAACGCAAATATCTGTGCCGGTGCTTTTAAGGACAGCATTCAAGTCAGAACACTCTAACAAATGGTGCCAGAAACTGCTGTCCTACTTATTCTGACGACCTCTAGCTCGCAGAAGTCATTTAATGAGAGAAAACTGTCAAAAATGTGGCCATTTTATATAAAGATCAGAGGTGAACATGTAAATGCTCTATCTCATCATTAGAGAAGGATTATGATGGCTTTGATCATTTCTGACAGAGTCTGGATTTGTGTCACATATACTGATTTAGGTGTAAGAGTCAGACTCAAAGACAAGAACCGGGACAGGGGCTCAGGGAGGTCATTAGTTCTCCTTAGATGGCATTGTGCCCTATGGCTCAAAGGCTCCCAAGGAGCAGGCTGTTGGACAGATGCTAATGAACTAGAGGTGGCAGAATGGTGTGATATAACAGGTAAGGAAGGATGAGCAGTACCAAAGGAGATAAGGCAGCACGAGGAGAGAGGAAATTCAAGTGACAAGCAGAGAAGACAGAGAGGACAAGTTCTGAACTTTGACCATGACCACAGATGAGGGAAAAATGCAAGCAGCAATAGAAAAAGACACAATGTGAAAGCTGTCTTTGTCTAAGCATAAGAGGAAGTAGAATCCAGAAATTAAAAAGTAGAAAAGGAGGAATTAGAGGAGTTACTGGCTATCTCTGGAGAAGAAAGAAGAGCAGAACATAAGCTAATGGAAAAAAATTAGAATCCATGAGAAGAAGAATCAGTGCACTACTCCCTGGCCCAGAGCTGAGAAGAAAAGCTATCACAAGTAGCATTCCACAGGCATCATGAGCAAGTGGAAAACTCCTTCAGATGGAGAACGCATGCTGGAAACTCCTGGCAAAAAGACAGGGGTTAACCTGAAGCTAATTGCTGTCCACAAAACATTTATGTGAGCACATAAATGGAAAAAAAAAGTCCTCTTCAAAGAATTGCTAAAAGAAAATAAAGTCTGGGCAGTATTATTTTTGCAGCTGAGAATAAAATAGAAAAAGATCTTGTCTCCAAAATCGTTTGTTAATTACCTGCAACCTGCTTGATGAGGAATAGGGAAAATAAAAGGGGGAAGAGGCTCCTTCATTTCAACTAAAAGATTATAATTTGAGGACAAAAGGATATTTTGTTCTTATGGAGATCTACCTCAGTCATACTGATAGCTTTCAAACAATACAAAACTGTCCCTATCCTCTTAAAATTTAAAATTCATACAGAATGAAAGAAGTCCAAACCTTAGCTTGAGAGGTAAAACACAATCTAAACCTAGCTGTGAGCAGAATAGATACAGAAAGAAGTTATAGATTGAATAATTTCAACTTTGATCTTTAATTCAAACCAATAGACTAAAGACAGAATTAGAAAGTTGTGAATAAGGAAGAAAAAATCCTTAAGTACATGCTTCATTTCAAAGCCTTAAAGTGTTCTTCAGCAAGTTGGGAAAATCATTTAAGAGACTTCACTATTAGAAACCTCAGTGTTGAAAAGTGGATTTAATTTTTCTGTGACTGACAAGACTACAAGATCTTCGCTGGCCCATGTGGCACCTAGCACAAAAATAAGTTAGCAATAATCATACAATAGAAATTTCTGGGATTCTGATGCTGCAGTTCATTAGACACATCAAAAAGGACTTCACTTGCTTGAGTGTTGAATTTCAGTTCCCTCTGCCTCAGAAAGGTACGTTTGCCTCTACAGAAAGGTAGGTTTTCTGTGGAGTTACTAGAAGTTTGTGCGTTTCTTTGTAAAGGCTTAAGCATCCCCTTTATATTGTACCGTGCTAGAGTCTCATTAGGTAAATTTCTGCTCAGGAAGGCTCTAAATAATGAGGTAGGGCAGGACAGTCATGAGCAGAGCTGCAGTGAGCTTGGCTGGAGGAGAGGACAAAAGGTACCCCCAGGGCCTCCTCAAATAAGGGGAGCAACAGGCAATGTTAAAAGGACTTGCACAAGAAAGGCTTTCCAGGATTTGGTAAAGAGGAGGGAAGGGGTCCTTGCAGAAATTTAGCATGCAGGATGCTTTGGAAAGGAAGGTTAACTCACTGGGCACTGAGTTTTGGGTTCTGTGGGAAGCAGAGTCCCAGATCTATTCCAGAGGGAGGGAAAAAAAGGAAAGAGAAGAGGCTGCCTGAAAACATTCAAAAGACACACTGCCAGAAAAATTACATAGCCTGTAAGCTCCAGATCTGAGTGTTTTGCTCAAACATGTGCAATATTGATTCTTAACCATAAGAATATTTGATTCTTCTAAGCCAAGGAATTGAGAAGGATACAGAATATATCTGTCCATGTCCAAAGCAACAAGCTGCAATGCATAAAGTTCCCTGCTCCATGAAGTCTGGAAGTGGGTGTTCTGCAAATTATATCCAGTCTTATCTAGACTTCAGCCTGAGAAGCTGACATGATGACATAGAGAGACTATTATAAATTTTCAGAAAGATAAATGGAAGCTCACAGGAAGGAAGAGATTTTCCTAACATCACAGAGCTGCTGTATGGCAGAAAACCAAGATTTTCTGCATTGCAGCCAAGTACCCCGCTTTGAAACCATACTGCTTGACAAGAATAGAATTCCTTTGTTGTTTAGACAGTCTCAGCCTTACATTAAGTCCCTTATACCCATCACAAGGCTCCCATGGCTTTCAGATAAGAATTGAAGTTGTGAATGTAAATCGAAATTTTGCCAAGTGTATTATTGCTATAAATGAACAATAATTTGTTTCAAAGGTTAAGCATGAAGGGGTTTTGCTATGGATTCACAGCCTTAGGAGACCACTTTCTCCACAGTGCATCTCTCGGTACAGAATGACTATTACAGGGTTACGTACAGTCCCTTCCCTGCTGCAGTAAGGCTTCCCTCTGCTTATCAACAGCTCCCAGAAAAGAACACATTTATACATAGATATTTAGAGAAGAGGCTCAAAATGAAACCTACAGAATTCTTAAAAGAGTCACAAATATTACAGATGTACTTTTCTCTCCAATCTGCTGTTTAAACTCATGTCTTTAAGTATCCATCCAGCCCCTCTCTACCCACAAAGAGCCTTGAGAAAAGCACACTGGAAAGCACACTGAATCCACTCTTGGCATAGCTCCACAGTCCATTGGAAGTGCACCAGGGATGAATCTAACCCCTGCCTTTAGTGTAACATAGTGCTTAACTGCATTCATCTTAGCAAACTTCCAATTAAATTATAATGAATGCTGTTAGAAAATGTGTGTTTGGTTGGGGGTGTTATTTCTTTTGTTCCTTTTTAATAAAAGCATTCTAAATATTCATTACCACCCACACTGCCGCTCTATTCTCACAGGATGAAAAAAGAAATTGCTTGGATATTTTCTATAGGCAGTCCACGTTGCTGAACTGTCATTTAACCTAAAGCAATGCTAAATTTTTTTTTTCAACTAATGATGCGGTTTCAAACAAGACATGCTATGGAAAATAGCAAGCACATAGTGGTGGACCTGGTAAGCAGTTAAATCCAATTAAGTTATTGATGTCTAGTATCAATTAAATTATTGATGTTTATTCTGGGGGTTACAGAGTTGGTGAAACTTAGTCCATGAGAGACAGCACCACTTATTTGCTTTGTCATAGCAGTGTTCTATCTCCCTTTTAGAAATATCAACAAATCCCTACAGTTTATTGGGAGCTGTAAAAGTAGCAAGTAAAACAAGGATTGGAAAGCTGAATGGATGACTTATCCACCTTTTTATTTTCCAATCTGAGAAAAGAGCTATGGAAAATGAAAAGGAACAGAAATCAAACAAATCAACATTTACTGGCTCTCTGTGAAGCACACAGGAGAGCAACACCTTTAATCCTAGGGAACCATCATTGGCAAGGGGGGCGTGTGGTGGTGGAATATCCTACCGAACATTTGCAAAGATCAGCTGCCTTTGTTGTAAAAAAGCCTTTGACTACAAATAGGCTCACCAGGATCCTGTTCTTAGGACACGCAGTCTTTTCAGGGCTTGACTCTTTACTGAGACAGATGAGGTTTGTGTTTCAGTGCCAGAAAAGAGACTGAAATGCAGCGCGTATTGAGAGGTGGAGCAGGATTCACATAGCTACTAAGAGGGAGCAGGAACAGTCCTGCACAGTTTGTGTCTCCTACTATCTTCATTTTGACTCCTGGTGGCTGCAAAGAAACCCGTTTCACTGGCTCTCTACAGTAAATTTCTGAACAGTAAAAAAAAAAAAAAAAAATCTTTCAAATGGCAACTAGCACACTCTTCTCACTGTCCTCACATGAGCTAGGACAGCCAAATCCTATTTGTCATGCTTTAACCCCAGCCAGCAACTAGAACCATGCAACCACTCACTCACACACCCCTTCCCTCCACAGAATTGTGAAGATGGAGGAGGAAAAAAAGGAGGGGAAAAGGAGGGGAAAAAAATATCCCACACATGGGTTGAACTAAAAACAGTTTAATAGAAACAGCAATAGCAAAGAAAAAATAACAATAATAGTAACAATAATAATAGTGACTCAAGTCACTTTCACTGCCCTGTGAATTGTCACCTTCCTGAGCAGTGATTGCTGATTCCTACCCACCAGCTAACCTCCACTTATATACTGAGCATGATGGCTATGGTATGGAATATTTGATTGGTCATTCCATCCTTCTTTCTATGCTCAAAAAAGTCCTTGAGCAGTGTAAACATCACTTAGCAACAACTAAGAACAATAGGTATTATTGGCACTCCCTTCACAGCAATCACTAGAAAGAAAATTACCTCTTTCCCAGCTGAAACCAGGATACTATTTAACACAGTTTTCCAGGTATGCTAAAAAGAAAGATTAAAAAACAAACAAAAACAAAGACCAAAAAACCAAACCACACCAACAGAAGTTAACTCGGCCTATCTAACAGACAGCAGTAGGGCTAACCCAGACCGCCTGACATTCACTGCCTGAGGGGTGTAAGACGCCAGCACAGAGGTTTCTTTCTATATTCCTCTGAATAATTTCCATCTGTCTAATCTGGGCAGTTCCTTTTGTTCATTGACCAAATATGGGAACACACAGGCAAAGACCCAGTCCTCTTAGGAGAGGAACCTGTTAGAACATCACAAAGAAGCAAGTAAATTATGTCTGCCTCCAGCCAGGTGCTAAGCTATTATTCTCATACCTGCTGCTCACTTTTTGCATGAGAGTCTCTATGGCAGAGCGCTCGCCTCGGAAAGCCTCAGCTCCAGTCCTCAAATGTCAGTGAGCCTGACGTGATGGAGCCCCTGCCTCCCACAGGCATCCTCCTCACTTCTTTTATGAACCTGCTAGAGGTACCCACCACAGCTTCATGGCCATCATCCCTCAGATCAGTGTAAGGGATGAGAAGAATTGTTGACCTATTGATAAGATTTTTCTTCTTGTTGCATTTGTTTTCAAGCCCGGGCATGGTCCATTGTAAAATATATACCCATTCCTGGAAGCTATCTTTGAAATCCCAGTCATGCTCCCACTCAGCCCAGAATCTTAGATGCCAAGCACCCAAAAATGTTATCAGGAGAAGGGCAGACGGGGGGATACAGCTTCATCCTGATGGCAGGATCCTCACTAGCAAACCTCCATCCTACTCAGCCAGAGAGGGGAGCAGGATGAGACCATTGGTGCTGTCTGTGCTCATATTGAGCACTCTATCACAGATTATGGACAGGCAACCACAGATATATGTGTTTGTGCCTGTTAGGAATACATCTTCTGCCTCGCTGCTGGTTGGGTCTGGGGACAAGGAAGCTCAGACCACTGTCACCAGCACCATATGTTTTCCTTTAACACTTTCCAGACCTTGCAAGGTCAACCTATGCTTTACAAACTACACTTGGAGACCCATGCCATGTATTACATCCATTTCTTTTCTTTCGTGTTGACATCCACTGCTCTGTCCCCCCCAGCACTCTTAGCCCAGACCTCAGCAACCTGCTTCCCCATCCTACTAGGCCATGCTGCACTACTCTTCACTTGCCAGTGCCTGAATAAGACTCTGACAACAAGGATACACTACTTTTTTTTTTTAACCCTCTCCATACAAGTGATTTTTTTTGGAGGCAAGTTCAACTGTGAGTCTTGGAATGTTGTTAGGATGCACGGGTTTATGCAACTTAGTTTTAAGATCAAAATATCTTTTATGATACATCTTAAGAGCAAGGTTTACAGAAAGCCGAGAGATTCTAATGACAGTCTCCGCACAGCACAGGAAGTTACACCGGTCTCTACTCAGCTCAAGAAGACTACACTATGATTAGTTACATCACAGAACAACAAAGTTGTAATTTAACTGTTCATTCACTACATCACACTTATAATTAGTCACTGTATTTTGGCATAAATTCCAGGCGTGAAGAAACCTTGCAGTACTTAAATAAAGCACTAGAAGCAAGCTTTTAAAATCCTTTTTCTTCTTTTAGGAAGGTATACTGGCTGTCACATTCTACAAAAACAGAGCTGTAGTATTTACCAGTTGATAGCAGAGTATAAATAAAAAGTAGGAGAGAAGAAATTTTAAACAGAAATTATGTTGTACATTAATGCTTCTGGACCACTCTTTATCCACTGCTCAGGTCTTCTCTCTCCAGTAGCCTTATCTATTGAAACGTCTCATTGAGCTTCAGCTATTCACACAGGGGAGTGAGCTTAAAAGAGAGGCGAGACATCTCCAATCATTCACTTAATCATACAGATCAACTATTTAGAAAAGAAAACTATGTTTGAACAGGCATCTAACTCCTCTGGAGAACAGAGATACTGCATCAAGAGGGACCTCCCTTGGTTTATAATTTAGATTCTACCACTTCTTAGGGAAAAAAAAAAAAAAATCACACCCTTTGCTTTAAAGGAAAATAATCTTTCTGGACAAAACAGATTTCCAGGACCAGGATCCCTTAAAGGAACACTACTCTTCTCAAAACAAACAAATAAAAAACCCACACACAAAACAAAATCAACAAAAGTAAACCAACCAACCACAGGCACTGTCCTCATGCTTCCTGGGTATAACAACCTCAGCTGGAAGCCAGTAAACAGCAGCTGACCTGTTCTTTTTCAAGCTACAAAACTGAACCACTGATGGCAGAGACTATTTTTCAGGAGTAAGCCTAAGGGCTCAGAGTTACCTTTTTATTTTGGTCATTCCTTCTACGAGTCATTCTCACAAAACATCAAGAAGACTTCTGTAGAAGGAATGTGGAAAAATAACACCCCTCAGCTTCTCTCAAACCTTCGTTGCATTAATACAGGCCTCCACAGCTGAACATCCTGGCGTAGCTCACAGATCCACTACTACTCCAGCATGGGAGGTCATGAAGACCACCCTCAGGTCCTTCCAAGCCTTTTAGTGTATTACAATGGAGTCTACTCAATTTCTGGCAGGCCTGGATCTCAGTAGAGATTCAGTGACCTCAGCTACAGCAAGATGTGAGAGAAGTAGCATTTTTAATAGGTTAAGTTATTAGCTCTAGAAGCAATTTCTTAACATCTGTAATAGTTCACAACAACAGGAATCAGCAGCCTGAGAACCTTAACCTCCCTCTCCCACCCCCATTCCCCCATCACCACCTTTAAATCACAGAATCATAGAACAGTTTGGGTTGGAAGGGACCTTAAAGATCACCTAGTTCCAACCCCCTGCCATGGGCAGGGACATCTCCCAATACACCAGGTTGGCTCAAAGACCCATCCAGCCTGGCCTTGAACACCTCCAGGAATGGGGCATTAACAATTTTTCTGGGCAACCTGTTCCAGTGCCTCACCACTCTCAGAATAAAGAATTTTTCCTAATAGCTACTCTAAATCTCCCCTCTTTCAATTTAAAACCCCTTGTCCTATCGCTTCACTCCCTGATAAAGAGTCTCTCCCCATCTTTCCTGTAGCTCCCTTTAAGTACTGGAAGGCCATTATAAAGTCTCCCTGGAGCCTTCTCATCTCCACGCTGAACAACCCCAACTTGCAAAAGTACTCTTAAAGTACAGACAGCAGGCAGATAAAAATCATTCAAGTTATAAATATCATAAGTGTAATAATGAATCGGTCACAGCTCTTTCAATGCTTGACTCAAATTTTTTTCTAGATTTAAATGCAGGAAGTATTACCTCAGGTAAGTTAGGAAGCCACAATGGTAGAAAACAGGCACATACCCAATTAGAAAACAAACAGATTTGGAAAACAAGCCTACTGTACTGCTACTCTTGTAGCTACTCATCCATATCCCACTTCAATGAGTTATTAAAATTAGCCAGACCATTCGGTCACTGGAAAAGCATGGTTTAAGCTAGGAACATGGGCAACTGCAACACAGAGGACGTTTTTATGGCCCTGTATTTAGCTTGAGCACCTGGAATTTCAACAGTCCTCCTTTCTTTTAGAAGTTCCAGAGCCTTTACTGCTCAAGAGGACATTACTGAGTTAATCTTGGAAAAAAAATTATAGATTTAAAGGTTACCTTTCACAAAAACAAACAAACAAAAAAGGCAAGGAAACAGCAAATCTCGCTGTTTCCTCTCTTTCTACAGATACATGAAACACACACATAACGTCACCCCAAATCCTCAGCAAATGGATGTTTAAAGCCATTCTGATCAAAGAAAATAAAAATAAATGTCAGCCAACAGAAAATACCTATCTTGGCTTTTAGGTGCACTTGATGCTTTGCTTCATCTTCTGCACAAATTCTGAATAAGTCACCAAAAGGCAAGGATTATTTTCTTTAATCACCAGTTCTTTCCTCTTGGCAGCAGTTCTGCTCTACAGGATTTCAGAGATTTTCTTTTAAGCAGGCATAGATTTACTGAGGACAGTGACAGATCTGTCCCCTTCCCTCACCCCTACTCACTGGTCCCGCTCAGTGCGGCACATGGATGCTTCTGTGCCACAGCCAAACCATAGCTGTCCTCACCCACCTCATGCCAGCTGTACACCTTTCACACAACGACTAACACAGCCCACTGGAGGGTGACAGAGCTATGCCTCTGTATCCTTAACAGTTAAATCCATCCGGACATCAGGAGCAATAACTTAACCGATTGCCATGGAGCTCTCACATTTATCCTTATAACAGGTTTGGCCTCTGGTATTTGTTCAAGACCTGAGCCACAAGAACTCTTTTATGTATTTAATCTACCTCAATGTCATTTAGGCATGAATCACCTCCTCAGTATCTCCCAATCTTTATGCTCTTCTTTTTTAAATTAAAAAACCAAAACAAAACAAAAAAACAAAACCACCAAACTGAAACATGCACACACCAAAAAATAAAACAAAAACTTCATATTTGATATTCAAGTTTTCTATAAAGTGTTTTTGGAAAGGAAGCTGATGTTCAAAGATTTTTTTCCTCAATTAAACATCTAATACTTAACTGCACGCAGGAGGACTTATGGTCTAATTCAGATTTGCACCATGTTTCTGATATTCACGTTGTAAAACTTCATTTAAGTTTGCAGGTAACTTTAGTTCAGGAAAAAGGAGAGCGGAGCATGATTAAATTCGACCTCTTTTACAAGAAACAGAGAAAAAATTATCAATCTTGTTACAGCAGCTAAAAAAGGCAGACATTTGTCTTTAAGTCAGGGTTTTTTTGTTGTTTTGGGATTTGGTTTATTGGGGCTTTTTCTAGAAAAGTGACATAGGTCTATTTTTCTAGGAAGCTGCATATTAGGGTAGCCCTGTCATCTGCTGCATCCTGCCTGCCAATTGTCTCTCCTGCCTCGCAGAACAGCTGCTTCGGAGTAGCAGCTCCCATTTGGTCCACTGGGCTGTTACCCACCCCAAACTGTCACCTGTCATTTTGTCACAGCAATAGCTGGCGCTGATGCCTGGCACCAGTGTGTGCTGCATTCTCACTAACCGTGGGCACGGGTCAGAAGGGGTGCAGGAGGAGAGACAGCGATCAACGCTGCAGCTGCTCTTGCTACCATCCCATGGCCACAGTAGCTTTACAGGTGACAGACCCAGCTCACGAAGCACAGCCTTCCTCATAGCAGTGACAGGCCTTGAGGTCGTCATCTGTAGCCAGGTCTTCTCTAGGTAACAGAACCCTCTGCAAGTGTTCAAGTAGTTTTGTGTTCTCTGACTGCTGATATCAGCAATTTATTTTCATATAATATGGTTTACAACAACACTTCTGGAGACACTAGTTATAATAGTAACCACAAATAGTTAAGTAAAGATGCATTAAATCAACTACAAGCAATGCCAGCATTTCCCACATTGGCTCTACTGGAAAAAAGATTACAGAAGAAGCTTGTATTTGTTTTCTGTAAAACCAACTTTTTAATCTTTGCAGTTTGTCACCTGTACTTTAGACTATAATAAAGCAAGTATTTTCAAGGTAGGTTAAATCCTGTGGCTCCGTTGCATAACCTGGCTCCTTATCTCAGAAATATATAATTAAACTTCACTGATCTCTGTGAAAGCTTAAAACATCAATGCTCAGTTGAAGACATTTATGGACATCATATACTGAGTAAATCTGGATATGTAACATATTTATTATCTGAAAGTAACTCTTACTTCTCTGAAGTACAAGAGTGAACAAGACTGTTTTACCTTTCTCCTGCAATTTTTGGAAAAGTTCAGCCATATCTGATCTATATAAGAGCTGTAAAAAAGTTTATTTGTATTGCTTTCAGAAAGTAATTCTTATCTCCCTCACACCTCTCTCCAGAGGAAGATGTTTATGTACAGTCATTTCCTTCATACAATTAATTCATAAAATATATATATGTACCAGAGCCCAAATCCCTCCACATTGAGGGAAAAAAAGGCATGCTACAATTTATTTTTCCTTAGTTCCAAGGTCCTTTCCAGACAGAACTTACCCCAAAGGCATTCTCAAAATTTTTTCTGAGGACCATTTCTACAGCTCGTTTGACTGTACACTTCATTTTCCGCACCTTCTCTGTGTCACTTGTGATCAAAACAAAGCCTGCACAGGTCTGCTTCTGGCCAGGATTTCAGTTCCCTACGTTTAACAACATATTTAGAACAAAGTAACTGAAAGTACCAAAAAAGGGGTTTAACAGCTTCTAGGAAGCATCAGCTGCCATAGAGCTTGAGGAGATTTCTTCCAGGCAGTCCCATTTAAGATACTACCAACCTTCTTCCACATGGCTTTTGATGGATTACCATTATTTGGCAGTCTGCAAGTAATAACCACTCAAAATACAATTTTGAGACTGAGAATCTGGAACAAAATTTAAAAAAAAAACCACCCACAACACACAGAGTGGAAGGACTGATGGGTAACTTATAACTGAGACATTTTCCCTCAAATGAGTCAGTCTTAGCAAGGATGCAGCTTTTCTTTTTCCACAAAGTTATTTTTTGCTCATTCTCTGAAATGGGAAAATGTTATACCTACTATTGCTCCAATATTTCAGAAATATTTATGCTAAGAGGTACAAAAGCTAACTAAATAAATTAGATCTCCAATTTGCCAGCAGCAGTTATGAATTTTTCTTGTTGATTGACAAAAAGCACAAGAAAAATAACAGTTTTTGCTCAAAAGGATTGGTTAAAGGCTCTACAGCTTTTTTAGCTCTTTGGGGGGGGAGGAGGCACTTTCCTTGTTTTCAAGTGTTCCTAAACACAACAGAAGTTGTTTAAGAAGGTGGCATTGAAGTTTCAAATGAAGATGAAACACATGGTGCAGCTGAAGGTTTTGGAAAGCAAGTAACACATGCTTCCTCTCTCCTTGCTTCTGCAGGACGGTAGCGTGCAACAATTTCCCAAGGGCTGACAAGCTCTAAAGACGGGTGGTTCTGTTGAATCTGCAAGGGCTGACAAACTCAGGCCACGAGGTTCTGCTCGATGTGTTAAGAGCACACACTAGCATCAGCAAGGGGATGTGCAAACCAGACCAGTGGAGACGAAGCCACAAGGATTCCTGCTGGAACCGAGGGCTCTGCACAGAGCTGCCTGGCAGCCCCTGGGGCATCAACACACCACTCCTCTGAGCATCCAGCTGGGGTTGGCCCATCAGCTGTGGCTCCACCAGGGGTACTGTGAGTGAATATGAGAGCAAACTATGTGAACAAGTAGGCGCACGCTTTCTTTGAAGTTACCTACTAATTACCATCTAATGAATAAAGGCATTCTAAATAACGCTGCATCTTACACACACATGCTAGGGAAAAGGCAATTCACACCAGACATGGGAATAAAGCATTGATGTCATTATAGGGAAGAAAACAGGATCAGATATTTGCCACTGATGATTTTATGAAGACATTTATAAACTTATTTACCTAGAGACCTCTATGTCAATGTGGCACGTGTATTTAGTATCCAAAAATACCTTGTTAAGCAACGATTATTGCTAATACACTGCATCCTAAGACCTCACTGCTTTCAAGTACTCTGCACTCTCCATTGCACAAGCACACAGTACCTGTTCTTGCCATTTTATTTTCTCACAGCTTTAGGCCAGCAATGATTTTATGCTTCCACAACACAGCATCCATTCAAAAAGAAAAAAAAAAAAATCAGATGAAGTTCAAGTTTTCAAATTCAGGGTACTCCATTTGAAAATATTTGCATAACTGGATATTTGCATAACTTTCACATTTACAGTTACTGTTATATGCATTGACATCATCCTAATTTGTTCCACAGCTGCTATCTGATTGTAGGAAATTTACACTACATCTAAGCTCTCTGTCATACGTAAATTTAAGTGAAGACCACCTCATTTAGCACTTCCAATCAAATTCTAAAGAAAATACAACAGGCAACCTGCTTTCCATAGCACCATAGTGATTGGCATTATCTTTGCTAACATTACTCTCTGATTGCACCCTGTATCAGTCTCAATCATCTTGCCTGGTGTCAGTGTCCAGGCAACCAGCCCAGTTACCTAGGTTATTTTGTCTATTCTGTTTAAGTGCTAAAGAGATCTTAGCTTTTCTTCCCATTTCCTGGAACTTCCCCAGACTTACAAGGTTTTTATTTAAAAGAAAATCACAACCAATATTAATTTCTGTAGTAGTTCTCAGTAGAATTGCTGTGTGAACCTTCAGAGAAATTTTAACAATTGTGATTCAAAATCTTCCACAGCCTCATGAAGATCTGTTCGGGATACATTAACATGCATCTACTCTTCCCACTGAATAGTAAAAATATGAATATTACAGATGCAACAAACTGGCAAACATGGCTGTGGTAGCTTATTGTGTTACTATCTGCAGCTGTTCATCCCATACTCTGCTCCTTGCAGTTACTGTCCTCAGAGCTGGATGTTTCGTTCTTTTAGGTCTGCTTTACAGGAAAAGCTATCAGTGAAACGGTTTTGGTGCTTTTTTCTACTATAAAAATTAAAGCCTCAAAACACTTTGACTTCAACAATGCATACTTCCAAATATTAAGAAAAATTCTGGGATTTTTTTTTGGTCCTATATCAGCTTAAGGAATTAACACAAGAAAGTAAAAATGCAGAACTCTTATATTAGATAGCTTCATAACACTTAACAAGCTATTTGTACAAATCTAAGTTAGAGTGGAGACTACAATACTGATCTCATTTTATATCTGCCTCCTTATTTAAAAAAAAAGCAACTACAAGCAAGTGTTTTTATTAGAATTTAGAGTTAGATTTAGAAATTTAATTTAGAAAGGGGCTATTGAAATAACCAACGCCTATAAGATGAAGAAAAAAAAATTTACTGGCAGCATAGTAAAGCAAAAGAAAGGCAATTGGAATTCGTCAACACCTTAGTCAAAGACTTATTGGTGATACACCCAAAGAGAAGAGATACTCGGGAAGATTGCAGTTTTGTTTTCTATTCTTACTCAAAACACTTAATACAAGTTAAAGATTGTGTAGTTCTACCAGAAATGTCATTTTTTGAAGAGCTCCATATTAAACCTTGCCCTGCGCAGGTAAACTGTGTATTAAAAAACCCAAACATCATTCTTCTAACTTGAAAAAGAGTGTCACTAAACAAATGCTACTGCTTGCACACACTTTAATTTCAACAGCATATTTTTTTTTGTACAAAATTTGTGGCAGGCTGCTAAAAAGCCCTGGCAAAGATTTTCTTTTTTTTTTTTCTGCTTGTAAAAGTTATTTTTCAGTGACAGAGAAAAACCCATGAAAGAAAGAAAAATGAATATAAGCTAGAGATAGACCATCACAGTCTAACATTTTGTGATTTCTAGCACCTGTATTCTCTTGGACGAGCAGTGGACTTGGCCGCGTTAGGTTTACAGTTGGACTCAATGATCTTAAAGGTCTTTTCCAACCTAAATGGTTACTCTCGCGAGGAAACCACAAACCTTCCAAAAATAACTTCTGCATGATATACCTGCTGACCTCCACCCTTACAACACACCCACAATCCTGAGAGAGAATGGGGGTATCAGTCCACATCACTGAAAAGAAAGCGCAGCCACCACAGCACAGCAACCTCTTCAATACACCACAAACTCTACAAGTTCCCTTGCTTAGGAATAGCTCTCTAATAGCTCTCTAGAGTTTCTAAAGCACTTATACAAGCCAACAATACTTTTTTTTTGTATTCTGTGCAGCAGAAGCAGACAATCTTTCTAATGTTCGTTTAGAGCATTTAGATTTGTCTTGAGAAATCATTGTACGTGTCTAAGGCAAAGAAGATACTAGAAGAAAGGCAAATTACTATTCAGAATCACTTTAACATTGCAGTAAATCACTTTATTTCCTCTCCTCTGTTCTCCAAGAGCAAAGATTGAAACAAGTTTTGGGAACTTGTTTAAGAACTTGTTAATAAACAATATTCTGGGACTTTAAGGAATATACCAAGGTGCATGTGGTCATAATAATAATTTAGTGGCTTAAGCATTGATCTCAGTAATATTCTACTGATTTCTGAACTTGCCAGTAAGTTTGTAACTTTTGTTACTTTTATCAGAGCTAATTTTCTAAGAGGCCAAAGCCTGCACAAGCACTAGGAAAAATAAAGCAGCCACAGTGTTTTCTTCACTGTGTCATTCATGCAGGAAACGTTTTTGAAACATGAGGTTCAGCCCCTGAGCACTGAACAGGGAACAAAGACACAGTCCAGAGGTTTAGAAGCCATTGTGCGTAACCAGCATCTGCAGAACCTGTAGAGAGGATCCAGGAATTACTCCTTGATGGGCAAGATGCAGCAGCCCTGCCCTTAGAGCAGATTTCTTTAAATGAAGCAACAGATGCCTGTCTCTCCTGTACACCTATGTGCAATGAAAGAGGAATAAGCCATTTCATCCTATTGTTTTCTGTCTCGTGGGACGCAAAGGAAGAACTGTCAAATCACAAGTTCTATTGCAGCAGTATGACATCGTTTTTCCTCTGAAACATCAAATAAAAACTAGCAATAGCCAAAAATTGAGAACAGAGCTCAACAAAACAAAAATCACATGAAAGATTTTTTTCATATTTTTTGAGAAAAAAACCCAAACAATCAGAATACAAAACACACAGTTAGAGGTGTTCATTTTAGGAAGCTTGTTATAAGAGACACAAGAATTTAGGAACCAGTTTCATTCTTTCCTCCCCACCTACCTCAGCCCCCGCTTTTGGGGGAGGAGGCACAAGAGAACAAAAAACAACTCTTCTACAGTTTTCTTCTCTAGAGAAGCCAAGAGTAATACTACTTTTTCTTTTTGACTGAAAGAGGGAAAAACATTCGGTATAGGTGAATTTAAAACCTAAGGCAGTTTAAGGCAGTTAGTGACATCAGCCAAACCCCTTATTCTTGGTGAGAAATGCCTGGTGTTACAAGGACAAAATTGAAATAATTAAGGAACATTACAGCTGAATTTCTGCAACCTCATCTAGAGAATACTCTGCAATCACCTTTTACTCATATGTTTACCATTTCCTCATCATTACTAGCAAAAAAAGTCTGAGCACCTTCTGTTCTGTATAGAATTATTCATAGAAGGTTCACTGTTTTCTTGATACGAATACTTTCAACAGTTTATAAAAAGCCAATGTGGCCATTTGGTTCAAGAATTACAGCACATTTTCTTAAGCTGAATAACCAGTACTCAAATCTCCTGAACACAGGCACTAAATAATGAGTTGTCACGCATCCCCCATCTCTAAGGATAGCACTGAAAATCATAAACAACTATCGTTCTGTACAGCTGAATTCCTCATCCAGGATACCACTGAGGACAGCAGTATTGCCTGATTTTGCACCAATCAAGCATGCACTTGTTTTTAGCTAGATTTAAAGATTAGCCCCACTCTCATCTTTCCACAACTTTCTTAAATCATTTAGCTTAAGAAGGTTTATAACCAGCATCACTGCAAACAGAACCAAATTCTTGACCTGGACAGCACTGAAGTGCAGAGAATTTGTAACCTAGCAGTTATCACATACCTAAGGCGTATCTCTCATCGATTACAACCAACATTGTTTTTCCATATCAGAAAGGATGGGGCCAAAAACTTCTAGCTTGTTATTTGGCTGTCTTCCACCAAGCTACACAAGCCTTTCCTAGAGAGGAAATCTGGCATAGGGTGATGATGGAACTACACCACCACCACTTCACTGACCAGCTACTCCTAATGCCAAGCACCACCTGGAAAGGTAGCTTGCTTCGCTTTCGTTTTAACAGAAAGCAGCTACCTTTCAACTACACACATTCACAAAGAATACCTATGTAGATAATTAACACAGAACACTTGCATGTTGAAAGTTCACATGACCTTAGCGATCTATATATAGTGACAGTTTTAGATCTGTGAAAATACAAAGAAGCTAGATAGAAAATCACGTGAAATCCAGGTGGCAGTGGTTTGTACCACCACTGAGGGAAGGAGTTGCAGAGAATGGGTTGCATTGAGGGAGAGTTTCAGAAACGTTGACAGCAAACAATCAGAACTTCTGAGGAAAACAAAAAAGTTTAATAAAGTCTGTTTTGGTGTTTGTTCAGCAGTTTCTTGGGTCCCAGTGGGAAAGGAGAAACAAATAAATATGAAGCTTAAGTTCCAGGCCTATACCTCACTTGTATATCCCAGTTTCAAGGGTTATTTGCCCAATTTGAAAAATATCATGTTGTATTTTATAAAAACATCCATAAATATTCCTAGGAAGCAGGAGAAGTAGCTCTATCTTCTATCTATACAGTACCTTCTAGTAACCCTTTCAGTATTTCTTTAAAGCCATAAGAATTAGAAAAGCTTTTATTTAAAGGGGGGGCAGAAATAAAATTTTCATTTAAACCAGGGACTGCAGCTTGAACCAAAGCAAACAAACCACACAGATACCACAAGAATTAACAACACTGAGAAGACCATCACATACCTGTTTTCATTCCATCTCAACACAAAATCATTGGAACATCAGCAGGAATCCCAACAGAAAACAGCCAAACCAGCAGACCAAGGAAACACTGAAAGCTAGTTTTGCCGCACCACACTAATTGCAAGTTCTCCACCCTTTCCCCCACAGAAACAGAATACCAGGAGACATTGCAGCAACACCTGAATACAATCTCAACCTAATTGTGCAGTGGAGAAACAAGAGGGGCACGGGGGAGAAAGGCTTTTTTTGTGTATGTGTTCGTTTTCTCATCTGAGTGTTATTTTCAGTTAATGTAGCAGCTGTGACTCTTCCCAGGTGAAAGGCATTACCATATTCCCTTTCAGGCTGAGGGCAGGCTATTCAAACCCTGACGCAGTGTCCCAGTGCAATTAAAATACACATATCTGGCAGACAAAATCAAAAGAGGCTGGAGGGGAATTTGGGGTTTTAGAGAAGATAAAGTTAAGATCAGCTTAAAACAGCAGAAGTACGCTATAATTTCTGTTTATCAGGCTGGTTGCTTTACAAAAAGACTAAGTCGTGTTTGGAAAGTGACTGTTAACTGCAAAAATACACTGAATAAGCTTTACTTTCCTTTCAGAGCTCTCATCCACCAAAGCTGCCTCAACACTGCCTGTTGTTGGTCTCCATTTCCCTGAACAGGTACAAGGAAGAGCAACACAGCTAAAATAATGTTGTGCTCCTTTCACTGTTAGCTACAGTAAGATTTGTGTGTGAAAGGCAGGACTGGCTCAGTTTCTCTGCTCCTGTATCGATGCTTTCCTTCTTTCCCATTTCACATACAATATAACCTACCTTTGTATTCCATTACACAGTCACAAGACTAAACAAAATTTTCACTACAGAAAAAAATGCTTCATGGGGAAAAAAGACAGTGCTCTACCAAATTGCCCTTCAAGTCCACACAAATTTTATGAGAAGGTTATGTATTTATGAATGTAAAGATATGCTTACCTTGATATAATAAAAACCTAAAAATAAAAATCAGTCTTATTACACAAGGTTATGCTGAAAACTACTGATTTAATTTTTAATTAAATGGTTAAATTTTGTTCTAAATTCCCTATATTTATTAAATTTGATTAACTAGAATATAAATTAGTATACCTTAGTATATTTGAAGTAGTAACACTTTTCCTTTTACTCTAAAGGGTTTTTTCACCTCTTGGACATGCATCAACTCCAGACATATACACCAATAAACATATTTTTGTTAAGGCTCTAAAACAAGGGGGTAAGAACAGTAAGTAAAGCTTTGTTTGTCATTTAAAATTGTGAAAATTAGCACTAACATCTATCTTTAAGAATACAAAAAAGCATACTTACAGAGAACATATGTCCTGACAATATAACCTTACCCAGCAATTAGTGAATGAGTAATTCAAGTACAAAACCAATTTTGTACCCATTTTGGTATTTGAATTAAAGCGTGTAGCTTTGAAGAACAGTGCAAGTAAGTAAGAAGAGTAAAATAAAAGTGGAGGTGGTTAGATTCAGCATTAAGTATTGCAGCTAGCCCTTAAGTTTATTTAACTACGGATTCCTAAAAGAAACCTAGAAAAAGTTGACTGAAAAGCTAAAAGTAGTGAAGCATCACTGCAGTTACATGTAAAACAAAATGGATATTAAAGAAATTAAAATAGAAATAGATTCCTAAAGTTGTCTCAGGAACAGCATATACACCTGTGAATGAGTACTAATCTTAATCCACTGCATCTGTTGAGGCTGATTACTGTGTTTGGGTAGTTAAAACCTAAAGGAAATGCAATGCAGAGATCTCAACAGCAGATGTTGCTTAAAAGTCTTTTAATGGAGATGAAACAAGCCCAAAAAATCCAGCAGCTTTCACTGGGTTTCTGGGGTTTCTTTATTTTTTCCTTTGGGGAAATTAGCCACAAATCATTTTGAAAAATAATCATTTTCTCCCTCTTTTTCCTGGGCACAGATGTCTGGCTTATACAATTCACAAACAAATACATTAGAGTATTAGACAAAGCAGATGCATTCTTCACAAAGCAAGGTCAATGAGGGCCTCACGTGTCCTATAGTTTAACTACCCTCACGACAGAAGCATTGCTTGATCCAGCATAAGCTCAATTACTTAAATACTTCATTATTTTAGTATCCAGTTTAAGCACTCAAATCCAACCTATTTTATTCAACTTCAGCATTGTGTTTAGTCCAAAAGTGACAGTAAGTAGGGAGAAGTGTATTCAGCACCATCTGCAATTAAGTTCCACTTGACTCACACCTAATAACATATACACTTAAAATTATATTTTCCTGGATTTCAGTCCAATACTAGTTGCAATTAATTACACATATACTTATTTCAGTCTATACATAGGGTCTGTTTCTCCTCATATTAGTTATTTACTTTTGTATCTATGGGGAGGTTTTTCTGCTTTATACCTATAGAAGTGATGTTAGAGTTTGAGGTCGATGCTCAATGGCAGAACTGCCATAGCCCATAGAATTAACTACTCAAAACGATCCTTAATGAACTGGCAGAGCTTCATTCAGCTTTATCAGAACCAGGAAGCCCACGCAATGAAAGAACTATTTCTGCACTATCCTGCTTCAATTTCAAAGACTGAAGTACCTGGAAGCAGCAGGTAATAGAAGTAATGATAATTCATAGCAAAGAATTTAAATCTTCTTTGCCAACCTGCACACACACACACACACAAATGCGCTGTCCCAAGTAGAAAAGAGAAAATGTTCTGAAACTGGAAATTTCAGATCAGCACCCTACTATTATTGTAACCTACAACTGGTGTTTGTCTTCACTAGATCATATAAAATATCACTCTTTTTTGTTCCTTTGTGCTGAAAGTATGTATCAGTAGTAATGTCAATTCTGGCAATGAATTATTTCTAAGTTTTTTCTTTTGCAGATGGACATACACATGTATCTACCAATTTTTGAAGAAATACCTTACATGAATGTCCTTTACTTTAAAATTTGCCTAAGGCAAACAGTGGCAGAATTTGGCAAATTTTTCAGGGTTTCAAGTCTAATTTAACTTTACTTTTCCAAATTCAACACTAATCATAGAGGTAGATAGTAAGAGCTGGAAATTACTGCTTTTCGCAGAAGTGGCTGGCAGCATTTCTCACTTCCATCTTCTGCTGAATTTGGGCATTTCTGGTTATTGGGAGCTAGGATTTGCTGCCCCACGTAGCTTACTAGCCAACTAGAAGTCTCTTAGCACTTTTGAAGTAGGCCTCTTGATTCATGCCAATTTGGGGATTGAAGTGAAAGCATCAGCGTAAGCATCTGTGAGACACAGCAGCTTCTAGCTCTGAGCAGCTCTACCCTACACAATTCAGAACTCTATCCATCCAGAGTTTTTGAACTCTGTACTATGTGTAGGTTTATGTTAAGACAGTAGAGTTACGATCCCAACCCTTTTTGGAACTGTCTTGGTTACCTGACTTTCACTACCATTCATGTCTACCCACAGACAGAGGAAGGTCCAGTTCCTTCCTCAGCAATCTCAGAGCATACCATGGAGTGGAAGCCTATTTATTAAACTCCAAGTATCTTTAAAACTGCTTCACTGCTTAAAAACAACAGGTGCGTTTGCATTTTAATGAAGGATCTAAGTACAGGAAAGGAATCCATTTGGTACACAGTAAGATGAGTTTTGTGTCAAGAATATGATGGGGAAAGGCATAAAAATAGCAGTGGGAGTAGTCACAGCATTAGACAACAGGCTAACACAAGTAAAGGAAGGAGTAAAGGGAAGCAAGAACCAGAGAGAGATAAAACGGGCAAACTACCAGACTGGGTTAGCCCCATTGGCAATAAGATACACTTAAACTTCATGGAAAATATCAAAGGATTTAGAGATAGACATAAAAAAGAACAATGGGACATTGTTCAGTGTACAATGAGAGAATCATAGAATGGTTTAGGTTGGAAGGGACCTTAAAGATCACCTAGTTCCAACCCCCCTGGCATGGGCAGGGACACCTCCCACTAGAAACTAACGCACTCCCTCACAACCGCAAATTCTGCAGTCGAGTTTCCCAGACTGGGGAAATCGCAGGGGTCAGCACACCCGGAATGCAGGAGATGAGCCTCACCCTGGGAAAACTACCTGCCTGAGCACAGTGTCTCCTCTGCCATATGATTCTATTTCCGTCATTTTAAGTGGAACAAAGGGATGAGGAGATGATACAGTGGCAGATAAAGATGATTATATTTAAAACAGTTAGGGAAGAGAGGCTTTAAAATACTTTCAGAAGACAATATAAAGGAATCTGATGCAAGATGGACTCAAGGAAAGAAGGAGAAAAGCCTTTAGTAAAACGGTAAGATTTTGCTTCTAGGAGAGAAAGTAAAGTGAAATTACAAGAACAATTACAAGCATTTGAAAGGGAACACTTGTAAAGAGAAGCCTTCATCATGAGACCACAGTAGAAACTTTGGGACAGACGTCAGGAATGAGAGTTTGCAGAAAAAGGGAAGAACTAAAATTCAGCATCAATTTGGAGTTCTAAGATTACAGTCAGAGATGTAAGCTTTGGCAGTGAATGAGCTCAACTTTCACAAAACAGTGAAGTTCTAATAAAGTAATTTTCATTTAAGCTAATCAGTTACAATTAGAAAAGCACCTGAAATAATTTTCAACTACCATAACCAAACAGTGGGTAGGCGAGCAGCCTTTAAGTAGATAATTTCATTCCCACACACAAGCCCACACGTTGCACAAAGTATGGAACAAGACTCAAGTGTCCTGCACAATGAATGGTCTGACCATGAACCATTTGTCCACAGATGAACGTGCAGTGTCAGCCTGTCAGCAGGTTCTGTCACTACCATCCCTTTCCGCAGCACCGCCGGCGGCAGGAGCTCTTGCTAATATGGAGACTTCTTTGCAAGGGCTGCAATGTTTTGCTGCTGGGTGGCACTGGAGAGGATACACTTTTGCAAGCAAAGCATGATCCCCATTCAAGCCTAAGGGCAGATTCAAACCAAGTCAAAATACTTACAGCTGTAGTTGCTCTTTCAGCTGGAATTTTAGAATTTTCACCAACCTTTAAGAAAATGTTAAGAAAAAAAAAAATCAGGGAACCTTACAATATCAGGACTAGGACTTAACTTTCCCCATATTAATCAGAAAAAGTAATAGTCAAGTGGAGAATTGAGATGTTGGTTCAATTTCTTTGTCATTAGACAAGAGTGTCATAACTAATTCCAGACTTGCTTTCTATTCACTTCTTTTAAAGCAGAAGTTAAATTCAGGAACCCTGTAACAAAGTTATGAATCACTGGAAGATTATGGGTAAAGTAATATGAAGACATATTACTTTGCTTGTAATGTCTCCTGCCTGTGAGTGCCTACATTTCTGGTTACTCTGTGGAACTTTAATGGCCTTCACATTTAGAAAATGCTGATAGCCTATTCTTGAAATACCTCTTTAAGAGGTCTTAAGACCTCTAAAAAGTAATTCCAGTGGCCCCAGAAAAAAAAAAAAAATTGAAAGTGGACTAAAAAAAAAAAGGAAGTCCTTTTGAACACAGGAGAGTTTTTGTATTTCCTTCCCCTGTCCCTATGACCTTACAGAAAGACGTCTTTTGGCGTAGAGTCTAGGTTTTTATTTGAAAAATAAGTTTGTCAGATGACGATTTAAGAGAAAAAAATTATATACTCTCAGATTTTGCTTAATACAGGAACAATTTCATTGATTTTCAGCTCAATTTTTTTTTTTTGGCTTTATTTGTCTTTCTACAGAAAAAGACTGATAGGTTTTAATATCGCTCAAACTCAAGAGCTAGAAATGTGACATTCCCCAGCTCTGCTTCCCTGCTCTGCAACAGTTCCTGGGGGCAGATATTTATAGAGAATCTGTTATAGGGTGAATTGGGGTATATTTTACCACAAAGTAAGTCTAGCATTGAGAGGATATGAGAATCAAACATAAAATGCACCACCAGTAAGTGTTTGAGCAACAGAGTAACTAATTCACTATGAAGACACCACACTTGAGCATTGCAAGGCCAAATGCTTAATAATTCATGTTTGTTACCAGGGCTATCAGTAGCAAAATGTGAATAGCCATTTAAACATTTTAAAAGTAAGTTTTCCGTCCTTTTAGTCCAAGAATATGTTATATTATCAATGCTTTTAAAAAATCGAACCAAAGAACCCCAAACCAAAACAAAAAGTTTTTGGCCTTCTGACTGATGAAAACCTGTATATTAACACCCAGGATGCAAATATTTCTCTAATACATGCACTCACTGATTAATCTTTTCTGGAAATTGTTATTTTAAATTGTTATTGCAATACTACCATAAAACATCCCAGGGCTTTTGGAGATTAAGGATTTTTCCTTTTTTTTTCCCATTTTAATTGCCATTCACCATGGCTACTACATATATTGAATCACCAATTTACCACTAAAGGCGTAAGAATTTTTTACATCACTTTCCGTTACTGTTTCCATTAACGATAAAATGTGATGTTTGCTGAAGATCTCTGAGGTATAAACTAAAGCGACTACAGATACAGCCACGCTACCCCTCACAGACAGAAATACTGGCGGCTACATCTGCGATAAGCATTTGCACGTTGGTTTAATACTTATTGAACTTGACTGAAAATATATTACCTGCTTAAATTTGTATGTGGAAACTAAGTCACACAAACACAAACAAACAAAAAAAAAAACCACCCCAACCCATGATTAGTAACGCAATTATATGGCAGGGAAAAAAGTATGATGAGGCAGTTATTCAGAGATTACACCACTCCGGAGTCACCGAATCTCATTTCTCTCAGAGAAACACGGTCACGCGGACCGGGATAAAAGCACAAAAACCAGACGCCCCCAAAGTACCGATACCCGTTAAAATTCACCCCAGAGGAAGGGGCCTCATTTACGCCGCGCTCCCACAGAAGCGCAAGGTGCCCCCCGGCACCAGTCCCCCCACAGACGGCGGCGGGAAATACCCCCAACCGCCGCCACCCTCGCGCCGTGGAAGCCCTGCCGTGACGCAGGCGGCGGCGGCGGCGCGTGGGGCCCTGCGGAAATGCCAGAGCGCCCCCTGCCGGGAGGAGGAGGAAGCGGCGGGGAAAGCGCTGCGAAAGGACCCTTCGGGGGCGGGAGGGGGGGCAGGGGGAGAAGGGAAATATCTTTAAAAAACCAAAATCTTACACTTTTTTTTTTCTTCCCCCAGCCATATTCAATTGTAAAAGCTACAGCAGGGGATAAGTGAATTTAAACTTTTAAATTTTATCTCAGAGACAAGATTTTTTTTCTTCCCACGCTTTCTACTGCCACCTGGTAAAAATAAATAGGTTTAAATCTGGTAGGGGCTGGAAGGGACCTCAGGAGATCATCTAGTCCAACCCCACTGCCACAGGTGGGTCACCCAGAGCAGGCTGGACAGGCACGCATCCGGGTGGGTTTTGAATATCTCCAGAGAAGGAGGCTCCACGCCCGCTCTGGGCAGCCTCTTCCAATGCTCTGTCACCCTCAGGGTAAAGAACTTTTTCCTGATGTTGAGACAGAATTTCCTGTGTTCCAGTTTGTGCCCGTTGCTCCTTGTCCTGTTGCCAGGCTCCACTGAGAAGAGTCCGGCCCCATCCTCTTGACACCTCTTTAGATGTTTATATGCATTAATTAGATCCCCTTATTTGTTCTTCTTTTCTCCAGGCTGAACAGCCCAGGTCTCTCAGCCTTTCCTTCAAGAGAGAGACGCTCTATTCCCTTGATCACCTTCACAGCCCTCTGCTGGACTCTATCCAGTAGTTCCTTGCCTTTCTTGAACTGGGCAGCCCAGAACTAGACACAGTATTCAAGAATCATTAAGAGCAAATGTGGAGCCAATGCTCTGCTACAAAGCAAGGCCTTTGGTTAAAAAAGAAAAAAAAAAGTAGTAAATCAAACTCAAAAGTAAATTAATCTTAAGGAAAACCACTCTCTTCTACATGGTAACCGAATGTACCTATACATGGAAGGCAGGTGGCTGGGGACTGAAAAAGGTATATGGAGTGCTGAGTCTGGAAACATCATCCCACCAAGCTCATGTGCTCAACTGATGTGTCAAAGTGGTTCTAAACCTTCCCTTGGTCTTTGAAGAAACATGTTAGGAAAACTGAACTGTCATACAAGGGTACATTTTGTCTTCTGTTTAATATAAAGGAAACTTTAAGCAAGCTGGTGCTTCAATAAATTGTCTACAGTTAAGCAACAGGAATAGAGATTTCACGCTTAATATCACCAACTATCCCAGCACGTAAATATGTATCTCAATCATCGTATTTATAGTCAAAATGAAATATATTCTTAAGTGCTGGCTGAAAACATTCTGGACGACTCACAATTCCAGAATAACATTACAGACTTGGAATCCTAGAATTAAGGATGTGAATGACACCTAGAAACTCAAACAAATGGGTTGCTTGTCAGAAATGCAGAGAGCGCTGTTGCAGCCCTCGCTGCTGCCAGGAAAATGGAGTTGAAGCAATACAACATGTCCTCCCACTTGCATGAAACACTACAAAATATTTAAGGCAAGTATATTTTCCACATCACCCCACTCAATCACTCAATAAAGTGAAAATTATTGATATCTCTACAGTTTCCAGTGAAATTAAAGAGAACAATAAAATGCCATATTTCTATTGCACAGCTAACAACTTAGGGAAGAAGAACAATGATTTATGAATATATTTCTATTGTCATTCAAAATAAAGAATCAGCAGGATAAATTATTCTAACTTATAATGAGCAATATATATAAGAAGTACTGAGGGTCTTGTCAGTGTTTCTTCAAAATGTCAAGAAAAAGAGCAGAATGGAATAAGGAGGCAGTCATCATTTTATTGCTTTTTCTTGCCTTTTTCTAATTAGGTGACTGACAGAAAGAAATCCCCTGTATGGAAAACTCTTGAATGATTTAATAAGGGGTGGTGGGGAGAGAGAAAAACAGTCTGTAGAAATTTCTTTGCCCCTACCCTTTTTGCTCCTTCCCTTGTTTCCTCCGTTTTCTCCACAAAATAATAACTTCATAGAATCATGAAGAGGGAATGTTTACTCCCACAGCTCTTGGGATCATAAAACACTGCCTAAATATTTCATGTGCCCTCTGTGTTAGAAATGAGCCCTTTCTATTTGAAAAGGGCTATGAAAAATAAAACAAAACAGGACTTGCTTTGTAGTTTGAGAGTTTCTGTGTAACTAAAGTTATTTGTTAAAATTATTTCATTATTATGTACGCAACAACCCATTTATAACCTCTAGATACTTCTAAACTGTATAAACTGTAGTGTTTGTATTTTCTGTTTCACTACAGGAATTTATAATTGGACTTAAGGCCCAAAAAAGTGTAGCTAGACATGAAACAAATATGATATAGAGTATAACCATCCTGTATAAAAGCCCTTCCATAAAAGGTGCTGTATATTGCACACGCTGGGGAGCCAGGCACACATTGTACCAGCAAACTGCTGCTGTACAACCCAATACGCAACATTTCTCTCAACATTTCAAATCGTCTTTTAATATTGAAGAATGACTGCTACTCTATAGACAGGTACAACACGTCTTTTCTCACAAACACTCTGCTCTATTTCAAGAGAGGGTCAATGTACTTTCAAGCATTTCCCTTTAGAGAATCACAGCTTTATTCCATGTAGGCTCTTTGGCAGAGGCGGATAGAGCTGGCTGAAAAGTTCCTCCAGACTTTTGTTCTTCTTATCAAAGAAAAACAAACAAACAGTCATTTTGATGCAAGTTTTTCTTCTCTTTGAAAAGAAAAACTGTCTTTTCATACATTACTCATTTCTAATTTCCCCATTTTCTCCAATTTTCTTCTTATTGTGTTTGTTCTACTTATTTCAGTGGAATAAAGAAAAAGAGAGACTGTTTTTCTACCTCTTTTTTTTTTCACTTGAGAAGAGAATAATCCACATAAACTGTGTCACAGCATGTAAAACATTATTTTTTTTTTCTTTCATTCCAAACAGGGTCGTTTTCCCCATCATTTCTGTTAACCAGAGGAAGAATATGACATTTGACATCTTTCAAGTCCCATGGCTCAAATCTCTTCAGTTCATGCAAAGCTCTTTTCAGTATAGCACTCTGCTTGCCTAATTCTGTGAAGAAGTGAAGAAGCAGTAGAAAGGGAAATAATCATCACTCATCCGAACCATTCTTAGTTTTATGAACAAATGTTTGTCATGCAGCATTTTGTTCAATAATATCTTGGTTCTTCTTGTTCTCAAATAATAAGACCAATAATCATGACACTGGAGCATTGTTATCACATCTCTGACCACCTGCAAACACTATTAAGCTGTGTGTTCCTACTAATCTCAATATTATCCCTAAGTAAATTGTCTGAACTAAAAAGCTGACAAACAAAATAAATGGTGGGAAACGGCTTGAAGCAAAAAATGAGTCAGTAACAAAGTACTAGCACTTTCTGTGACAGCATACTCAGGCTACTCCTATTTTTTCCAGCAATTAAAAGAAAAAACCTTTTAAAAACAATCGCTATATGAGAAATACTTGTTATGATATTTAAGCCTTTGGTCCCAATCTTACCCCTCTGTTACTGGCATGAGGTTTTATGTTAAAGGAAGTTTAGAGATGTACTGTCTTAAGCAAGGACGTATTAAACATTGATGATGGTTTAACAAGGGTTAACTGATGGTTTAAGAAGGGTTAACTGGTTTACTTAACCACCTGTGTGATTAAATTAGAAAAGAAAACCAGGTCTGTGACAGACAACTATAGGCTTGCATGTATGGGGGGACAATTGTCTACTGTCTTTGGTAGATGGCTGCACAGCTACAAACACTTTTAACACTTGTCCTAAGAAATGGCAATATGAGCCTTTGTTTCCCTGCCTGGAGTCTAATGACAAAAGCAGACTTTAAAAAGAAAAGCCTATGCATTATGTTACTATTTTAACTGTAATTTAAGTCCGGTTCAAATGAGGTAATTAATCATTAGTTTGTTTCTTCCTCAGAAATTCTTTGTAATGCTTTCCATTCTAAAGAGGGTGCAAATAAGGACTTCAAAAGAGAAGGTTATTGAGAGATCAGAAGTCTGGAATCTATCACATTTGGCTTTCAGCGGTACTGTACTTTGAGTGCTGTTTTCTTACCCATATAAACCCACTGGAATAAGACCAATAAGTACAGAGATAGCATTATTCTACGCTCCCACTGAGACTGAACAGCAAAAAGAACCCTGGCAGATAGCATTAGCTTTGGCCCTAGACCAAGAGACCTGGCATTTAAGAAAGCTGACAGATTGAATCTGATCTTTATTTTAACAGGGTGAGCACAAGCCTGTGCACTAATCTAGGCCTATTATAGATGTAGGAGGTAGCTAGATCCCTTTGCTGAATTTATGCAGAGGAATAATTACATCTCAGTACAGTAAACATTTTTCACTAGCAGCTTAACAATTTACTTTGCTATATGTACCATGGTGGTCTTGAAACAGACTGTTTATTAAAGCAAAACCAGTTTAGCCTTAGGTTTCACCTTCATCCAACACCTCCAAAGCATTTTATGAGAGAAAACAATAGACTTTTCAGGTGTATAAACTGAACCAATTTCTGTTCTCACTACAACATCCAAACAGGAACCAAATCCATTTGACTCGGTGTATTTATAAGAGCAAAGCAGGTCATGGGGGACTATGTTTCTATTAAGCATACAACTATGTCTCACAGGGTTGCTGCACTCAGCAATGCCTTCCTGGCTCGGTCTGTGCTGGCCACCCTATAATTGTACAAAACATCTTTGAAACTACCCCTGCCTCTATGTTTGAAATACAGTAATCATTCCTAATACTGTTATTAGAGGAAATAAACTGACAGCACAGAGAAAGCTCCCATCTGCCACTTTTAAATCCATGTATCCGCTGGATCTCAGAAAATGTGCTGCAGACTCAGAAGAACTTCAGAGAAAAGTAAAATGCTGAAATAACATTTTGGAATGATTTCTATACAGGCAATAGCCAGGCAAGCAGTCCCTGGCCAGGACTTTGAAGGGATGTGACAAAAGTCTATAAATATCTCTATCACTGACAGTATCTGGAAATTTATTTGCTTTTTGTTTCTTCAAATAGTGTAATTACGGTCCATCATATTAAGCCATCAGAAATAAGGTTTAAAACAAGCAAAGGAGGTAGTTTTTCTGTTCAGTGTATCGCTAAGGCTATGCTGAAGTATCACAAAGTTTCAAGGGCAGCCTGGGTAAGTTTGTGAAGAGAAATGTGTTTAAGATCATTGAATATAAGGAAAATACATGCTTTTCGGAAAGGTCCTTCCTTCCTTTCAACCACTTGAACTTCAAGTGGTTGAAGCAGTCAGAGACTGCTAGGAAGAAACATCATGTTTGCCTTGGGCCACTGTTTCTCCCTAATCATGTTTTTGGCCACTGTCAGATGGGACACTGGGCTACACAGAACCTTTGTACTGTCCTGCACAAGTGCTCTTTACATTCTTATATTTATTGCTTACTAGCAAAATATACACATTCAGCCTTGTCACTCACTGGGGAGTGACATTTTTTAGTACTTTAGTACTTCTTACTTTAGTAAAGTATTCACTTGGGATTGCATATGTCTCTATAATATGTTGAAAACTGCAAGGAAAACAAAATCGCCCCATGTTTAACAGGTACCATTTGAAAACCCATCGACTCTTATTTCAGTCCTCTGTTCCATCTCAGATTCAAGGAAATACTTGATGTTTTCTAGAATCTGCAGAAAATTTCAAGGCTTATGGGAAAGCTACTTCTAGAAGTTTGTTCTTAAACTACTCCGCCTGCATTCGACCTGATTGTGTAGTAGAATCTCATCTAGTAAGTATACACCACACACAAGATTATTTTTTTAAGATGCAGAACGTATGATCCCTGTTACTAGAGGAAGAGATACTTCACAAAAGCCACATGAATCAAATCTGTCAGTGATACTCAGGCTCTTCTTTTCAGATTAGGTCTTGTTTTTGCCATTTTCATTTACTTCATGTAGGCACTGGAATGAGGAGTGAACTTTTGAAAACACGCAGAATACACCAAAGATTTACTATTCAGGTACGTCCTACATGTCCTCTAATGTCCTAGAGTATGATTTCAGAACACAGCTGCACATATTTGTGTCCCAAGAAATATATATTGTCCATGATTATGACATTTGGAAGTCAGGAATGTGGACCTGGGATGCACAAGTTCTCCATCCACTCCTGTCTGCTCAGAGAGGTCACACACCTTAGGCAGAAATCAACAAGCATCTACCTACCTTAGCAAATCAGAACACAGCAAAGACCTTTCCCTTTGCAGATTAATCCTGATCAAAGATGACAAAATCTTTCTTACAGGTTTGCATAATCTATATTGGCTTTTTACAAATTAATACAGTTTTAAGGACTAATGAAGAAATATAAATCCTATCCCAACTACTCAACCGAGCAGCATTTAGTGCTTTTCTGGCGTACCTAAACTCCTGCCCAAACTCGTGCCCATCTGCTAGAAAAGCATTCTGGCCATTCAGCAAGGTGAAACCACGCCAGCAGATGGTGTCCAGTGATAGACTGTCAAATGCAAATAACCAGTTTCCAAAGAAATACCTCCTAATGGAAAACACCAACTAATTAGGTTGTATAAGCCATTCCAAAAACATCCTACCTATTTATATCTGTTGGCAAGATGAAGACTTAGATCATATTTCTGGGCACCTTGCCCCTCCTTTTCTGCTTAGACATCCATTTGAAGCATCCTTCTTAGTATAAAGGGTATTAGCATTCTATTTAGCAGCCAGATAATTACATACTGTTTAAAAACCAACCAAACAAACAAAAAAAAACCCACCTGTCCATTCACTTCTAAGTTCCAGGATGACGAAATTTAATTGAGTCAGGTAAATCACTGAAACCAGCAATACTTAATTTACTGAAATGAAAAAACACCTTAATCTTTTTAAGAAATATATTAAAGTTATGTAGTGATAATATAAAGGCAAGGTCTACATTTATTTGTACCTTCATTTATATGGAAGACAGCGGGCTGGATCTTCCAGCACCTCAAATGCAAGTCATTGCACAGATGAATTTTTCCATTGGGCAACAGTGAAAAGAATAATGGAGTCCAACATCTGCTTGACATAGCACAAGTCACTGCCAAGTCATATTAGCTGTGCACTTCTCTGTGCTAATATACACATTCTAAAGATTAAGAGCCAGAAATACAGAATGAATAACAAATAACAAATGAAAATTAGATATATTATTAACACATAAACTTGCACTTCAGCCTTATCTTTTACAGGTGTTTTTAGGTATTAAAAGTCAGTATCTCTGGTAAGGCTTTTGAGAAGAAATCACTGGCCTCTACCTCTGTGGAAAGGCAGGCCTGCCTGCCTGGACCCTGGAAACCAATGCATCTGCTCGAAGATGTACTTAAGAGGAGTTCAATTCATTCAACAGAAACAATTAAAACTGCATCATTATTAACTATGTTATTCTTTGGAATAATTGCTGCAGTGAAACAGAAATTAATGGAAAAGTAGTGTATAAATATCTGAATGTGCTGTGTCTTTTATCCAGTGTAAATTTTTATAAAAATTTTATGAAGAAAGTTTGGCCCAAAATGTCTAGAACTCACTGATTTTTACCAACATATTTACCTTTGTCAGAATTTGCTGTTTACTAGCTTTTTCCACAAAGTCAACATATTTAAAATCTCTGTGATTTTTTTATTATAACTTTTGACAGATAAATTCACTCAGGCGCTAAATTTGTACATCTGCTCCTAGAACACATGGCTTTTGAGTCATAGTGAGGGTTGTTTCACTAACCCTTTCTGGAAAAACTTTGCCTGGGATACAGCCCACAAGTCAGTGAAACGTAGTGTGCTGTCCTAAATCAGCAATCATGCTGCTATATAGAAGAAAGCAAACTTTTTATTTTCTGGCAATTGGAATATATTAAGGGAGCCATCAAAATCACAAAACACAACTTGCAGCTCTAAAACCTCTAAATATGTCATTGAATTCACACACGTTGGGAAGTCAAACTGAAATAATATACAAAAATCTGCATCAAAACTCTGTGGGAATAAAGCATTTAACAAAAGGAAACAAAAAGATCAGGAAACTCCACAGAAGTAACTGTCTGTGTCACAGCAATTAAATCTTTCAGGGGCTTCCTATGTATATTGTCATTAAAAACACCTACAGGTTGAATTTACAGCTGTGATGAGTGATTAATCCTATAAAGCTTCAGAAGAGGTAAGTTCAGGTGAAAACCACTTCTAGTGGTTTTCAACCAAGCTCAAAAGGAAAACTTTAGTCTCCAGTTAGAAACATACTGGCAGAAAATTAAACCATGATTTATCAGTCTTTTTTATTCTGGACTTATTTAGCAGACTGCCCAAGAACAATGTTAATTATATTTCACTGACAAAGGAAAAGATTCTACTGAAAGTAGAAGAATGAAAGTGGGTATCATTACAGTAGGTTCAAGAAATAGAGTACACAGAATTTCCAGCTGCTGAACAAACATAACAGACCACATATATATATGCAAACACACAGAGATCTGGTAATTTTTTTTCTTTTCATTTCTCCCTGAAGCATGCTTAAATCTTTCGTCTAAAATTTCCTATTGAAGGAGAAACTAAATTATTATTTTTTTAAAGCAATTCTGTCCGATGCTTTTGAAAGTCCACTGCAACAAAGGTAAAGGATTCTTTCCTCCCACCTTATATGAGTAGAAGAGAAGCTTTAGAGAATTTCACTGGAGGTAGTGAAATCCTGACATAATAAATTCAATTGAAATTAGCAGTACATTAATCTTTCTGTCATGATCTCACTTGGGACAGTCACATCTGCTTCCTTCATGCTTCCCAGTGCATGCACAGAGTTCCAGGATAGGAAGGCAAGGCAATAACAGCACATAACAACTTTCATTCACAGTAGAAAAGAAGCTGCATTTCCACCACCTGCTCCCTGGAGATACCAGAAAGCAAACCCCTTCTACTTGACATAAGACAGCTGCTATTAATGCTACAACAATAATGTACAAAGGGGTCTGGCTTGTGGATCTCATGTAACAAGCTAGTAAATTACAAGCTCCTAGAACACTGGCAAAAGAGGAATCTTAACAATCATGTTAGTAAAGCATTACAATTAAATTTTAAACTGGCATTATACATGACTATGTAGTATTTAAGCTATATAGGGCCTTTACCATTGTAGAACCCAGTAACAGTTGGCTGGCAACATCCTCCAAATCTTACTAAGGTATTGGGCAAGGATTTTTCTTTTCAATTCATTTGAAAAAGTCTAATAGTAATAATTCTCATTGTCATTACTGAAGAATTTCCATTTGGTCTGTATAAAGGGCAGCACTCTAGGTGAAGAGTGAACAGTCCAATTCACTCCAATTCATTCAAAATTGCAAATTTTAGTATTAATTGCTTTTAGGACTTCATATACATTCATTGAGATTTCCATAATGATCCTCAAGTAGTTTTCATTTATGAAGATCCCTCTTCCCAAGAAATTGCATTGGTCACAGGCAAACAGTTAGCTCTCTGAAAGCCCTCCCAAACTTTTCTGAGTATCTTGCCTGTGTTGTTATGTAATGTGGACATGCACCTCTAAATATCCTTTTTTTTGGTCTTGTTTGTGAAAGTTAAATACTACTACCTAAGAGCCATAAGCCATAAAGAATATGAGCTCTCTGCCACACAACTGGACTTTATTTTTGCACTTTTTAATCCATTGGTTCTTATGGAGCCTATTTCATAGCAACACTTTAGATCCCACACCCATGAATGTAGTTTCCTTAGGATCTTACTGTAAAGCACTTTCTCACATGAATTTTTAAATATGTCACATAACTTACCACAACCAGATCTCTGTTAGCTACCATCTTGTTGTCAAGAAATTATGGAACACTAGAAGCAAAGCAATATCATTCTGTGATATTACAGAATCACAGAAGCATCTAGGCTGGAAGGGAACTTTTAAGATCATCTAGTCCGACCAATGAAAATAAAATAAAATAAATAAAAAAAACCACCCACACCACACACAAAACAACACCAACCCAACACTAAACCTTATCCCTGAGCACCATATCAACTCATCTCTTGAATACCTCCAGGGATGGTGCCTCAACCTCCTCCCTGGGCAACCCATTCCAATGCTTGACAACCTTTTCAGTAAAGAAATATTTCTTAATATCTAACCTGAACCTCCCCTGGCGCAACTTGAGGCCATTTCCCCTTGTCCTGTCATCTGTGACTTGGTAGAAGAGACCAACCCGCACCTCTCTACAGCCTCCCTTCAGGTAGTTGCAGAGAGCAATAAGGTCTCCCCTCAGTCTCCTCTTCCCCAGACTGAACAACCCCAGCTGTGTCATTAATGTCTTTTTTGTGATATTAATCTTTAAGAGGCCTTGCATATCTGAAACATTTAAATACTTTCAAAAGTGTCCTTCCCTTCCTAAGAGAAAAAAATAATTTAAAAAATGCAAAATATGTCCATGTTCAAAGTATTATTTAGACTCAGAAACACTGTAAAAACATAAAATAAAGAATATGAGATAAATATTTGCATTCCATTTACAAACATGTTGTATCCTCTTCTGTTCCTATAGATATCAGTTCCTATTTCCTCCAGGGATAGCAGTAAGATTCATATATACGTGGCAAAACCATTATTCAGAAAGACAATAAAGAGTGAATTCCAGTTCTGTAAACACACATTATGGAAAATGTTTATTGTATTCAGCATCAGAATTATGACTCATGTTAATTTAAATAAACGCAATGCCCAGGCTAGAGTTAGCAGCTGGTTTTCATGGGTGATTCATCTATCTCATCCAGTACACCCCTGATACTTTCTACACAAACCTCTTCATTCTGATGTTTCAAACAGGCTTCCTTCCATATCTCTTCAAACCTTTCATCTGAAATGTTCACGCCAACATTGCGAAGAATTTCTGCAATCTACAAAATAATACAATTCATGTAATTCTGGTCAGCATTTCCTTTAAACTATATAGTCTGGCTTTTACATGCATTAGCAATCTCTACATGCCAAAGAATATTTTTCCACTCTTAAATAAAATCTACTGACCACATTCTGTATCCTTAACCATAGAAGTTCCTATTTAAGTACATCTGTATCTTATTGGGATGAAAGCTGTGGTGTACAAAATTGTCTTCAGTTAATAAAGTAACGTTGATGCAACTTCCACATCGGAAAAATCAAACACACAAGATCCAGAGAAAATGAAACATTTTTTAAAAGCCCTAAGTCCTGTTTATCCACTGTATTGCAGTGTACTGTTTGCCATTATCGACACGAATCAGATTATTGTCTGCATTTCAGAGCAAGAATACTATAAGGAAGATCTTCAGTTGGTGTAGATAAATGGATGAAGTGACTAAAATGAAATGGTTCACATTAACTTTGGGTCTTGCTATAGTTTTACACCAAAGTAATTCAACAGAAATTTTTTTTCCCCATATTTTCTCACTTGGATGCTTCCTACTGCATGCCTCATTACACTGACCTTTTGACTCACTAGAGAAAGGTGGCTTTAGAAGAATATTGACATGACTTGTGTTTTTGTTAGGATTAGCAAACATTTGGCTTCTTCAGTTGTATCATGTGTGCGCACACACGGGTGTTATATTTATGCTCTGGAGGTTTTATGTATGCTTTGTTTGTCATCTTTCTATACAACTGTCTTTTGTATAAATATAGGCCTGATTCATAGTACAGCAAATGTGCAGCTTCATTTTAGCCAATAAATCTATGACAGTTTATGCCAGCTGAAATTACAGGAGGAAAAAACAGTCTAAATGTTGTTTCTTTAAGCATAGGTGTTGTTTCAGTTAAATCAATAACATTACTCATGAGGAAAAGAAACCAGATTTGATCTAATGTCTTCAGCAAGCTAGTGAAATTTAAAAGTTAAAATAAAAGTGATATTCCATTACAACATACCACTGCAGGGACCATAAAGGAATAGATGCTCTCATAATATGCCTTCACCATATTAAAATACAACTTGTTCCCAGCCATAAAAGCCATAAAATAATCACTGACTAAACCACCGTCTATCGAGTGTGCAAATGGGGTTAAACTGACCCTTACCTATTCCCAGCATGATCATGTTGAATATAAATTACACACTATTACTCAGTTACATAACTTCTAGTCTCTTCAATAGACTAGGATGAAATCCAGTGAAGAAAATAGTAGGCCCTAGAACTATTTTGTTCTTTTGTAACATGAAGAGTCATGTCATGAAACTGCTTTATAGTCAGAATTCACATTCATTTCTACAAGCCTATACAAAAACTGGTAGCATGAATGACTCAGGGGTTTCATACAATAATTTCATTAGCTATTGCATGTTTGAAAATATTAATACTCCATATCAAAATAAATCAAGGACTATCTCTAAAATACTGAAACAGTTCATTTCAGAAGTATAGGGTGATCTAATACACTTGGAGGTGGTTCTGTACTGAACTCTATAGCCTGTATAGTCTACAGTGTAGTAGGCATCTCAGACCACATTACAACTGCAGAGTTCTCTCTAGTGCTTGACAGGTATAATGGGCTTCTCAATGAAGTATGAATTCTACTTACTGTTAGCTATATTTTGCATGCACAAATTTCCTGGTTCTGAGCTAGATTATAAAATGGTAAATGCTCATGTACACAACATTCTGACAACCAACTCTGACAACAGGATATGTATAGAACATGAGACCACACCTTTTATATCCCCAGTCCCTAATTAGCAACATTTTTTTCTGTAAAATATATACTCAAGATCCAAATCCACTTTCATGTGACTGAATATTTAATATAATGACTAATAGAGGGAGAGAGGCTGTCAAGGCTTTTTTTTTCATATTAGATTGGAATTTCACATTTTGTTACAATTGTCTTATAAATTGTATTTCAGGCAATGAAGTTATCTCTTAATATTTTTTTTTTGTTAGAATATGCATACAAATGTAGAAGCAAAAGAGTAAACAATACAGAAGAAGCAGCAAAGTTGTATTAGTATTTATGTGGGAGGAACTCTGGGCTGTGAGATAACAGAGTGGTAGCAGTCCCCAAAGATACCAGGTAGAAAAATCATGAAGTCGGCAAGTAAGTCCCTACAGTCTCAAGTCCTATCTTTCTCTTCAGAAATAAGACATGGCACAGCATTCCCTCTATCCTCTACCACTGTACAAGTCCTTTGAAGATCTGAGCCTACAACCGTGACTCAACAGAGAATTTGAAAGGTATATTCAAGCAGCTTGCTGAATTTGGTGTTAGCAAATCGGCATGTTTGTTTGAGGAGAGACACCTTGGGTAAAATCTTCCTCTGAATTATCCCTCTGTGATAGAAACCAGTGTGACACACCTGTAAAAATATTCTTGGAGGCTTTTTAAGACATTTACTCACAGAATCATAGAATAAGTTAGGTTGGAAGAGATCTCTGGAGACCACCCACCTGACCACATGATCACAACAGGTCTAACTTTACCATTAAACCATGTTGCTTGGGACCTTGCTTAGAAATTTGTATATATTCAAGAATGGAAATTTCATAACTGCTTTGCTCTTCTCGCATTGCAAAAATGATGAGTCATAGACTCTTAAGCCCTAGATTGATTACCAACCCTCGTTTGACACTGCATTTCAATATGTGAGTAGCAACAACCTGACATACTTCCTTATATTACTTATTGTCATTGGATATCAATAAAATTAATATCTACCACCTTTATGAATAATTATGAATACGAAGAGCACATATTTTTGAGGTGGTTGAATGGATGTAAGGAAAGATGGGAGTGTTGTAACAATTAATTTTACAACCTGTTTATTTGATAATATGACTTTCCTCTCCCACATAGCTAGAGATATGCTTATCTTGGAATAACATTCTGAAGAAATGCAATATACCTCTGCCTTTGGTCTTGTTTTAAAAAAGTCTCTTTCATACACTCCCTTTTCACTGAAGACAGAAGGGAACAATAATGTATAAGCATCGCCCTCATCACCGTAATTTGTTCTGTCACTGATGCGGCGAATTTGAGGAGCAGGAATATCTGAACGAATAGTTGGAACACCACACACTCGATAACCTGTGGAAATCAATCAACAGGTAGCATGGAAAAGCTGGTCTGTAAGGATAATGCCAGGGAGGATAAAAAATTTTGTGTGAAATGAGAACAAATTTGATATTTCTTCTCCTATAGGTCCAATAAGAATTCTTATTATTTTATTCCTCATCTCTTTTTTCATATTTTTAGAATTCCTAGCTCTAGCTACATCATGAAGCATGACAACAGGAAATCTTGCAGTAATATTCTAGTATTCTAGACGTATTCAAAGACATCTAGACTAACTTTCATGTTTTGAATGTATTAACTATGTGAACCATCCAAGCCATGCCAACTTTCAAGCCACAATTCAAACCAAATTTGGTTTATATAAATTGACTCACTATCGTACATTAGTAGAACCTGTAGCAATACTTTTTAAACTTGTTCCTTATTTTGTCTTAAATAATGCTCAGAAGTGACAAGTACAGTCCACTGCACTTACAGGTTGTTGGGAGACCACCTACTACAGCATTATACTGGGAAGAGGTTGTTTGATAATTTGCAAGTACGTGATCTGTTGATCTTGTAAGCGTTTTTGGTGTCTTTTCTGAGCTTCCTGCTTCTTTTAACTCAAGATCTTCCTGGTTCAGCAGTGGCTCAACATTTGTGTCTTCTGGGAGAATAGGAGCACCTAGATTTTCCCCTAGAAACAAAAGTTATGGTATAGCCAGGATTCATAATTATAGACTAACAGGTAAAAAAACATTGCTTGAATCCTTGAAAAACTATAACGTACATAACATAAACCAATTAATCTGCGTACCTGATAACGATTCTATGGGATTTTTAACTTTCTCCTGATTTATGGGACATTCTCAACATGCAACACACAACTCCAGGGTTCTGAAATACATTTGTATCTGGTGACAGGCAGGGACTAAATCCTACCCTTCTAAAGGAGCAGCTAGTCTACACCAGCAATATCCTTTAAATAGCTGTTGTAAGAACAAAATCATCCCCAAAGTTTCCCAGTATTAAGCAATCTACCTTTTGTAATTATTTTTTCTTCAAATTCTTTAACAGCCATTTTATCTTTCCAGTTGAGAAAGTTTGCAAACTCCAGATAATTAATCAGACCGTCTTGATCCAAATCACAATAGTCAAACAAGGAATCCAGGAGCTCATCATCTAGATTCAGATTAAACTGATAACAGGACTTTCGCAGGTCATTCTTGTCTATCATTCCATCACCGTTCTATTATAAATAAAATAAAACAGAACAGTTGTTATAACAGCAATTATGAAAAGGCTCCACCAAAAGTAACACATATCCATATCTGCTTATATGTAAAGACATATATATATCTGTCTATACATACAGCTATAGCACCAGGCACACAATTCAGATAAGTAACATTGCTGAGTAAAAAAGAAACCCTGAGTAATTTAGAAATTGAAAATCTGAATATAAAAGCATCAATAATTTTCAACAAATACTAGAGTGATTTGAGATTAAAAGAAAGGCAGCGTGATAGGGTAGTGTGACCAGATAACAATCTAATCATAAATGTTGAAGCAAAGTCAAAATTCCTTTTGAAAGTAAGGCGTCAATCATTCTGTATTCATTGCAACTAATGTTATATATGAAATGTCAATTATAATTTTTTTCCCAGAGAGAAAAACAGAAAAGATATTAAATTCTTGTTAAGTACAGCTTGGAAGAAAATACAAACATAATCCTTTCAGCCATATCTCTTTTAAGAAGAAATACAAAATTTTGAAGAGAAAAAAATGCTAATGTTATTCCTGCTCATAAGTCCCTAGCTTGGTGTTAATTTGGACACTCCAAATACTGTTGTGAAAGGCTGTACGTACTGTTGTGTTTCATTCCATAGCATATCCCAGTATATTAAACATACAATCATTTGTCTTTATAGTCTTCTTCTACATTTGCCATGCTATGCTTGTCTTTCTTGTCTGTATCTCCCCAGCACAGGAGAACTAATGTCACACACTCCTTTATGTTTTTTCAAAGCACTAACCTTATCATAATGCCTGAATGCTTCTAGTAACATGTCAAAATTCTCATAGTTAGCTTTCTTCAAACTTTGCCGAACTGCAGCCAAGATAGCTCGCTCTCTGTCTTTACCACGGAGGAACTCACATGGAGCCCGGCAATGAAGAAGATCACCAACTCCTACAAAAGTGAACACTTCTTGTATTAGTTGCATGTATAGAGAAAATGGGCATATTTAAAAATGGCTTACGGTCTTAAGGAAAAGGATAATTTCAGTTTCGAGATGCTGAATTTCAGCACTACTGAACATCTGATATGGCCATTGTATTAAAAGATCAAATGGTCCATATGATGATTTCTGCTCATATGCACTTAATATCAAAAATTTTGAGACATCTTAATATAGCTTCACAAATCCATCCACTGCTTCCAAAAGCTTCTGACAGCAGTAAAAGTTACTTGATGCCCAGACAGTTGAGTGCAAAAGAACATATATTATTAATCTATCACTTCTAGAATGTCGTGTTTCAGGATACTTACAAGAACCGATGGAAAAGCAAATGCAATATTTCAGATATACCATTGATTTCTAGAAAGACAATGTACTATTTTGTGTTACTCTTCCCATTTTCTATGTACCCTAACTTTATTAGTAATTTTAAACAACTTGGCACACCAAGCTACAGTCTTCATCTAAGTCCCCAAGACACCAAGGTCACTCTCTAGACTGCAAGTTCATTCACAGACCAGCAACAAATGGCAGCAGCTCATCTAACCCCATTCTAACAGCAATGTACAAGCATTATTTTCTAACTGTTAATAATTAATTTTTTTGTTCAGTTTCTTCTCTTGTTCCTTTTAGGAAAAACATACCTACGCATTTGAAATATTTAACTTTATTACTCTACATAGAAAAGCTGGTATAAAAGCTTATACAGAATTTGAAAAAGCCTTCTCTGGTTTTGATTAATTAAATAACTGAGTCACTGATATTTTTTGCTGCCTAACTATTCACTTTTTTCCATAGTCATTAAACATAATATTAAAACACCATCACTCCCAATATTGGCTATTTGAGTTAACTAATTTTCAAAATTTTGTCATAATGAAAATTCATAATTTTTAATTTTTGTTCTGTTTTCTGTCTCACTTTCATAAACTTCTTATTGTTCTTATTTATTGCTTGTTATTGTCACTCTTTTTATAGAAGTGCTGGAAAAATCATTGAGAGGAAAGACACATAAATGATTTAGGTAGCCATTTAGATGTCAATATGAGTTTTCTACAACTTCTCATTTTGTTTACATTCATATACAGAGGCTCTAAAAACAAAAAAACCAACCAACCAAACAAACAAACAAAACCACCCCAAAGCATTAACCAAATGTTTCTTTATTTCTGAAATTATTTTTTTTTCTACTGGCAATTTCGATTCTTCTCAAATTTCCCCTCAAAAAAATTATTGCCATTCTTAAATTTTTGTATTTTGCCTCTAAGGTTTTAGGAAAGTTACACAATATACAATTAACAGTAATTACTTCAGCATAGTTTCATCAAAAATATAAGATTTTATTCTGCCCCTGAACGTACCACATTCATCTGGACGGAGTAACATTCCAAATGTATGGTCTGGGGGAACATTCATTGTTTCTGCTATTCTGTCAACAAACATATATCTTTGTTAATTGCCAAACAGTTTATCAATAGCCAAAACAAACCTTATGCTATTATTAAAAAAATGTGATTATCTGTTACATAATTAGGGATAATACACATTGTTCATCCAAAATTTATCAGTACTTTGGTATGAAGTTGCCATTCCAGAAAAGCATCCCCTTATAAACCTGTTTAGAACATTTGCTGTTCTTAATATAACACAAATAAATGTAAACATTAACTTTTTGAACATTTATACTCATTAAAAGGAAAAACATTCTATGCTCCAATCTTTTTTAAAACAATGACAGAAGTGAATGAGAAAAGTCCATATATCAGTCAAATAATAGGAATGTTTAGCACAAAACAGATCTCCAACTGAAATAATGTCTCCAAATAAACTACTTTCACCAAAAGTGGAAAAAGTGAATCATATCTCACATGCTTTTTTACATGCAATTTTGTGTCTACCTGGAAAACATGACCCAGTTTTATTTACTAGAAAATTAGGATGCTATAAGGAACAGTAAAGAATGGTTTGTTTCTTAATTTGAAAAAGAGGCAATGTTAATTTTATCTCTATGTTTAATAATTAAAACTGTTACATGAATAAGAAATTGCCATCAAAATTGAAAAGAGAATCAATGCTTTGTTCTAAAATAAAAAGCAAACAAACAAAGAAAAAAATCCACAAAGAGATGGAGGCGCTGTTATGAGTGCCATCCAGAGATGGACCCCACCTGGAGTACTGCATCCAGCTTTGGAGTCCTCAACACAGGAAGGACATGGACCCATGTCGAAACGGGTCTAGCGGAGGGCCATGAGGATGATCAGCGGGATGGAGTACCTCTCCTATGAAGGCAGGCTGAGAGAGCTGGGATTGTTCAGCCTGGAGAACAGAAGGCTCCGGGGAGACCTTATAACAGCCTATCAATATC